>JAPEKL010200195.1:0-10612 GCA_028877455.1 Bagre pinnimaculatus | reverse complement strand
CGGTGTTCTTCCTGAGGAGCTGGCCAAGGTGTCTGGGGAAAGGGAAGTTTGGGCTTCTATGCTCAGACTGCTGCCTCTGCGACCCAGCCCCGGATAAGCGGTAGATGATGAGATGAGATGAGATGAGATGAGATGAGACAAAGAAATCACTCAGTGGTTTCAGCAATCACCAACAAATCTAGGATTCCACTGGATGTGCTTTCATGACCCTCAAATTTCATGGCAGGACAAAGAAATCACCAAGTGGTCTGATGATGTTGTGGTCAACAAATTTGTCTGTGGCTCCAAAGTTGATTATGTCTGCTTCAATGGTTGTCTGCATTTTCTACAGCCCAGTGTTGCATCCACATCATTTGACAGTCCCAACATGTCCATCATCACTCGTATCCTTAAAGTACATCAAGAGCTTAGTGAGATGTAGAGCAAATTCAAAGCCAGTGGCATGCCACCTCACAGGCCATATGACTGTGCCTTGGACCTCCTGCCTGGTACCATGCCCCACACAACTGCACTTATCTACTATCCCTCACTGTGCCATGAATTTATTATTGGTATTCCTTTTTTGGCCATGTGGGGTTCTCAGTGTATTTGTTTGGCTTATTATCTATGCATTGTGTTCACCTGAGCCTGGTTTATGTGCCTATTTAAATCCCCTGTTTTTCTGAGTTCTTTGCTCAGTCTTGAGTTGACATGCTGTGTAAACCCAGTGACTAAGCCTGTTCCCAAGTTTATGCTCTGAGTTTTCACCTGTTTGTTTTCCTGTCATTGACCCTTGCCTGCCTCATGAACTTTGTTTTTGCCTGCCACTTTTGTTGTTCCACTTTGGACTGTATTCTGATTCTGACTGACACTGGCTATTGATCCTTTGCCTGGACTGTATATCTGATTTATTGTCTTCTTGCTGTTCAGATATTCCTGCCCTGCTAATCAAGTAAAAACCCTTGATCTGAATAACCTTGTCTCTGTCTCTGGAGACAAGAAGAGAGAGCCATTCACTGACCTTGAAATCACTGATGGACTAGACAATCCATCTTGACAACCAACTGTGTGAAAGGAAGTATGAATGGTAGCCTGAGCTTCATCCTGGTGGTTCAGCTCTGAGTCCTTTGTAGTGATCACAGGACCTCCAGAGTTTGTCCCCAGAGGACCTATGCAGCTAAGAGGAACCAGACTCTCTCAAGCTGAGCGAAACCATAGAATGAGTTCCCCATAGTGCTTAGGTTTCCCTGGTTGTCTCACCATAGTCCCCACATCAATTGGTTTTCAGGAATTGTGATCGAGTGGAGACCCACTTGCCAAGCTACTTGTCTCCTTTCTCAAGTTTCTGGCCCATTCCTAAGTCTCCTTGTCCTCTCAAGTTGTCCCAAGTCTCTTCTGAGTACCATGACCTGAAGGAGCTTTTCAGTAAGAAAAAAGCCACATCACTACCTCCTCACAGGCATTACGATTGTGCCATTGATCTCCTTCCAGGAACTCCCCCCATGTGGTAGAATCTTCTCTATCTCTTCTCTGCGGAGACCAAAGCTATGGAGGAGTATAAGGAAAAAGGATGGCAGTCTCCAACCCTGTATTGACTACTGTGGGCTGAACAACATTACTGTGAGAAACTGTTATCCTTTACCCCATATGCCTTCAGCTTTTTATTTGCTTCAAGGAGTGACAATCTTCACCAAGTTAGACCTTCACATTGCCTACCACCTGGTCTGGATCTGGGAGGGAGATGAGTGGAAGACTGCTTTCAACACACCAACAGGGCATTATGAGTACTTGGTTATGCTATTTGGATTAACCAATGGTTCCATGGTTTCACACAAGCTGTCTTCCATGGGCTCATCAATGACATCCTGAGGGATATATTGAACCGGTCCATCTTTGAACCAGATGATATTCTGATATTCTTGAAGTCCCTTCATGAGCATGTCCATCATGTCAGAGCTGTTCTCCAGCACCTTCTTGATAACCATCTTTTCATGAAGCCCGAGAAGTAAGCAAATTTCATGTTTACGAGGTTTCCTTTTTGGGGATCAGCTTGTCCAAGGTGAACCTTTGCATGGACCCCAAGAAGACTCAACTGGTCCATGACTAGCCTCAGCCCACCTATGTCAAGGAGGTTCAGTCCTTCCATGATTTCACAAATTTCTATAAGATGTTCATTAGAAATTTCAGCTCAGTGGCTGCACTACTGTCTAACCTAACCAAGAAGCAATCTGGTCCTTTTGTCTGGAATCTGGAGGCTGAGAAGGCTTTTCAAGATCTTAAGGTGAGCTTTACTTCAGCCACTATCCTTATTTTACCTTACCCATCACTTCCTTTTCTCATTGAGGTAGACGCCTCAGATGTGGCAGTGGGTGTGGTTCTCTCCCAGCATCCTGCAGACAGCAAGCTCCATCCTTATGCCTTCTTCTCCTCTTGCCATTCTCTTGCTGAGAGAAACTATGACATGGGTGATGGAGAACTCCTGGTAATTAAACTGGCCTTGGAGGAGTGGCAGCATTGGCTTGAAGGGGCCCAGCATCCTTCCCTGGTGTTGACAGACCACAAAAATTTGGAGTATGTGCCAAACATCTCAACCCTTGGCAGGCAAGGTGGGCCCTTTTTTTAATTGGTTTGATTTTGTGTTGTCTGATTGCCCTGGCTCAAAAAATCAGAAACCAGATGCTCTGTCCAGGCTTTTTCAGAACACAGACTGTGAGAACACACCAGCAACCATCCTTCCCGACTCCAAGATTGTGGCTCCTGTTCATTGAGGAGTTGAGATGGCTGTGCAACAAACCCAGCAGAGGGAGCCAGATCCAGGTAATGGATCATCAGGACAACTTAATGTCCCTACCTCAGTGCACTCCCAGATCCTACAATGGGGGCATTCCTCATGGCTGACTAGCCATCCTGGCACAAGCATGACATTGCAGTTTGTCAAGAGGCAGTTCTGGTGGCCTGGGATGAATGAAGATGTCAAGTCCTTCATTGCTGCTTGCCCTGTTTGTTCCCAAAACAAGATCCCCCACACTCTTCCCCATGGTCTCCTTCACCCCCAACCTATACCCAAATGACCCTGGTCCCACATCTCCATGGACTTCATTACAGGTCTCCCTCCTCCCAAGGTAACACAGTCACTTTCATTATTGGGGACCATTTTTCCAAAGCCTGCTGTTTTATCCTGTTTCCCAAACTCCCCTCCACTACTGACTGCTGAGATTGCGTGTCACAAAGTGTTCAGAATTTTTGGCCTTCCCTGGATATAGTATCTGATCATGGTCATTCACTTCACAGTTCTGGAAGGCCTTCTGTAAGCTGATTGGGGCCACTATCAGCCTCTCATCTGGTTTCCACCCAGAGTCTAATGGACAGACAGAGGTTTAACCAAGATCTGGTGACCACCCTCCGATGCCTGGCCTCTACTTACTAACCCTTCATCTTGGAGCAGGTATGTCATCTGGGTGGAATGTGCTTATAACACCCTGTGTTGCTCTTTTATAGGTCTCTCATCTTTCAAGTGCCACTTCAGGTTTCAGCCTCCACTGTTCCCAGACCAAGAGCCAGACATCGGGGTCCCTTCACCCCAGAGCTTCATCCAATGGTGCAGACGCATCTGGCACAAGGTCTGGTCAGCTCTTCAGAGGTCTGCATGATGATACCAGCTCCAGTCCAATCGTCATCATAGACCTGCTCCATCACTACATCCTGGGCAAAGAGTCTGGCTGTCAATGTGAGACCTTCCCCTGCGGGTGGAGTCCTGCAAGCTGGCTCCATGATTAATGGGACCCTTCAAGGTCTTGAGGAGTAGTAGTCTGGTCTCTTATCATCTTCAACTTCTCCAGGCTATGTATATTAATCCCACCTTCCACATCTACTGTCTATGACCCAGTACCACCAGCCCACTGGCTCCTGCAACCAGACCCCCACCATCCCCTAGAATCATTGATGGGGAGCCAGTTTACAAAGTTGACCATCTCCTGGATTCCCATCTTGTTCAGGGAGGCTTGCAATATCTGGTGGACTGGGAGGGGTATGGCCCAGAGGAGCAGTCCTGGGTCCCAGCCCGAGACATTCTGGACCCAGATTTTATCAAGAACTTCCACCAGAGACATCCTGATCACCCCAGAAGGAACATCAGGAGACATTCATAGGGAGGGAGGTTGTGTCATGAGTTTGTTATTGCTATTCCTTTTTTGGCCATGTGGGGGTCCTCAGTGTCTTTGTTTGGTCTCATTATCTATGTGTTGTGTTCACCTGAGCCTGGTTTATGTGCCTATTTAAGCCCCATTTTCTTGAGCTCTTTGCTCAGTCTTGAGTTGATGTGCTGTGCAAACCCAATGACTAAGCCTGTTCCCGAGTTTATGCTCTTAGTTTTCTCCTGTTTTCTTGTTGTTGATGCTTTCCTGCCTCATGGACTGTTTTTGCCTGCCACTTTGGATTGTATGCTGATTCTGACTGATATTAGCTATTAACTCTTTGCTTGGACTGTACTTCTGATGTATTGTCTTCTTGATGTTCAGATATTTCTGCCCTGCTAATCAAGTAAAAACCCTTGATCTGAATAGCCTTGTATCTTTCTCTGCATCTAGGTCTTATAACATCACCTTGTAGCATAGGCATAGAGTTTCTGCCTGTTAAACCAGATCTCAGTTAAGTACCCTTACCTACTTATATTATTCCCCTCAGCTCTGGAACAACTCAGGTCTACTAAAATATTCACAAAACTAGATCTACCCAGTGCCTATAACCTCATGTGTATCAGGTAAGCTGATAAGTGGAAGCACCATCTCTGGCCACTATGAGTACTGTGTCATGCCATATGGGTTCTCTTGTGTCATCTTAGTATTCCAGTACCTAAGCAGTCTGACCAGGGGCACTGACTGCTTAATCAGTGACATGCTGAGGGAATTCCTGGGGGAAAAAATGTGAGATTTGCATGCCAGCAATCTTGATCCTGGGGCATATTTTCAACTAAGAGGGCATGGCTATGGTCAAGGCCAAGGTGGCCATGGTAATGTAACAGCCCCTTCTTAAAACAGTGAATGATCTGCAGCATTTCCTGGGCTTCATCAATATTTACAGGCTCATTTGGGGCTTCTGTTCCATTGCTGCCCCCTCATGACCATCCTCCAGAAGGGCCCCAAATTCCTGGCTTTGAATCCTGCAGCTGACAAGTCCTTTTCCCGGCTCAAGACGGCCCTCACCACAGCTCCCATTCTGAGACATCCTGACCCATATAAGACCTTTGTAGTGAAGATCAATACCTTGCACACCTTGTTTTTCACCAGATTTAATTTTATACCAACCAGACTAAAAAAATACAAGGCTGACTTCCCTGTTCCATATTCACCATGCCAATCATTATGATCAAGTGCCCAAGACCATTTTGCCCCATCCTCTTTTGTTCAAGCCACAACCAGAGAGTTTGACAAAGAAATCACCAACACTCCCACTGACCAAGTTCCTACCTCCCTGCCCTGGTGGATGCACCTTCATTCCCATGTCACTCAGAGGGAAACTCATAAACTGGGCTCACACCATGTCAGTCACTGGACACCTGGCTACCCACTCCTCAATGCCCCGGTCACACATTGCCATAGATTTCCTAACTGACCTTGCCAAATTACAAGGCCCTGTGCCTTGTCCTTCTGCCTGGCCTGCCCACTACCTTTGAGACAGCAAACTCCTTTTCAAACCATGTGTTTTACTACTTTGAGATCCCTGAGGACAATGTCAGTGACTGGGACCTACAGTTCACATCCAGCGTCTAGAAGAGCTCCACGGAAAAGCTGGGGTCTCTATAAGTCTCATGTTAGACTACCATCCACAGTCCACTCAAGTGGACAGGGCAAACCAGGAAATTGCGCAGTTCCTGTTCACTTTCTATTCAAGGAACCCAAGAGACCAGGCACAGTTTCTCCCTTGGGCTGACTAGAATTCAAATCAAGTCAATTCTATTTGTATAGTGCTTTTAATGACAGATATGTTCACAAAGCAGCTTTATAAAAAAATGTAGATTTTAAACATCCAGCCATTATCTGTAACTGTTTATCCTGTGTAAGGTCGCAGGCAAGCTGAAGCCTATCCCAGCTGACTATGGGCAAGAGGCAGGGTACACCCTGGACAAGTCACCAGATCATCGCAGAGCTGACACATAGAGATAAACAACCATTCACACTCACGGTCAATTAGAGCCACCAATTAGCCTAACCTGCACGTCTTTGGATTGTGGGGGAAACTGGAGCACCCAGAAGAAACCCACGCAGACACAGGGAGAACATGCAAACTCCACACAGAAAAGCCCCTGTCAGCTGCTGAGCTTGAACCCAGGACCTTCTTACTGTGAGGCAACAGTGCTAACCACTACACCACCATGCCGACCAATTTTAAACACATGAATTAAAATTTTTTTCAATTGTCAATACGATTTTTTTTTCACTTTTGTCAATACTGAAGTCACTTTCTCAAAACTCTTCACACAGTTGCTATATAACACCAGTTTATGTGGGCTCAGCCATGAATTATTTCTCATTGCTTTCATACAAAATGCATTCAATGACAAAATCCTTCAAAATTCATAGATTATTTTCTCACTCAAAATCCACCACCATCAAAACCTTTAATATATTAAAGGTTATATAATTAAATGTAATTATATATAATTAAATATATTGTAAAAATGACTGTCATAAAATATAAATTAAATTAAAATTAGACCAAATACAGCAGGTATCCATTTCAGTTGATTACCCAATGTAGCTCAGTATTTCAGTGTACTAATGTAATGTTATAGAGGAAAGAGTGATGGTATAAGTTCAACGACAGAGAGGGGCCAACATCCCAGTCTGTGCAGCAATATGCAATGATGGTGTGCTGTCATATAAACCAGTCATTAGCCCATATAACACAGAGCACCTCATCTCATTCCTTGATTAACTCTACAGGATACTGGCATGAGAGGATGAGAGAGAGCACAAGTGAGAACAAATACTCCAGTATTTGTAGTGGTGTAGGATAATATGGCATTCCAACACGCTACTGCAGTCACAGAGTGGTTTGCAGCACATCCAAGGTGTCCTCACTGTTTCTGCCACCATTCTCCTCCCTAAACCTCACAGAGGAATTATTTTCTGCAGGGAGGTAAAAGGTTTATAACCACCAGCCACATGATCGTATGTCCTTACTACATGCTGTGAATGCAGGATGCCAAGATATTTCTCTAGAGCAATGTTAAGGATGGGCCAGGCATGCCAAGAGATACTACCCTAGATGTATCACTAGAAAGGACATCAGATGTGATGAAGAACTTGTGACCAAATCTAGAGGAGAGGATACAACTGTATACTACGGTAGTATTGTTACAGTCATGGACCAACTGTGTGTGTGTGTGTGTGTGTGTGTGTGTGTGTGTGTGTCTTTATATGAACAGTATATTTTGTTAATGTAGTATTTACTGAAAGACTACATTTTTGTGGGTTTTTCCATGGATTATTCATTCCTGGACATTTTATAGAGTGAAAAGTTCTGTAATTGAAAAAAAAAATGGAATAGACTTACCCATAATGAGCAAGCCTGAGGCGACGATGGCAAGGAAAAACTCCCTCAGATGACATGAGGAAGAAACCTTGAGAGGAACCAGACTCAAAAGGGAACCCATCTTCATTTGAGTGATAACAGATAGCGTGATTATAAATAATGCATTTCTATAAATGCATCATACATGGTCAAAAAGTGCAAATATATAACCAGGAAATTCATTATAGTTTTGATATGAAATCTATTTTGTTGAAGTTATCAACTGTTTCTTGATGGAGACTTGAGTGCAAAACTGGTCATGAGAACTACGTACAGTCCTAAAGTTACCATGGGAATTGTAGTCCTCAGCCATCATAATAAAAACTGTTTGTATTAAGTGTCCAGAGCCATCTTCTAAGTGTATCTTTAGACTGTCCATATGGAGCTATCCTCCACAGGAAAAACTCCCTGCTCCACACTACCACTCTCTTGTCCCTGTTCAAATGTGTGCTGAGCTACCAGCCACCTCTGTTCCCATGGAACATTAACCCCACTGACTCACTGACAGTGGACCATTGGTTCAGGCAGAGTGAGCAGGTATGGGAAAGCACCCACCAGCTCCTAAAACAAGCAGCTGAAAAGACCAAGTAGTTTGCTGACCACCACAGGGGGGAGACACCCCAGTACAACTCAGGGGATCAGGACTGGTTGGCCACCAAGGACCTCTAGAGCTCCCAAGGGTACACCAAGTTAACCCCCAGATACATCAACCCCCCACATAGTGATCAAGACACTTAACAAGGTAACCTACAGGCTCGATCTCCCATGCCACAGCTATGTCTCCCACCTCCAGGCCATCAAAACAAGTCCCCTAGCCTTTAACATTCCCCACCACACCTCCTAAACCCCTTGAAATAGATGGCCAGCCTGCCTTCATCGTTAAGTCCATCCTCAACTCCCACAGAAGAGAAGGTAGGCTGGAGCTTTTCCTGGAGTAAGTCTGTTTCAGACTCTAATTCCAAGAATACACCATATACCACAGCCTACAGACATGGCTGCCAAAGACTACAGTTCCCAACAGCCATTACAACTCTGTCACATTCACTTTTGAACATCATATTGATCACACACATCTGGAGTCAATTTATTCAGTACACTCTCTCAGTATATAAGGACACAAGTTTCCACAATCAAGTTGCAAACTCTTGCTTTTGCACCAGTCAATACCAAGCCTTGTTGTTGTTGTTGTTGTTGTTGTAGTTTTCCTGGTTACTGATCTTGTTCTTTCTTCATGTTTTGCCTTAGGCTAGACTCTCATATCCTGTTCATTGACCACCTGATATCTGTCTGAATTCTGACTACGATTCTTGATTACATTTAGATTTGTTTGCCCTAGGTTTCCACTAAAAATTTGAACCTGCAGTTGCATCTGCCACCAGTATCTGCCTGACACTACTTAATCTATTCAAATTTATTCACTCGATCTGTTCATTAATTAGATTATGCATTTTGAGAATGTTGAAAATACTGAAAGAATAAACCAATGAACATATATCCCCAAATTACCGAAAATGCTGCCCCAAATTACCAATGTAGCTTACAGTCAGTCTTAACAAAAGCTTAAGGCATGCTGTCAAGTTTGAGATTTTTTTCTCCTCCTGAACCCTAGGTGGAGCAATTATTCCCTTAGGACTTCTGCATTTACGCCCTGCTTCCTGTTTCCATATCCTGTGATTACTGTGTTCATTGTTTGCACCTGTTCCTTGTCAACCCCTATATAGAAGCGCTCCTTGAACTGGTCTCCTTGGTCAGTTATCAGCTTTTGTCAGTGTATACATGTGTGCCCATCTGTCTGTCCCTCCCTTGCTCCTTGGTAGTTTGAGTTAGTTTCCTTAAAGTTTTGATTTGGACTGTTTAGCTGTTTATCTTTGGGGATTTTTGCATCTTCGATTTTGAACTTTGGATTTTTACATTTTTCTCTCTGGACTATTTTTCTACCTCTTTGGATTCTTTATGTTAACCTTCAGAAAAGAGTTTTTTTCTCTCTCTCTATAGCTATGCCTCTTGGGAGTCTCTGCAATTGAGTCTGGACTGTTCCCGTGGTCTAATGGGTAAAAAACCGAGCACGCAACACTACGACCCTAGTTCAAATCCTGCACTGGGACCTTGCCATTCCTTACAGAATAACTGAGCCAGAATGGGTCCAGCACACCCCAATACCTTTGAGACTTTGACTGCTTCTTTGCCATAGTGGCCAGGCAGGGAGCTATTATGGACAGATACAAACAAGTCTTGGCTGTCCAAACAGCAGCACTCCAGACTAGGTGTTGACACAGATTCAACATGACTAAGTGTTGACTCAGATTCTATAGGATCTCTCAGGACTCCAGCAATGTCACTCTGCAGCTCTCATCAATACTGCTCTGGCCCCCTTCAGTACACCCTCTTACAGTGGTGAGCCATGACTACCTCCTCCCCAAAGATATGTTTGGAACCCAGGGGATTGTTATGGTTTTCTGACTCAGTGTTCCCTCACCTTTGAGCTCCAACCTCTAAGCGATCCAAGACAGCCTACATCATGACCCTGCTCCCTGGAAAGGTACTTTCCTGGGCCACAGCCATTTGAGAATGGCAAGGACACTTCTGTTCAAGCTACCAGGATTTCATTGCTGAGACGTGAAGGGTTTTTGATCACCCTGTCAGTGGTCAGGTGGCCAGAGAACTCTTAGTATAGAGTGCAGCAGAGTACAGTGGTGCTTGGAAGTTTGTGAACACTTTAGAATTTTCTATATTTCTGCATAAATCTGACCTAAAACATCAGATTTTCACAAGTCCTAAAAGTAGATCAAGAGAACCCAGTTAAACAAATGAGACAAAATTATTACACTTGGTCATTTATTTATTGAGGAAAATGAGCCAATATTACATATCTGTGAGTGACAAAAGCATATAAACCTTTGCTTTCACTATCTGGTGTGACCCCCTTGTACAGCAATAACTGCAAATAAATGTTCTGGTAACTGTTGATCAGTCCTGCACACTGGTTGGAGGAATTTTAGCCCATTCCTCCATACAGAACAGCTTCAACTCTGGGATGTTGGTGGGTTTCCTCACATGAACT
>JAPEKL010199973.1:0-16183 GCA_028877455.1 Bagre pinnimaculatus | reverse complement strand
TACAGACTATACCCGGCTTCCCTGGTGTTGGAGCAAAATCCAGCCACACAACGAGCAGGCATATTCACCAAAATAAACGACTCAGACGCAAAAATATTCACTTGCAAAGCACTGGTGAACAATGAGAAGTTGAGAAAATGTCTGTCAGCGGTTCTGCATGTGACGTCACATCCGCCTTCTTCCTCAGCCGTGGGTTGGCTCGCTACGATATCGATTTATCTGCGTGGCGGGACATTCAAAACGATGTTTGTTACGCGAACATGTTGCGTGATGTGTGAAGTAAATATGTCATTTTATTCAACTCAATATGGCTGAAATGAACAATTTAACATATTTTTTGCTGTCAGGAGCCCTTTAAGGTAAGTGCTTTCACACCACTCACACATGAGAGTGAGTGCTGGAGAATGCTAAAACTGAGATCTCAGCAGGCATTAAATGTTTCAAAACGCCTGTACGTTTGAATTAGTCAATAATCAAGGATGTGTGTGACTTTCCATATTGTATTGTATTATATTGTATTGCATGTCCCAGGGCATAAAGGGATATGAGTATGTGGATATGCATAAGTGTGCACGTGCATGTGCAATCTTTCCCATCAAGCACCTGATTAGAGGTTTGTTGAATATAATTTGAATATCCTGAGAATTTAAAGAACAATCCAGTGTGTCACAGTTTACCCACAGCCATCACCATGAGAAAACGAGCTGGTAAGCCAATGCTTTCACTGATACACTATTTACGTGTCGTCAAGCATAAAATATGAATCGATGATAAACATCATCAGAGTAACACTGGCAGAAATCAGCTTGCATCATGCTTACAAGACATAACTGTAAACAGTGCTTAGTATTAAGCCTACATATGGAAGTTTCTGACAGTTGATACGAACGTACACATACAGTTAAAGAAAGACTTCTTCTATTGAAAGTCAGCTGGCGTGTTTCCTCAATTTGGATGTTGACATAACAACACCTCAAGTGGTAACCACAAGTCAAATGAAATACAAAGCTGTGTTATGACACTGTGGTGGTATGCCTGATTTGTGTTTGATTCTTAGGGCAACTGACTTTGCAGCTCAGTTCTCTTCTGGCATGTCCGACCCATGCCACGATGCTGATGGCAGAAATCAAAACCATACTGCGATTTTGCATCTGAAAATATGCACAATGCTGTCAGGGCAGTGTTCCACGGATATCATAAATTCCTATTAAGCAGAAGGGAACCGTCAAAGCCTTCTAGTCTTTCAGAGAAGCCCAAACAGATCACCATTTCAAATGTTATATTTAATTGCTTTCATTCTTTCACAATTTCATGATTATTATTCTCTTCTAATTCGGCCTCATTTTTTATCAAATGTGCTTCAGAAACGAAACGGTTACTGTACTGAAAACATTAAAATCGAGTTATCCAATGAGATTGTTTTATTTATTGTCTCTAGGCTGAGAAGAGTTTAGAGCTGCTCACTCATTGGTTAGGACTTCATTACCAGGACAGAAGGCCATGGCAGTGTGTGTTTATGTAGGAAGTGACAGATTAATTAATTAACCAATCAGATTTTGATTTATAATGAGATGGAGGGACCAAGAATTTATCACCCTCGGCCTTCTCGAAGGCCAACACGAGCTTAACCGCAAGTTGGCGCCATCAGAGCAGCAGTGAAGTCACCGTCCAGCAGGTGTAGCGTTCATCAGTCGTGTTCGCGAATGCTAATTAATAAAGCGGTCAAGCCAGTGCTATCTATCGAGAGCAAATAGCACAGGCTAACGACTGAGAAACGAAGATTTCTGTCTCCAGACTCTTCTTCCGGGATGGCACAGTGGTGTAGTGGTTAGCTCTGTCGACAGAAGGTTCCATGCTCGCTATAGTATTTTTTTTCCCTGTGTAATTTACTAAATTACTTTTAAAATCAACATCGACAGCTACACACAACACAGCGACCTGGCAGCCTGATGCTAATCCCTTAGAAAATCCTTTGCCTTGTTGCTTTTTTGGTGTTTGGCTGAGTTTTGGCTGAGCTCAAGTCCCAGCTCTGATAGTAGCGGTTCGCCACTGCCATTACGTAAGCCTGGAATAACTACAACACTCAGATTCTTACTGTTACAGGAAAATAACTGATGTGGAACAGGGGTGGAGAGATATGATTACCATCCAGAGGTTGATTATTTTCCATAAAAGTATGTCCTGAAGTTTTTTATTCCTCTTGTACCACAGCAATTTGCCAACAATTGCAATTGTTTGATTCATTTTTAACCAGATATGTTTAATCTTGTGGAACATCTGTGAATCAAGTTATTTCCTGTTATCACATACATATGTTATAGCAGCTATAAATGGTCTTTCCGTTTATACGTCATGTTACTGAGAAAACAGGAAATGCAAACTCAAAGCACTGACACTAGAGACTCCTTACAAAATTGTTAAAAAATAATCTCCTGTCAGAAAACTTCACTATAATCAACAACTCAATATTATTGACTGGCTTTTTTTTCGAGGTATATCAGATATATTCCATTCAGCTAGCATGATACTGAATGAGTCGAAGATGAGTAGCTGAATGGAATATATCTGATATACCATGAAAAAAAGCCAGCCAATATTATTATCATACATACACATTCCTTTCAGGTGTTCGATGCGTCTCTCTCTTTCAAAGTTCTGGCAGCCATGTTTGTTTACAAATTATCACAGTCGCTTGCTAGCACGGAAGTTTTACGTCTCCGACGTGTGATGTCAAGTTACCTTGACAACCATGCAATATTGTAAACCTTATTCAACGCTCATTCTCCATTGGGTAGAGTGACGTAATACACATAGGATAAGCGATATGCTAACAATATTGCATGCTATCAAACCAAATAAATGAAACTCGGTAAAAGGAACCAGAATACATGTTTTTATTTAATCAAAAAAGTGTCCTGTATGTATAATAATTAGACATATTGTTCAACATGAACCATATGCCATAAGTGTATTCATAGTGTATAAACCAGTAAGAGCTGGTTCAACACTTTCTGACCAGTCAGAATTCAGAATTCAACACTATCACTCAAAAAAGGAAACTGACTTGCTGTTACATTTACGTAAGCGTAGCATGTATTTTCAATGAAATAAATTCATGTTTCCAAGATAAACATGATTAAATTGTGTAGCATTTGCATGAAATTCAACAACCTCACATGAATGAGATTAATTCATGTTAAACTGAGCCGAGGCTGTCTAGTTTCAGCGCGTAACCGTGAAAATCAAGGCCATTATCACGGAAGATATCGCGAGAGGAAAAGGATAATTAAATAAGGGAAGCAGTGTGCTCTATTATTTATCAGTTTTTCATAAAAAATGGAGGCATGAACTATTTTTTCTATTTTTGTGTTGTTTGCAAGGAATTGCCAGTGTTAATTATTTTTGCACTATCATTGCCTATTTTGGGAAACAATTTTATGGCAACATCTTTTGTTTGACTTGTGTTAGGTTTCCACTACTGATGCCAAACAAGCTGTAAACTTAACACTTAAATTGCAGTCATTGTTCACTGTAAATGTTGTGCACCTGTTCAAAGGGAATGTGATTACAAAGACACGGGCACATTATTACACTTAAATACAGTTACGGTTTTATTGCAAGATCTCCTGTTTGTGTTTTGTTTCCACCCTTGACACTAAGCAGGGTATAGATTTTGTTGGTTATATTCAAAAGTTAGTCTCTGAAGTAAAATAATTGAATCATGGAAAGTATTTCCATGTGATGAAATGACATTCTTTCAGCATTAAGCAATTCTGTTCACCCAACTTATTTTACTCGGGGTAGATCAATCTAATTTAGCAGTAATTTTACAATTGTAAAAATTAGTTGGACTAAACCAATTAAATTAAGTTTGACTGAATCCTTATAGTTAAGTTGAATCGACCCTAATAAATTTTAGCGACTGAACCCAAGTCCATCAAGTCGGACCCAACCATCGTAAATAAGTTAATTCAGCTGAAATAAATTAAACTGATCCAACCCAAGTACATCAAGTTGGACCAACAGAACTGCTTAATGTTCAAAGAAAGCCAATTTGTGTGGAAATTTTTTCTAATTGTGTGGAAATATTTTCATGATTTTTTTATATTCATTCAAAGAGTCAAGTCAAGTCAAGTTTATTTTTATAGCGCTTTTAACCATAGACATTGTCGCAAAGCAGCTTTGTAGAATTTTAATGACTTTAAACATGAGCTAATTTTATCCCTAATCTATCCCCAATGATGAAGCCTGTGGCGATGGTGGTGAGGAAAAACCCTCTCAGATGACATAAGGAAGAAACCTCGAGAGGAACCAGACTCAAAAGGGAACCCATCCTCATTTGGGGAACAACAGACAGCCTGACTATAACATTAACAGTTTTAACATGAAGTCAGTTTCGTTGATGTTATAAACTCTTCATTGATGGAAACTTGAGTGCAAAACTGTTCATGGCAACTGCAGTCCTAAAGTTAGCAAGTCAACTGTAGTCCTCAGCCATAAAAGCATTACTGTAAGAGTCCAGAGTCATTTTTTGAGTGTACTGTGGTATAAAATCTGAAATAAACTTAAATTTAAATAAACTTTACTGAAATGACACAATATCGCAGCACTGTCACAGGTATTTCACAACAATTTTAATAGTAAAAGAAAGTATGCTTCTTTGCTAACTTCAAACATCACGCTCTATTTGTTGTAATAAGTAGTCATGTAAACCTTGTAAGCAGAAATATACCAAAACAGAGGTAAGTCCGTTCAAAATCAGATTTTATGTCAGCATCTTGCCAAAAAATATTATTTACAGATGCTTATTAGCATAAGATATTTAACTAAAAGTTTATCTGAGCTGAATACATCGACTGTCATGAAGTCTCATTTATGGCTATGAAGTCTACTCTTCTTACCAAACTTTTAGTAATACAGTATATAGGAAATCAAAACTAGCTGCTGACCTTGAAACAGAACCAACCAGAAATTTTTAGACTTCCGAATAAAACCCTCTGTCTGGTTAGTTGTAGTGTGAACTGTTACAGCTAAAATATTCAGAAGCGTGTACCATGGCTTGTCACTGGATCAGTACCCTCTAAGGTACTTATTTGTACCCTTTATATACTGATTGGGGACATATCTGTAACCTTTTGGCCCTAAAAAGGTACACATAGTTACTTTGAAGTCCAATAACACGCCCTAGGGGGTACATTAATGTAGACTGTACGGTACCTTGGGGGACAGAAATGGACTCCTACTGTAGCCCTGTTTCTGACAATGTACACATCATACCACAAAGCATTTTTCTGGGTGCTTAGGTTAATTGCAAAGGTGAGAACATATTGAATAGCTGTGAAAAGCTGTACACACTGTCATATTTTTAGCTCGATGGTGTGTCCGCCACCTCATAACCACACACCTTTTAAATTAGTTTCAATTCATTTCTAATTACTGATTAGTACATAACAGTTACGAAATCTGTTTTCAGATAAATTTGAGTAATTAGCTGGGAGATTAGGGGGTTACCAACATTTCTCAAAATGACAGGAAAATGGAATATAAATATGATTTTCTACATATCAAATGACTTCAACATTCATTAGGAAATTCAAGGAAAGCACACTGAGTTAAAGAAAATAGAAAACAAAAATGTAAAATTTTGGCCCTAAAATGTTCCCCAAAAGCACTACAAAATCTTGATCTCATGACAAATTCATGAAAATATGAACATCAACATGTTGGATCTCATGTCATTTCTTGATAATGAGGTCGTAAGAAAAGGTACGAAAACTACCCTTCATAACTCTGTACAATTTGCAGGTGTGACATGATGTTAGCTACAGAAAAAAATGGAAAGGGTAGTTTAAATCAAAGTGGTTAGCAAGCATTGCATAAATACTGCCTGGATCTTAATTCAGTTTTGCTTACTCAGCAAAGCTAAAACAAATAGAGTACAGTGAACTGTTGGGGCCTTGACCAGAAAAGCGGGAAGCAAACATTGATCGATCGATTGGCTGATGCCACCAGCACATGACTAGAAATGGTGTCACAGCTGAGTGCAGAATGTTTGATTTGGCCATTGTAAGTGCATGTCTTTATGTACAATGGAGAAGGTTATTGATATGTGGCACTGGTCTGACACTCGAAGAAAAGTACTAAACCTATCATTTTCTACAATGAAATACACTCACTTTATTTGGCCACTTTATTAGGACGCCATCCAGATTGGTTCGAGCCACCAGGAAGGATATAGTAACTCATATAATCACTCTTTACAACTGTGGTGAGCAGAAAAGCAACTTAGCATGCAACAGAAGAAGACCACATTGGGTTCCACTCCTGCCTATTCCTATTAAAGTGGCAGGTGAATGTTAAACGCAGCAGGTGGTGTAGTGGGTAGCATTGCTATATCACAGCTCCAGGGTCTCTGGTTCAATCATAAGCTTGGGTTCCTCTCCATACGGCATTTCACATGTTCTCCTTGCGTCTTCCAGGTTAACCAGTTTCCTACCATGCTGGTAGGTGGATTGGCTATGTTAAATTACCCCAAGATGTCAATGTGTGTGTCCACTGGTGTCCTTTGAAGGGCTAGTTTTTCATCCAGGCTGTGTCCCTATGTCACACCCAGTGCTACCAGGATAGACTCCAGATCCTCCATGACCGTGACTAAAACGAAGTGTTTATTGAAGATGAAATTGATGAATGAATTCAATACGATGGCCACTATCGTAAGATTATTCTTGAAAGAGTCGTATTCATTAGGGCCAGAATGATGATTCTGTGGTGAGTCATAGACAGAAATATATTTCCATTTTTTGGCTTGTTGTTGGAGCTAGAGGCTTTAACGGGAACACCCAAAAATTGGTGGGATGACTTTTGGGATGATGCTAAATCAGTGTGCTAAATGTAATAAAAACCAGGTGAATGGTTCTATGGGTTCCTGTAGACTATGAGATGACACTATGAGATCCTAAATCTTTGGTGCCTGGAACCTTAATAAAAATCATTCCCCTGTTCATATGAACACAAAAAGTAAACATTAGGTCATTTTATTAATTCTATTCTTATTTAATTTCAGTCCTTTAGGGGCTGACTGATTTGGGAGTTTTATGTAACATGGTGGTGAATATTCTTCGACAGTTTCACCTTTGCTCTGTTCCCATATCAGGAAAGTGTGTACATGATCTGCTGAACTCTTTCATTGATAAGCATTGGCTCTTGCTAGCGTGACAAAGAGATAAATGAATCCAAAACAAACAAATAAATAAATAAACTCAGCTATTCCTTTTTTCTTCCTCTTTAGGAGGCTGGACATGGCCTGACCTCTATATTTGTTGTGTCTGCGTGCCAAACCAAAGGGTCAAGTAAGACCAAACAGCTAATCTAGCCACCCCCCCGACCCATATAAGGCGGGAGGTCAAAGTAGGCTGGGGTGTCAGCCCCATGTGTTTGCTCATTGGTTGAGGGTTGCACTCGGCTCGCCTATCGTGTGAGCTCTCTGGGCAGATATCCAGCACTGGCCTCCAGAGATGTCTCTGATATTCTCTTATTCCTCTAGCTGGAGACCAGCTGCTGCACAAAACACATTTTAGACGTTATCTGAGATCAGAATAACTCCTGCACCACCTTATTGAGAGAATGAAGTGCTGAGATTGAACAGCTAGAACTAACAGGCATTGTAGAGGTCTGGCGTGGTGATTTAGCATGCAGACAAAGATGTAGTTCTTAACAACAACATCTTTTGATGATGAGTTTTTAAAAGCTGTTGAGAAAACAAATATGTTGGGTCTGTCATAATTAATGTAGCATTTGTGCTACATAACACATAACTGATATATAGAACTTCTTGCTAAAGACATGTAGAAGTAACTTTAGATAATGTAGCTCCATTTAAAAGAAAAAAAATGATTCGAGAGAAAAGACTAGTACCCTGGTATAATGATTACGCATGCATCTCAAAACAGACCACTCGAAAATTAGAACATAAATGGCATCAAACAAAATTGGTAGGATTCCAATTAGCATGGAAGGAGAGCCTCTTGAAGTACAGAAAAGCTCTTAGTGTTGCTAGATCAACATATCTTTCCACCGTAATAGAAGATAACAAAAATAATTCTAGATTCCTATTTAATACTGTAGCAAAACTAACTAGGAATAAGACCACAACAAAAACATACACACCCTCAATATGTAGTAGCAATGACTTCATGAATTTCAATGGCAAAATTGAAAATATCAGGCAAAAATTTCAAACTATTAATTTAAAGCCAGACAATTTGGTAAGTAACGCTTTAGATAACAATATAACTGTATCAGATCAGCGATTAGAATGTTTTAGTCCTCTTAGAGAAATTGAACTAACTTCACTAAGTTCCTCATCAAAATCTTCAGCTTGTGTACTAGATCCCTTACCCACACAACTCCTCAAACACATACTACCAGAAACAATTGAACCTCTTCTAAAAATAATCCATTCTTCCCTTACCACTGGCTATGTACCTAAATTATTTCAAACTAGCAGTTATCAAACCCCTGATTAAAAAACCTGACCTCGACCCCTGTCAGCTGTCCAACTACAGGCCAATGTCAAACTACCCCTTTATCTCTAAGGTCCTAGAAAATGCTGTGGCACAGCAGTTATGCTCATACCTACATAGGAAGAAGATCCATGAAATGTATCAGTCAGGATTTAGACCTCATCATAGCACTGAGGCAGCACTGGTTAAAGTATTAAATGACCTACTACTCACCTCTGATCATGGGCTGTGTCTCCTTGCTTGTTTCGCTTGACCTTAGTGCAGCTTTTGAAATCATTGATCATACCATTCTCCTTGAGAAACTATAAAATGTTGTTGGAGTTAAGGGAATGGCCTTCTCCTGGCTCAGGTCTTATTTATCTGATCATTATCAGTTTGTTGATGTAAATGGTGAAATTTCTATGCTTTTTAAGGTAAAGTTTGGTGTTCCACAAGGTTCTGTCTTAGGTCCACTACTTTTTCCTTGATATATGCTACCTCTGGGTAATATTATTCATTAGCATGATATTAGCTTCCACTGTTACTGTGATGACACACAGTTGTATGGTTCAGCACAGCCAGATGAGTGACACCAGCGTAAAAAAAACCTGATGAATGTGCAAAAGACATGAGACACTGGATGCTTATTAACTGCCTTCTACATAATTCTGCCAGGACAGAAGTACTTAAACTAAGACCACATGCAGCTAGAAGTAGGTTTTCTGATTACATAGTAACTCTGGATAGCCTTTCTGTTTCTTCATGTACAGCAGTAAAAGACCTCGAGGTGATCATTGACTCCAGTCTTTCATTTGAAACTCATATAGATGATATTACGAGGACAGCCTTTTTCATCTCAGAAATATTGCTAAGATAAGAAAGATAATGTTACTACATGATGCAGAAAAACTAGTTTATACCTTTGTTACCTCAAGGTTGGATTACTGTAATGCCTTACTGTCTGGATGTTCCAGTAAGTGCATAAACAAGCTCCAGTTTGTCCAAAATGCAGGAACAAGAGTTCTTACTAGAATAGAAGATATGACCACATCATCCCCGTCTTATCCATATTGCACTGGCTTCCACTTAAAATTTGCATTGATTATAAAATACTACTATTGACCAATAAGCACTGAATGGTCTCACACCACAGTACTTGAACAAAATTCTGCTCTTTTATGACTCAACACGCATGATCAAAAGGTGCAGGCTATTTGTTGGTACCTCAAATAGTGAAGGCTACATCAGGGGGCAGAGCTTTCTCTTACAAAGCCCCATAGTTTTGGAACAGCTTTCCAAGTCGTGTTCAGGACTCAGACCCAGTCTCAGTGTTTAAGTCTCGGCTGAAAACATATCTGTTCTGTCAAACCTTTTGTTAATAGCTTTTTATTAGATAAAGGAGTAGATATGGAGGGTCCTCAGGCATAGAGTGTTTTGGTAAACTTGGATGCATGAATGCTGTCCCCCCCCATGCATTCACTCAGGTTTGTTGATGGTGGAGTGGCTGCTGGTTTATGTCCCAGGGTGCCTTCATGTGTGTTACCTTCTGGCTCTCCCTTTTAGTTATGTTGTCATAGTTAGTCTTGCCGGAATCCGTGCTTGCACTCAGCACACAATGTATACTGTTCTTAACCATTAGGTGACAACTGGCACACCTAACAATCCGTGTTTTCTCTCTCTCTCTGTCTCTCTCTGTCAAGTTACACATCAGTCCCGAGATACCAGTGATGCTGGCCTCTCCTGCTCTTCAGACCTGCCTGATCCATCCTGATGCCCTACTTCTAGCTGGAGTTCTCATCACTTCACTTCTGTTGAGGATGGCCCCATTTGGACAGTAAAGATACACTTAGAAGATGGCTCTGGACACTTACAGGTTTGCCATCATGGCTTTGGACTACAATTACCATGATAACTTTAGGACTGCAATTGTCACACAGTCTTGCACTCAAGTCACCATCCAGTTGATAAATTCAAGAAAATGGACCTCATGTTAAAACAATGAATTTCCTGGTTACACAGTTGTACTTTTTGACTATATAGGACGCAGTTATTGAAGAGAGTTATTTATAAAATCACACTATTGGTTATCACCCAAATGAGGACGGGTTCCCTTTTGAGTCTGGTTCCTCTCAAGGTTTCTTCCTTATGTCTTCTTGGAGTTTTTCCTTGCCTCAGGCTTACTCATTAGAGAAGTTTATTTTGGAAAAATGTCTTAATTTATATATTTAAATTCTTCATTTTTCTATAAAACTGCTTTGTGGCAGTGTCTACTGTTAAAGGCGCTATACAAATAAATTGACTTGACTTCCCATTAACCTCCTGGCAGTGGCTACCAGGTTTAGGGCAACAGGTCCTGGTATCGATCAGATTTCATGATGCCACCTTTACAAAAGTCCCTGAACCAACCATTCCAAAACAGCCCAGAAGCATGAATAATCCACCACTATATTTCACAATTTCATGAGTGTTTTTTTCTCCATGAAGTCCATTTATTTCACAAACATGCTAATGGTGTGCATTGCCAAAAATTACATTTTGGTCTGACCAGAACACTATTCCATTTGCAGGCTGGTAATGTTCAGGAGCTGCATTTTGTCTATGACTCTCAAGAAGGGCTTACAAAAAAGTAGCTTGTTCTACTCTTCTTCCCAGTTGTAATGGAGATCAAATAGCCAAATTTTACTCATTATCTAAGCCAGATTTTTCTCACTCATTTTGGAGTAAATGACCTGCACATTTAAGAGTTTTTCCTCCTCAACTCACCCAATTCAACCTAATTCAGGCCTGTTAACCCTTTCACCACTGCAGACCGTGATTCTGGTTTCACTGTAGTAGGGCAACCCCTTCTGGAAAAAGCTACAAAGTGGTGAAAGGGTTAATTAACTTACGAGTTGAATCAGGTGAGGTGGTAGCAACAGCACACCATAATGTGCACCTTTTTTTTTTTTAATCTGTGGCCCTTATTGCACTTAATGGCATAACTCGGGCAACTATTTGTTTACATTTATTTCAAACTTCACCTTCTCTGGTTATAGGGGTGGATTCATCCTTCCCAAAATCCCCTGCACCACAAAGCGAGTTGCCATTTTCAAATGTTAGCGATATTCCAAAAACAATCTGCAACAATTCAGCATCATCCTAGGCCATAGAGCTTACATTGTAACATGAAAATGAAGCTATTTTGTCAAAGTATCTACATCTCAAATTCTTTCAACTGGTCCATTCCGTTTTTGTTCGGTTATTTCATTGTAATGGACCTGAATTGGCTTGTGGGTGGCTGTGAAGGAAAGTAAAAATAAGGCATATTTTGTTCAACGCTTCAATGTTTGACGTCAGTGAAGGAAAAAGTTTAAGATGGGTTTTGAAGGGGTCACCAACAGTGACTCTATGGAGGTTTTGCTGCACAGAGAGCTAGCAGGTAGCAGTAATGTGCCTTCAGAACAACTAACTAGATTCTGGGAAGTGTGAGCTAGCCCCTTTAATAAAACCCTTTTGCAAGCTACATGTGGTAGAACATTTCATAATGGGTTGTTCACCACTCATGGGTTGCCTGTAGACAAATGTCACTCATGCCTGCGGTTGGGGTGCACTGGTGTATGATTAATCTATACAAATTTCCCAATTGACACTCCTGGACACGCAGATGATGGTCATTGTCAGGGTAACTTTTGTCAAAACCACGCTGTGGCTTTAACAAAAGCTTAAGAGGAAAATGATTACTGGTTACTCTCTGAACAGATATTTTGAATCACTGTAATGTTAAAGTCCAACCATCCTGTCTGTTCTCTTAAATGGTGGCAAAAATTTGTAGTTGACTGTACAACCCAAGCACAGAAGTACCATCTTACCAATGTTGTCTTTCTCTTTGCAGGAAATGGAGTAGCAGCAGATCTCCCGATCTTGAATAGCAGCCAAGTTCCTGGCAAAAAAATAAAAAAAAAGGGGGGGGGGTTAATTTGGACAAGTACTGTATTAAATTTTTTGCTCTCTGAAACCAGCAGATACAATACATTGTACTGTTCCTAATTATTATGTATGTCTGCAATGTTTTCTTCATAAATTATCCTCCTAATATTCTCTCTCTCTCTCACACACACACACGTGATGCTAAGCAAAATACTAGTCTCAGTAAGCTGCATGCTCTAGAAATCTGAACAAAGGAACTCCTGTACCTTAATGCTATTTTACTTTTTTGATTAATGATGGTAATATTTTGATTTTTTTGCACAAAATGTCCACATGCCACGGTTTAGGCCAGGGTCTTGTCTTACATAGACTGAAACATTCTGAACTTTCCAATCAAAAGCCATAGATAAAACCCAATGAACCTTACAGAATTACATTTAGACCAGGAGTGCCCAAAACGTCAATCGCGATCGAGGTAGTTTGCGTGCCATTTACAAAAAAAAAAAAAAAGACGTAAATTAACGTGCGGCCAGTCCGAGATCATACACATGGGTCATCACGCATGCGCGTTCAAATGCACTGCTCCAAAACTCATGACCTTGTCAGCCTTCCAATTTATATCTACTATAGAAGGGGTATAAAAATGAGTGGGGGAGTTGGACCAAGTAAGAAACCAAAAACTTACCACTTCCATGTGGAATGGGAGGAGGATTTTTTTTTCATTATGTCACAAAGTGCGTTGGTCTGATCTGTCAATCTACCATTGCTGTTCCAAAGAAAGGAAATGGGGAGAGGCCTTTTCGAACTGTTCATAAAAACTACGACACTGACTTTCCTCTGAAAAGTGAGCTGAGAAAGAGAAAGGTGAGGGAACTAAAAAAAAAATAAAAAAATAAAAAAAATCACAGGTTATTCGGACAGCAGCCATTTTTCCACACAGTCGACTTCAAAAGCAAAGGCAGCCACCGAAGCATTGTTCCAGGTGAGTCACTCCATCGTTACGTAAAAAAAAAGTCATTCCAAGATGGAGAGATGATAAAAGAAGCCTTTGTTGAGGCAGCTGACTCAGTTTTGAAATTTTAAAACCAAACAAATATTAGCTTCAATAAAATCCCTTCAACCATCAAGAAGTATAGTTACACGGCGTTGTGAAGTTATGGCTGATAACGTGACAGCAGCTTTGGAGAGACATCACTGCAATTAAACAAATCCATGGACATAAGTGATACAGCCCAGTTGTGCATTTTTATTTGGATAGTGTTTACAGATATGCCTGCAAAAGAGAAGCTGTTAACGATGCTGCCCATGAAAGGACACATGCGGAGAGAGGACATTTTTCAGTCTTTCAAAAACATTTTGGAGAAAACCCAGCTCCCAATTTGCAAATCGAGATCACTCACCACGGATAGTGCGCACGTAATGGTGGGCTGCTCAAATGGATTTATCGCCAAGTGCAGGGAGGACGCTGATTTCCCCAACTTCCCTAATTACCACTACATAATACACCAACAAGCATCATGTGCAAAAATGCTAAACATGAAAGAGATAATGGACGTGGCAATGAAAATCGCCTGTTCTATTCATGTGAGATCTCTTCAAAGACGGCTTTTCCATGCACATCTGAAGAAGGCTGACTGTGACAGCTCAGAGATCTTGCTACACACTGACGTGAGATGACTTAGTAGAGAAATTCCTCCAGAGATTTCGAGAGCTCTGTCCAGAGATAAAAGAGTTTCTCCTTGACATTAAACATGCAGAATACAAGCAACTTAATGATGAGCAGTGGCTACTAGACCTGGCATTTTAACTGATCTGACCAACACATTGAATGACCTTAATTTAGATCATATTGACAACGGTTTTGTTTTTACAAAACCGTTGTCAATATGATCAGCTTAGTTAATGCTTTCAAATGAAAAATGCAGCATCTGTCCTCAAAGCTGCAGCGCCAGGATTTGGGGAACTTCTAAAATCTCACATCAGAGCTTGAGACGCAACGGAAAGTGCGTCTCAAGACTTGACAGCACGCACTACACAGAGAAGATTGAAAAATGCCCGTCAGACTTTGACATATGATTTCAAGACTTTGCTTTAGTTGAACCAGTAGCTACATTTATGCACTACCCATTTAAGGAAGATTTTGAGGTTGATGCACTTGCATAAAAAATTGCAACACTCTTTCACCTGAACTCGTCTACAGTGGAGGGTGAGATTTTGACACTACAGGCTGACATTCAGCTGAAGTCCAGGGCTCATGGAAAGTTTTGGAACTTACTCATAGAGGAAAAGTACCCAAACATGAGGAAATGTGCTACCTCCTTGACTGCATTATTTGGCTCCACTTATTTATGCAAGTCAGCCTTTTCTCACAAAGATTATCAAGTCCAAATACTGTTCCACCGTGACTGATGATCATTTGGAAGTCTGCTTGAGGCTGGCAACCAGCTGCTACTGTCCGGATTATGCAACCCTGGCTGACTCCATGCAGTGCAAATCATCAGAGTAAGGTAGTGACCATAAGTGTATTGAATTGTATTGTGCCATAAGGGTTCATTCAGTTTTGCAATGTACGTCAACATATATTGTATAAAGTATACTCCGGAAATAAATAAATTTATATATAAGTGCAAATAGCTCGCATGGCGAAAAAGTGTGGGCACCCCTGATGTAGACATTCCCAGATATGCATGCCACAAAATTTCCTCCATTATCAAAAGTGGGCACTGTGTTAAGTCTTAGACACTAACAATGTACAACACGATAAACTCAAAACTATCCAAACTTGCCCAATGTGATGAATTCTTTGTTAAATGCTGTCTGTCTTTCAAATCAAAATATTTTTAAGGATGGAACATGGACAAGGTTTAAGGAACTGAAGGAAACACTGCCTTATGACCTCCTCCTTCTGTCTTTTTAATACAGTAGGCTGGAAACCCAGCAGAGTTAAACACTGCATGCAGCCTACAGATGGCAGTACTTTCTTTGAAAATACAAGACTTTTTACTAAGAGAGATACGCTGAACATGTAGAGTGCTGAGAGTCACATCAGTCTGCATCTTGGTGCCATGATTTGACTCACCATTACTTAATTGTCAATGACAAAAGACTGCCTCTTCGTAAAGGGAAATGTGTGAAACCTACAAAGCCTGCATTTTCTTTTTGTCTAAACTGATGGAATCTAGAACGGAGTCCGCTAATAAGTATAAATGCAACACAAACACGGTATTAAGTCATGCATTTTAAAGTCATGAGATCCAGCAAACCATCAGAGGTTTGAAGAAAGGATGATAAAAATACATAACACACATCTATACAGTTAGTGGACACTGTATTGGATACACCTCACTTAGACCTACAGTACCAGTCAAAAGTTTGAACACACCTTCTAATTTCTCTTTACGAAGGAGTGGAGTTGGCGCATGCACATTCTGTGCTATGGACTTCCTGTGCTATGCACTTCCTGGTTTCCAAGTTGTTTGAGACAATTCTTTTTTCCACGAGTGTTGGCGTTAATCACTAATCTCTTTATTTTTTTCTACAAATAATTTTCCAGTACTCTCAATTTTTTATTGTACCTTCGCTTCCCTTTTTGTACTTTCCACTTTTGCTTTCCTTTTTCCAGCTCCCCCCCCTTTTCTCAGAAGAACGCCAAGACCAGAAGCTTTCTTTTCTCCTCCTCCTACGTAAAGACCACAAGCGGAGGCCATCCACATTGGATCTGCTTTAATATCAACAGATCTTCGATTAAGGTATGTGAATCTTTTCATCATGGCACA
>JAPEKL010199893.1:0-10632 GCA_028877455.1 Bagre pinnimaculatus | reverse complement strand
AATAATTAGGTATGAACCTCTGATAGTAGCCAGCCAGCCCCAGGAACTGTCTCACCCCCTTTTTGGTCTTGGGCCTTAGGCAGCCCACAATTGCTACCATCTTATTAATTTGGGGACGCACCTGCTCATGGCCCAAGTGGAAACCCAGATACTGTATTTCCACCCATCCAATCACACATTTCTTTGGGTTGGCCATGAGACCTGCCCGCCTCAGCAACTTTAGGATGGCCCTAAGGTGTTCAAGGTGCCGCGGCCAGTCATTACTATAGATGATAATGTCACCCAGATATGCAGCTGAATAGGTGGCATGGGGGCAGAGGACCCTGTCCATAAGCCGCTGGAACATTGCAGGTGCCCCAAACAGCCCAAAAGGAAGTGTGACGATTGGTGCAAGCCAAATGGTGTGGAAAAGGCTGTTTTCTCTCAGGATAGAGGAGTCAAGGGGATCTGCCAATACCCCTTCATTAAATCCAGCGTCAAATAAAAATGAGCAGTGCCTAATCGATTGAGCAACTCATCAATGCGAGGCATTGGGTACGTGTCGAATATAGACACTGTGTTGACTTTCCTATAGTCCACACAGAACCGGACCGACCCATCGGTCTTGGGGACCAGGACCACTGGGCAGCTCCAGTTGCTGTGGGACTCCTCGATTATGCCCATTTCGAGCATGGCTTCAAGTTCATCCTGGACCACCTTTTTTTGTGTTTGGGCAGATGGTAAGGGCAGTTGCGCACTACTACCCCTGGGGGAATCTCAATGTGGTGTTCTATGAGGTGGGTGCGGCCAGGCAGGGGCGAAAACACGGAAAATTATTTTTGCAACTTGGCTACCTCAGTGAGCTGGGGCAGGGAGAGGTGGTCTCCACAGGGGACCGGAGCGGTGGGTGATGTCAATTTTCTTTTTGAACCTCTGGCCCCAGCTCCGCCTTCTCCAGAATTACGGACACCAATGCCATGGGGACCTCCTCATTCCAACGTTTTCATAAATTGAGGTGGTAAACTTGCAATGCCCAACCCCTGTCCATTCACCTCACCTCATAGTCGACATCCCAAACTCGCCGTGTGACCTCGAAGGACCCTTGCCACTTGGTGACCAATTTGGAGCTCAACGTGGGCAGTAACATGAGTACTTTGTCTCCCAGTGTGAACTCCCTAAGGTGCATGCCCCTGTCGTACAGTCGGACTTGACATTCTTGCGCCTGCTGCAAATTCTCCTGGGTTAAGTGTGTGAGTGTGTGGAGTTTGGCGCGCAGATCAAGAACGTATTGAATTTTGTTTTTACTAGGTGAAGGTCCCTCCTCCCAATTTTCACATAGCACATCCAGAATGCCTTGCGGCTTATGCACATATAACAATTAAAACAGTGAAAACCCTGTGGAGGCTTGCGGGACCTCTAGTACTGCAAATAACAGGGGCTCGAGTCACTTATCCCAATTATGTGCATCTTTGCTTACAAACTTCCAAATTATATTTTTGAGAGTCCAACTGAACCATTCTACTAAGCCATCCATTTGTTGGTGATAGACGCTAGTGCAGATAGGCTTAATCCCCAGTAACCCATACAGCTCGCGCAGGGTGCATGACAAGAATGTAGTGCCTTGGTCTGTCAGGATTTCTTTCTGAATCCCGACCCGGGAGATAAAGCGGAAGAGTGCTTCTGCTATACTGCGTGCTGAGATATTGCGGAGAGGCACTGCTTCCGGATATCGCGTTGCATAGTCCACCAGAACTAAAATAAAGCGATATCCCCATGCTGACCGATCTAATGGCCCAATGAGATCCATCCCAATTCTTTCAAAAGGGGTCTCGATTGAAGGGAGAGGGTGCAAAGGCGCTTTTGGAGTGGCCGCAGGATTTACTAATTGGCATTCGCAGCACACTGCACACCACCAACAGACATCCCTGTGAATCCCTGGCCAATAGAACCAGGCCATTATTTAGGCTAGTGTCTTATCCTGCCCCAAGTGTCCGGCCATGGGATTAAAGTGAGCTGCTTGGAATATGAATTCCCGGAGGCTCTTTGGAATTAATAACTGTTATCTCTTCACCAGTTTGAGTGTCCTGTGTCACTCGGTATAGCCCATCCTTAATAATAAAGTAGGGGAAGGCCGGCATTGCATTTGACCATCGATTACTCTCACTTGGTCAAATGCATGCCGCAGAGTCCCGTCTTGTGACTGCTCTAATGGGAAATCCCCAATGGAATCCCCAAGAGAGGGAGGAGGGGTGGGGAGTTCCTCACTCTGCGTATCGCCCTGATGCGGTGCTGACATAGATGGCTCTGTGACAGCTTCTCCCACCAATGCTACTCCGGGGCTTTCCCTAGCTGAATTATGGCAGGACCCACTCTTCACCATGTGCATCATTAATTCCTTAAACCCCGGCAAATCAGTCCCCAAAATTAGCGAGTGGGTGAGAAGAGGGTTAACCACTCCCTTTACACTATATCTTTCCCCTCGAAATAGAATGTGGACGGACACCAAAGGGTAGTTGTGAACATCCCCATGCACACACAACACCTTCACCATTCATGATCTCCCTATTGCCTCACCTTGCACCAGGCTTTGGTGGATTGAGGTCTGGTTACAGCTGGAATCCACCAAAGTCTGATACGTATCCCCTTGGACACTTACCAGTATTCAATACGCTCCGGCCCGATCGAGGGTGGTTTCTGGTGCGTCGGGGACCCGGACCACCGCACCCACTGATGTTGGAGATGTCCCGGCTCCCCGCAGCACCAGCACACCGGCCCAGGCTCTCCCTCTGCACCGGTGTTACAGGCATCACTCACCTAAAGGGGAGAAGACACAGACAAGGAAGGGGGAAACGGGAGGACACCACGGGTGTGCCGGGCCGCCTGGGGGGAAATGGCCCCCGCCTCCGCCGTGGGGGAATGGGGTGAGGACAGGAAACAGAGGGAGAGGGAGAAGAGAGAGGAGAAGAGGAGACATGCTGTCCTGCTGTCGGAACTGCCACCATGTGGTCCTCTGCCAGCTCGATTGCCTGATCCAGCGATGCCGGGCGATGACACTGGACCCACTCCGCCGTTCCTTCCAGAAGTTGCACAACGAATTGCTCCAGTGTCACCAGGTCGATCACTCCCTCGGCGTCACAGTCGTCTGCCCTCAGCCACTGCCAGCAGAGTTGCTGCCCAAATGCGAATGGCCGGCCGACCTCCTCCAAGTGCAGCGAGCGGAAGTGCTCCCGTTTTTGCTCTGGGGAGCGGCTGACATGCTGGAGGATGTCTCTTTGAAGGTCCGCGTACACGAGCCGGCTGTCAGCGTGGAGCTGCAGTGTGGCCAGTTGCGCCTCACCCATCAGCAGGGGAAGGAGGCGCGCCACGTGCTGGTCCACCGGCCAACCCCACGTCTCCACTGCCTGCACGAAGAGCGAGAGGAAGGCTTCTGGGTCATCGTGCAGACCCATTTTCATTAGGGTGAAGTGGGGAGGGTCCACTCCGGTGGCGGTCATGGGCCCCAGCGACACGAGCAGGTGCCGGAATGCCTGGCGGTCCTCCTGTTGGGCCAGCACCAAGGCTTCGAACCGTTGTTCCTGCTCCTTCCAGAGGGCAACCACCACTTGGTACTGGTTCTGCTGGGTTGTGGCGAGGGCATGGATCAGCTCCTTAAATGGCAAGGACTCCATGGGGCTGTTCCCTTCTGCACTCTCCCGGGTTTCGGCACCACTGTAGTGAGACTCTGGTGTGGGTGGAGCACAGAATACTGCAGGCGGTTGTTTGCGATTTGATTCTTTTATTGCTGCTTTACAGCACACAACTTAGACACTCTCTCTCACAAACACACCCATACACACACAGGCTAGTAGCAAGCCCTCAGTGCCATCCTCCCCTTCTCACCCTCCTTTTATGGGCGCAGTCACTGAAGGAGACGCACAAACACATGTTAATTGATAACAGGTGTAGGGACATGACTACTCACCTTCTCTGACTCCACCCTCTATTCACAGACTGATGCTCGGCCACGCCCCCGCTGCCGCAACCTGCTTATTGTGGAATCTTCCAAAATGGTGTTGTATATTCTATCAGCTTTTCAGTCTTATTTTGCCTCTGTCCCAACATATTTTGTGTTTCAGGCATCAAATTCTAACTTAATTTGTATTTACAAAATACATTTAAATTGGTCAGAAAAAAAACTTAAATATTTTATTTGCACTTTTGTCAGTTAAATAAAGGTTCATGTGAATTAACATCCACAGATTTTTGTTTTTATTGCATTTTGGAAAATATCTCAACTTTTCTGGAAACAGGGTTTGTATGTTTTCCACTGTGGTTCTACCCAAATCATGTCAAGTGTCTCCCCCCCCCCCCCACACACACACATTCCATTAAATAATTCATTCAAATTAAGTCACCAATCTGTTCAGTTGCACCGTTTATACAGCTACCCAAGTCAGACACCAAACAGCTTAGTGTGTGTAATACTGACCCACTGAGCAAGAGAATAGCAAATCTTGGTCATGGCTGAAAGGATTCAGTGATTCACAGGCTGCAGGTTAGACTTGAGATTATGTGCAATATGCCATCTTTCTTATGTCCTTAAATATCCATTTTTGGAAGCTTCCGGTGACATCATGGTAGGATAAGCAGCTAGATTATACCACTACAGGGATACAAACTTAAAACCCAGCCAAACTACAGTGCAAAACTTCCATATAGTTGATACAAGTTGTCAGAACAAGATCCACAATGTCTACCCAAAAAAGAGAAACAGAAAAGTGATGAAGAAAGATTATAGACGAGACCAAACAGACATGTTCAAAACTTGTACTAAAGAAAGCATGGCGGCAGTGCTTGCAGAACTACAGAACTTAAGGAATGCCCAGGTCAGACAGCAGAAAGACACATGCTGCTACCTGAGATTGGTCGGGTGACAACCGAGTGCAGGTGGACACAGGTGTTTTGCGTCAAATCCTTCGTTGTGGTCAGACGTATTACAAGAAGCAGAGTTTTTAAGCCAAATCTCGTCACGAGCCAGCCGGGAACATCTAGGTCCTGATCCAATCTTTCACCCCATTCCCTGGTTTTCCCAAAGCTTTCCCTGTGCTGCGGCCAGCACACCTGTCTCTCATCAGCTCATCCACAATTCCATATTATACCACTTGAATATTCATTCGGCGCGGGACTGTCTTCGCCTCAGGATATGATGTGTTGCCCCTTTTTTCCCCCTGTTTTTTGGTATTCTATTATTTTGTTTGCTGTGCGCTGTGGAGTATTTCACTCTTCTGTGGATATCTTTTATTGGGACTGTGAGCGCGTTGTTTTCCTGACACAGAAGCACTTTGAACTTTTAAAGTTCTGAACTGTGTTCTTTAAACTGGGAGCTCTTTCCCATTGTGGGGCTGCATTTCTGGACTCGATCATACTTTTTTCAACCCGCAATTGATTGCTCAAGCATTGCATGACCGTCTGGCTCTACATGTGTCAACCTGCTATTTGCACCGATTGGAAGCGAATCGCAGCTGAAATGAGAACAGATCATGATCCACTTGCGCCAACCTGCCTCTACTAAACACCCTCTGCAACTATCTGCATCGTCATGCATTGACAAGACCAGTCTTGCGTGTACCTGCGATTTTGTTATAGCAGGTAGACACAAGTAGTTGAAAACTAGTTGCAGCCTGCCATCTGACCTGGGCAGAAGGAACACACAGAGGCCTCTCAAGACACGAAGCCCACCTTATCCAGGGTAGAAGCCACCCTCAATGATTTGCTGGAGCATACTAGAAAACTGAAACAACAAGTATCAAATGTCAAACAAAGCATGAGTGAAACTGAGAACAAAACACTCAGACATGAGTGAACAGTTAGTTATTTACTACAAAGAGAAGCAAAACTGTCGGCTAAGTGTGATGACCTGGAGTCCAAAGCAAGACAGAACAATTTGCACATATATGGAGTGAAAGAGGGGAAGGAAAGTAGGAAAGGAATGACATGATTAACTTCACAACAAATATGATGTGCACTCCACTTGAACTACCAGAAGATTTGGATCGGTGTGTGGAGAGAGCACACTGATCCCTGACCACGAAACTTGCTCTTTCAAGATCTAACATCAAATTTTCTGACAACAGAGTTTAAGAAAAGATACTCCAACAAGCTTGGAAAAAACACAGGGTGACAGAACAAGGACAGAAAATCTGTCTCAACCAGGACATGTCTGAGATTCAACAGAAACACAAGCAGGTATGGGAGGTCATAAAACAGCTTAAAGAGGAAAAAAAAAGTAAAAGCCTGTTTCCTGCCCAGCTGAGAATCCATCTGAACTCTGGCGTGAAGACTTTTCTGACCCTCGCAGATGCGGCTCCCATCATTAAGGAGATAGGAACTCGTATCAAGGTGGATGACTGGGAGAATGTCCAGAAATAATTTTTACACAATACCTGGATTGCAGCAGAGCAGACCTAATGATGACGAATGCAGACTTAGAGATTTTTATTCAAGGTTAAAGACTCACAAGTAAACATCTTTAAAATGTAAGTATGTATGTTGATAAGAAGCTGCTAAATAGCACCAATTATAAATACCACACATACAGGTTTGCTTATCATTCATTATGAAAAAAACGATTTAATTAATTTGGTTAAAACAGATTGAAACAATAATATACAGCGTCTTGCAAAAGTATTCATCCCCCTTGGTGTTTGTCCTGTTTTGTCATGGAACAAGCTGGAATTAAAATTGATTTTTTTGGGGGGTTAGCACCATTTGATTTCCACAACATGCCTACCACTTTAAAGGTGCAAATTGTTTCCTTATTGTGACAAAAAAGATAATTAAAATGAAAGAACAAAAATCTAGAGTGTGCATAGGTATTCACCCCCTTTCATATGAAACCCCTTGTGGCAGTGGGGGCATGGCCTAGCATCAGTTTGTGAATGGAGGGCGGGGCCAGGGAATGGCAAAGTCAATGCACCTGTTATCAATTAATGTTGTGTTTGTTGCAGTGACTGTGGAGGTTAGAAAAGGAGCAAGAGAGTGAAGAGAAGGGAGCTCTCCTGACCAGAACATGTGTGTCTGTGTGTGAGCAGCGAGTGAGTGAGCAAGTGAGTGATGCTGAAAAGCAACGAAAATAGTAAAACTAAAAGCATGTGTGAACATCAGCTCCCACCTGCCGTGCTTCTGTACTCCACCCACATCAGGGACATATTACAGTGGTGCCAAAACCCAGGAGTATATAAGGGAATCACCACATGAAGTCCTCCCCATTTAATGCCGTGTGGCATTTTAAATGTGCTGCAGGAAAATTTGAAGGTGGGACCTTCAATAAATGAAAACAAAATTCAGTACATTCTCGACCTGCACACAAAACTCCCCACCCTCACGTACTTAACCCAGGATAATTTACGGCAGGCACAAGAATGTCAAGCCCGGCTGTACAACAGGGTCGCACACCTTGGAGAATTCACCCCAGGTGATAAAGTGCTCATATTATTGCCCACTTCAAGCTCCAAATTAGTCGCCAAGTGTCAAGGGCCCTTTGAGGTCACACAGCGAATCGGGGACGTCGACTATAAGATGAGGCGAATGGATAGTGGAGGGGCACTATAAATATACCACCTCAACCTGCTGAAACATTGGAATGAGGGGGTCCCTGTGGCATTGGCATTGGTAGTCCTGAAGAAGGCGGAGCTGGGGCCAGAGGCAAAAAAACAACCAGACCATCAATCCAAACCGTGCTGGTCCCTTGGGGAGACCACCTCTCACCGGCTCAAGTCACAGAGGTTGCCAAGTTGCAAAAAGAGTTTTCCGATGTGTTTTTGCCCCTTCCCGGCCATACCCACCTCAAAGAACACCACATTGAGATGCCCCTGGGGGTGATGGTGTGTAGCTGCCCTTACCCAAACACACACACACACACACACACACAAAAAAAAAAAAAAGGTGGTCCAGGATGAACTCAAGGCCATGCTTGACATGGGCATAATCGAGAAGTCACACAGTGACTGTAGTAGCCCAGTGGTCCTGGTACCCAAGACTGATGGGTTGGTCCAGTTTTGTGTAGACCATAGAAAGGTCAACACAGTATCTAAATTCAATGCATAACCAATGCCTCGCATTGATGAGCTGCTCGATCGGTTAGGTGCTACTCAGTTTTATTCAACACTGGATCTAACAAAGGGATATTGGCAAGTCCCCTTGACTCCTCTATCCCAAGAGAAAACAGCTTTTTCCACACTTTGGTTTACTCCAGTTTGTCATGTTTCCTTTTGGGTTATTTGGGGCTCCCACTACGTTCCAGCGGCTCATGGACAAAATCCTCCATCCCCACGCCACGGATGTGGCAATGTCTCTTGATGACATTATTATGCACAGCAATGATTGGCCACGGCACCTGGAACACCTTAGGGCCATCCTAGAGTCGCTGAGGCATGAGGGGCTCACGGCTAATCTAAAAAAGTGTGCAATTTGGTGGCTGGAAGTACATTATCTGGGTTTCCACTTGGGTCACAGGCAGGTGCGCCGCCAAATTGACAAGACTGCAGTGATTGTGGCCTGCCTGAGGCCTGAGACCGGGGGGGGGAGAGACGACAGTTCCTGGGGTTGGCTGGCTACTATCATAGGCTCATACTTAATTATTCGGATGTCACCAGCCCACTGACTGATCTCACTAAAAAGAGAGCACCAGATCTAGTCCAGTGGATGAAGCAGGGCCAACATGCATTCGTGGGGGGGGCACTTTTACACTCCCCTGACTTCTCTCTCACTTTTATTTTGCAGACAGATGCATCAGACAGAGGGCTGGGGGTCATTTTGTCCCAGGAGGTGGAGGGCAAGGAACATCCCATGCTGTACATCAGCCACAAGCTCTCAATGCAGGAAAATAAATACAGCACCATAGAAAAGGAGTGTCATCACGTGGGCAGTCCTCACCCTCCGATACTACCTGCTGGGGCATCCTTTCACCCTCTGTTTGGACCACACACCCCTCCAGTGGCTACAATGCATGAAGGATATCAATGTGCGGATCACCCATTGCTATCTCACCCTCCAGCCATTTAAATTCAAGGTGGTCCACAGGCCGAGGGCGCAGATGGTGATGGTGGACTTCCTATCCCATCGGGGGGGAGTCCGCTGCAGGCCAGACAGCTCCCTGGCCCGAGTCAGGCAGTGGGGGTATGTGGCAGCAGGGGCCTGGTCTAGCATCAGTTTGCGAATGGAGGGCAGGGCCAGGGAAGCTGAGTAGCAAAGTCAATGCACCTGTTATCAATTAATGTTGTGTGCATGTTTGTTGCAGTGATGATGGAGGTTAGAAAAGGAGGGAGAGAGTGAAGAGAAGGGAACTCTTCAGACGAGAATGTGTGTGTGTCTGCGTGTGAGCAGGGAGTGAGTGAGTGATGCTGAAAAGCAATGAAAATAGCAAAAATAAACTACGTGTGAACATTAGCTCCTGCCTGCCGTGCTTCTGTACTCCACCCACATCAGGGACATATTACACCCCTAAATAAGAGCTCGTCCAACCAATTAACCTCATAAGTCACATAAGCTAGAGGAGCTAGTACAGGTATGAACTAAAGGTCTTTAACATACTTTCCAGAGGTGATCTACCAATAACATGGTCAGAAGCCATTATATCTGTAATCCACAAGGAAGGTAAAGATCTGACACTTTATGAGGGTTAATAGACCCATCAGTCTATTATGTACCAATCCAAAATTATTGACCAATATTCTTGTAAAAAGCTCAAGAACATTGATCTTTTCACCAAAACCCTGAATGGAAATTAAAAAAAAAAAAAACAAGGACCGTGACATCACCCGGTATGGCGCAGCCGGGGCCCCACCCTGAAGCCAGGCCTGAGGTCGGGGCTCATATGCGAGCGCCTGGTGGCTAGGCCTTTGCCCACGGGGCCCGGACGGGCTCAGACCGAAGCGGTGACATGGGCCCGACCTCCTGTGGGTTCACCACCCACAGAGGTAGCCGTAGGGAGCCAGTGCAGTGTGGATTGGGCGGCAATCGAAGGTAGGGGCCTCGACGACCTGATCCCCGAACACAGCAGCTAGCTGTTGGGACATAGAATGTCACTTTGCTGGGGGGGGAAGAGCCTGAGCTTGCGCAGGAGGTTGAGAAGTACCGGCTAGAGATAGTCGGGCTCACCTCCATGCACAGCTTGGGCTCTGGAACCCAGCTCCTCGAAAGGGGCTGGACTCTCCATTTCTCTGGAGTCACCCACAGTAAGCGGCAGCGGGCTGGTGTGGGCTTGCTTATAGCTCCCCAGCTCAGCCACCATGTGTTGGAATTTACCCCAGTGAATGAGAGGGTCGCCTCTCTGTGCCTTCGGGTCAGGGAGAGGACTCTTGCTGTTGTTTGTGCCTATGGGCCAAATAGCAATGAAGAGTATCCAGCCTTCTTGGAGTCCCTGGGAGAGGTACTGAGAGGTGCTCAGACTGGGGACTCCAACGCTCACGTGGGCGACGACAGTGACACCTGGAGGGGCATGATTGGGAGGAACAGCCTCCCCGATCTGAACCCAAGTGGTGCTTTGTTATTGGAATCCTGTGCTAGTCATGGTTTGTCCATAACAAACACCATGTTTGAGCATAGGGGTGTCCATAAGTGCACGTGGCACCAGGACACCTTAGGTCAGAGGTCGATGATCGACTTTGTTGTCAT
>JAPEKL010198738.1:0-10766 GCA_028877455.1 Bagre pinnimaculatus | reverse complement strand
CCTGAGAAATGCTGGCAAAAATTTGTAAGATTTTTGATAATCTTATAAATAAATCTTATAAAAAAAAAAAGATAAATGTTGACAAAAATGCTACGATATTTTTTGTTGTTGTGAACGAGCGAGTCGCCAGAGGTCCGTAACTGGGGTCCGTATTGTAGGATACGGGCCCGCTTGCCAGCCAATCAGAGCGCAGGATTTGATGGAAACCGGACCGTGAGAAAAATAAATTATGCTTATTTAAAAATTTAACAAATCTTTCAAACACAACCTTCTCAAAAAACTTTGAGAAGGCTGGTAGAATTTAGATAGGTCGATATTTATTAAAATTAGAGTGACGCTCAGTCTTATATACAGGGATTATTCTTGCCAGTTTAATATAATCTGTTTCTCCAATCAAGAGAAAAACAAGAACACTTCTTTGTACAAAGTGACACATGAAATGCTCCCACTCGCTCTCGTTTTTAGCCAGAGAAATTGCTTGGAGCTGTTCTAATGAAATTTAACCATGTGACATTTCACCAACCTGGTCTCATCCAAACTTTCACCCGTTATATTGTTTGTTCTTGACAACTGATCTTGAGCAAAAGCAAAGCACGTCTAACAAGTGTGCAGACGCCCACCACGATTTAGAAGCGATTAAGGAAACACACCCCGACTCTATACGTACTCATTCTCATACATGTTTCCCTAAAGAGAACCACCTGTCTCAGCTTTGTTTCACCCATATCCTACCCACTGATTTGACCTCTGACCTCTCTGGAGTCTGCTTTAAAACACAGTTCCGTGTGTGTGAGAGACCAAATTGACCTCCCGGTTCCCTCCTGACAAAAGCTGTTCCTGTGTGAACGCACACCAGCTGCAGCTCTCGCTTTAGTGTGTGTTGCTGTGAAGCTCTGCAGAGACGGCCAGACGCAATCACTACCAGGAGGATCGTCTCTGTTTTTTTCATGAGATCTTACTAGATTCCAGTGTTAGCGTGTGCAGGAGTTTCATCGTGCATGCCCCTTTGGGCCTGGGTCTGGATCGATCTGGTTTGTAATGCAGTAATGCACTGTGAAGTGAACAGAGCTTTTAGAAACCCATTTTCAAAAGGCTTGATCTTTTTTTTTAAACACGTTTCCCATACCTCAGCAAAGTTCCTGTGCTTAACAACTCAACTTCAAGTACCAACTTCCATTCCAAATATGAAACAACTCGTCTATCTGTTATTGCCTGATTACTTCAGCTCTTCTCCAATTCCAATCTCCGATATGTGCTTGCTTTAAAATAAACAATTCAGACATGATTTTTGTCGGATGGAGGGAGGATTTTGATTGAATCCCGGGCAGGCGTTGATGCGCTCCGTGCTGGTGGCCCTTCGAGAGCTGTGTCAGGGAACACGGGGCTGAAATTAAGTTACTATTTATCCCATCTGAGCAAAGAGAAAGGCCTGCTCTGGGCTTGGTCTCGGAGAGGAGTTTAGTATTGATTTTACTCAGCTGCCCTTTGCTTTCTGATTTCTTCTTTGGTTATTGTTCTCTCGCTTTGCGAAGGTGAGAAGAGGAAAATGGCTCCAGAGTAATTGCTTCCTCTGAACACTGTTTGCCCATTAGCTGTGTATAGCGATGCTGGAGAATCAGCTCTTTGCTCATCACAGTGTTAATGTTTTATGATTAAAAAAAAAAAGGATACAAATGATTTGCGATCTGGGTTAGATTTTAGATCTGGCGTCATTGCACTTAAAGTTCATCACAGGGTGTCTTTGCACGACAGTGGAACAAAATGTTAGTTTTGGAATAGAAATGGCAGAAATCTGACAAAGTTCAGGTCTTTGCTATACTTTGATTTTATGCTATTTGTTTTATCTATTGCTAGTTCCATTTTACTACCATCACTAGTCCTACTATTAGTATGGATACTACTGCTACTACTTATACGATTACTAAGTAATGCTACTCCTAGTACTATCATAGTACTGATCTACTACTGCTGCTTCTACTGTACTACATTACGTTACAGGCATTTAGCAGACGCTCTTATCCAGAGTGATGTACAACATACCCAGAGCGGCCTGGGGAGCAGCTGGGGGTTAGGTGCCTTGCTCAAGGGCACTTCAGCCATTCCTGCTGGTCCAGGGAATTGAACTGGCAACCTTCTGGTCCCAAAGCTGCTTCTCTCACCATTAGGCCATGGCTTCCCCATACTACTGTTACTACTGTTAACACTACTACTAATACCATTACTACTACCAGCACTACTACTAGTACTATCACTGCTACCACTATTACTAGTACTATTACTAGTATTATTACCACCATCACCATTACTACTATACTGCTACTACCACTATTATTACTACTAGTCATATTACTACTACCATTAGTTCTATTACTACTACTACTCCTACTGCTACCACTACTACTACCACCACAACCACCACTACTACTATTATTACTAGTATTATTACTACCACCACCACTATTACTACTATACTACTACCACCACTATTATTACTACTAGTCCTATTATTACCACCACTAGTCCTACTACCACTGCTACTACTACTACAACTACTACCACTAGTGCTATTACTAGTACTACTACTACTACTACTACTACTATTATTAATACTAGCACCATTACTATGGGAACTACTATTACTACTGCTACCACTAGTGCTATTACTATTATTACTACTACCATTAGTTCTATTACTACTACTACTCCTACTGCTACCACTACTACTACCACCACAACCACCACCACTACTACTACTATTACTAGTATTATTACTACCACCACCACTATTACTACTATACTACTACTACTACTACCACCACTATTATTACTACTAGTCCCATTACTACCACCACTAGTCCTACAACCACTGCTACTACTACAACTACTACTACTACTACTACTACTACTATTATTATTATTACTGCTACTAGCACTATTACTACGGGAACTACTATTACTACTGCTACCACTAGTGCTATTACTACTATTACTACTGCCATTAGTTCTATTACTACTACTACTCCTACTGCTACCACTACTACTACCACCACAACCACCACTACTATTACTAGTATTATTACTACCACCACCACTATTAGTACTATACTACTACTACCACCACTATTATTACTACTAGTCCTATTACTACCATCACTAGTCCTACTACCACTGCTACTACTACTACAACCACTAGTGCTATTACTACTACTACTACTACTACTATTATTATTACTACTAGCACTATTACTATGGGGACTACTATTACTACTGCTACCACTAGTGCTATTACTATTATTACTACTACCATTAGTTCTATTACTACTACTACTCCTACTGCTACCACTACTACTACCACCACGACTACTACTATTACTAGTATTACTACTACCACCAACACTATTACTACTATACTACTACTACCACCACTATTATTACTACTAGTCATATTACTACCACCACTAGTCCTACTACCACTGCTACTATTACAACTACTACTACTACTACTACTACAACTACTACCACTAGTGCTGCTACTACTACTACTACTACTATTATTACTGCTACTAGCACTATTACTACGGGAACTACTATTACTACTGCTACCACTAGTGCTATTACTACTATTACTACCACTAGTGCTATTACTACTATTACTACTATTACTACTACCATTAGTTCTATTACTACTACTACTCCTACTGCTACCGCTACTACTACCACCACAACCACCACCACTACTATTACTAGTATTATTACTACCACCACCACTATTACTACTACTACTACCACCACTATTATTACTACTAGTCCTATTACTACCACCACTAGTCCTACTACCACTGCTACTACTACAACTACTACTACTATTACCACCACTAGTGCTACTACTACTACTACTACTATTATTATTATTACTGCTACTAGCACTATTACTACGGGAACTAGTATTACTACTGCTACCACTAGTGCTATTACTACTACCATTAGTTCTATTACTACTACTACTCCTACTGCTACCACTACTACTACCACCACAACCACCACGACTACTACTATTACTAGTATTATTACTACCACCACCACTATTACTACTATACTACTACTACTACCACCACTATTATTACTACTAGTCATATTACTACCACCACTAGTCCTACAACCACTGCTACTACTACAACTACTACTACTACAACTACTACCACTAGTGCTACTACTAATACTACTACTACTATCATTATTACTACTAGCACTATTACTACGGGAACTACTATTACTACTGCTACCACTAGTGCTATTACTACTATTATTACTACTAGTGCTATTACTATTACTACTACTACTTTTAAGTAACAGTGGTCATAGTTATAGGAGTAGTAATATAGTAGTAACAGTTATAGTAGATGTGTAGTGGACAGTACTACACATATTACTACTACTACTACTATTATTATTATTATTATTATTATTACTATTAGCACTATTACTACCACTACTACTATTACTACTACTACTTTTAAGTTAAGTAGCAGTGGTCATAGTTATAGGAGTAGTAGGAGTAATAATATAGTAGTAACAGTTGTAGTAGACGTGTAGTGGACAGTACTACATGTATTACTACTACTATTTCTACTAGCACTATTACTACTACAACTACTATTACTACCACTAGTGCTATTACTACTACAACTGTTATTACTACCAGTGCTATTACTACTACCACTACTACTACTTTTACTACCATTAGTGCTATTACTACTACTATTACTGTTACTATCACTCGTACTGGTACTCTGACGACCACTACTATTATTACTACTATAACTGTTAGGATTGTTATAGCTACTACCATTGCTACTACTACTTCTACAGTTCTGTTACTATTGATTTTTTTATTACTGCTACTACTGATACTACCACTACTTCTACTATTAGTACTAATTCTACTACTACTTCTCATACTATTACTGTCTACTACACAGCTACTACTACTATATTACTACTCCTATAACTATGACCACTGCTACTTATCATCATCATCATCATGTGACATCCAGCCAGCTGGTGACTTGCAGAGATGTCTTTGCCCAGGCCTGCCTGCCTGTCAGCCAACGCTGCCTTAAGGTGGTCACTAAGTTGGCCTGTGTCCCTTTCAGGTACCATCTTCAGAGTGGCACGTGACCAGCTAATCTTGCGCTTTGCGTCAGGCACAGCAGGTTAGTCGTGGCACATAACGTGACCACAAAGAAGAAGCCATCGTTTCCTGATGATACAGGAGAGGCGGGGAAAGTTACCATAGAGCTGATTGTTAGACCAGCGATCACGCCAGGATACGCTTAGGACCCTTTGTATGAGTGTCATGACCATCCAGGGACTTTTTCTGGGTTTTTAATCAAGGACCACGATTCTGAGCCATATAACAGTATGGACTCGACTGAAGCTTTAAACACTCTGGTGTTAGTTTCCCTGGTCAGAGGTGCGACCCAGACTTTGTTTAGGGCATTGAGGGCACTTTTTTTTTTCTCTTTCTACTTCTAAAGTACTGTTACTATGTTACTACTGCTACTATGTATGTCTATTACTACTGTTATTACTATGTTACTACTACTGGTTGCTTTGTCATGCTGGAACAGGTTTCAGCCTCTTAGAGAACTTCAAGTCAAGTGTAAACACAACTGCAACTAAAATCCAGCAGGTTTTGGTTTTGAATTGTGGTTTCTTTTCAGTGCGTCACTGGTTTTAATGCTCTTCACACTGACTAGGTGTATGTGTGTTTTGACAGCAGTAAAGCCAGCTGAGGAGAAAGAAGGACAGACATCGAATGAAGGAGAAAAAGGAGACAAAGAAGGCGGGAGCCGAGAAGAAGGGGAAGAAGCAGGGGATGAGGGGACGAGTAAAGAGGAAGGACAGAAAGAGAAGGTGTGCTGGCGTGTGGGGTTGAAGGTGGCCTGGGACATCCATACACCAGGGTTAGCCCTGCCACTGCAGTCCGGAGATTGCTATTACATGACAGGTACATACACATATGATACACACACACACACGCACGTGTTTTGGGCTTATTCCAGAACATGCTTTTGCGGAGGCAGATGGATAAAAGTGCAACCTGTTTATTAACAATCCAAATCAGCGGACCAAAATCTGGCAGGCGTCGAATGTGAAAATGCTTAAGGGCCAAAATTTCTGAGTATCTCTTGATGGGAATACCATAAATGTTTAAAAAGGGGCAGAGAAAGAGAGAGAGAGAGAGAGAGAGCCCTTGATGCTGATGGTTCCAGCAGATGCCCTCACTTTAAACTCATGCCATACACACACACACACACACACACTTTATAGTCCTCAGCGGAACCTGATGACCTCAATAAGGACACTTTTTATGTCCGTCATTTGCTGTGTACGAGCATGACTAATCACAGTTGGTTAATATTTTTTCCTTCTCTCTGTTGTACCTTCATTCTCTCTCTCTCTCACTCTCACACACACACACACACACACACACACACACATTTTATTGTCTCTCCTTAGACATCTCTTTAGAACCAGGAGTCTTTTTATCCTGCATGCTTGGATCATTTACAGTGACTCTGGGAAGGAAGCGGAGACTAAATGATCACATGATTTATGAGTTTGTTAACCTGTTCATGGATAAATGATGTGGAGTTAAACCGCTACGGGGCAGCGGGTTATTAATTACACTCACCACTACTACAATTCAAAATGGCGTCTTAACCCGGCGATTTCCAACCTCGCTCTCGATGATGTATACAGAAATCCATTCCTCTAAAGCTCTGCCCTGGATTTGAGATTTACGGCTGTCAGGAAGCACGAGACAGCGCCACGCTTTGCCTTTAATTTCCCGAAACAGTATTTTGTCGCAGCGCGGCTCCTCGATCTGCTAATGCCCGAGCTGCTGAGCGCAAATTGAATTGCTTGTATTTGCACCAAATGGAATTTGGAGACTGGTTAAAGAAGGAACAATGCGGTGGGGCGAGCAGCGAGTCTCAGCCCGTAATAAGATTTCCAGTTTCGAATGCTCCTGGGAGTGGACAGACGCTTTGACCCAATAGATTTAAAAGCCTGCTTCCTCGCGCAGACAGGAGGCAAGCCTGATGACAAGAGAATAATGATAGATATTTATTACGGGAATTTGTTTCGCCTCATGATTCATTCAAAGAGCGTGAGAGGGCCCGGGTCGAGAGTGATCCCACATTATTGGATATAAAGCGTCCTTAAAAGGATGTAATACTAGAGGGAGGAATAAGCAGCCAGGAAGGAAAAACACACGCCTTTTTGTTTTTCCCCTCAAGGCTTTTCATAGTTACGTAGTGCTGAACAAAGCATGCACAGGGAATCCTTTTATCACTTTAGATGATTTTATTGGTCACATTTTACTTTCTAGGTGTTTGCACTTGAATATTGTTTGGGTGAAAGAAATGACAGTAAAAGAAATGTGTTTCATACCCGTGTTTGTGTAGATGATCTGAACAGGACACACCAGCACTGCGTTCTGGCAGGAGACACGGCCAGATTCAGCTCCACACACCGAGTTGCACAGGTCAGACACACACACACGCCTGTGCTCACTAGGGACTGACTGAAAGAACACTTTCATATCACGATAACTGACTGTTATTTGATAATATCCTGATGTCCATGTTCTCACTGGACTGGTGTTAGACTTCACCACGCTACAGAGTGCCAGGAGACAGACGTCTCTGTACACATTAGTTTGCTCTTATTATCTACATTAGCTGGTGTTCCAGAGAACTGCCACTGGCTTGGAAGGGACAGTCAACTTCAAGATGATGGACAGCCTTCAGAAACGCACAAACGAACACAAATAAATAGATTTAAAAGTTAAAAGTGGTATTTTCTGAGGATAATGTGTAATTTCAGTGTAGCCCCTTTTTAAGACATACATATGAGCAACATTGAAAAACCAGAAGCATGCATAAATGATAGATAGATTTTCATTTATTTTAAATATTATGTTGGGATGGGGTTGCTAATAATTTTGCCTTAAAAATGTTTAACTCATTTTAGCTCATTTTTTTTCTATTTAAAAAAAAAATGTAGGTACATTTACTTAACACATCATAATTAGCGATATTCATTAAGCTCTTTTAGTTGCTATGCACTTTTGAAAACTATATAGTTGAATTTGCATGTAATTAATTAATAATAATATACAGTATAAAATAGTATCTTAGTATATTGTAGTAGTAATAGTAGTAATAAATAAGTAAATAAGTGTGTGTGTGTGCATTATTTATTTCTATATCCACCTAAATTTTAGATTATTAATGTACCTATGTATAAGAGATTAAAAAAATTATTATTATTATTAGTATTAGTAGTAGTAATAAAATAAAAAAACACAAATATTAAACATTTTTATTATTATTATTAGTAGTAGTAGTAGTTGTAGTAATAGTAATAAAATAAAAAAACAAATATTAAAATTATTATTATTGTTGTTACTTTGATATTTTTATGTTTATTATTCTTTTTTTAATGGAAAACATTTCTGTCAGAGAAGTTTTTCTTTTATTATTTGAATGTAAAATTTTATCATTGAGTAATGTACAGTATATTTCATTTTATTTATTTATTTACTTGTTTGTTTGTTGCTGTGCATTTATTTATTTTTAAATAACAGGTAATTTCTCAAATTTCATTTTAAAATGTAAATTGAAAGGTAATTTTTTTGAATGCCAAACTTGTATCATTGTGTATCATGCGCAATGTATATTTAATATACTTACATAAAGTGCATAAATATAAATATGTTTATACGTTTATGCAATGCTTTTTGCCTATTCTCTTAAAGGGTGCCAATAATTGTGAAGCTGACTGAGTGTCTTAACATGTAGATTAGTTGGCTAAATTTAACGCTGTGAACAGCTCGTGAACTCCAACCACAGATACGCTGAGTGACAGTTATAACCGTCGTAAAACATGAGTGTGGTGAACAGAATTATGGGATTTCTGCAAAATGGAATTATGGGATGCGTCTTCAGATTTGTCAGGGTAGGCGTGGTGTTCTATTTAAATCCCTTAGATGTACATAGTTTTCTACATTATATTTCTTCTTCATCGTCTTCCCATGTTTTTATCTGATAAGAGTTTATTCCCCCGTTCCTGCCTGTTCTCCCACAGTGCTCGCTCTCATTAATTCTCCAGAAAACATCTCGAATCTGTTTTGGTGTTAATTCCATCATTATTTCTTCCTCAAAATTCTTATATAGTCAGAAGATGTGATTAATTGACCGTTGTTATGAATTTCTTCTCAACGCAGTGTATCACAGGCACTTTGGAGTACATCCAGAAACGCTGCTCTGAAGCTTTGGAGAACTTACACACAGATCCCGAGACTGGAGCAAACAGTCTGCACTCGCTTCTGCTCTCCACCTTACAGCACATAGAGGACATCCATAATGAGGTGTGTGTTCTTGTGTCGAGCACAGTTTCATCTTCATAGTTTTAACCGTTGTGTTTCTGTCTCGTGCTTTCTGAGTTTTCTGAGCCTGTCGTTCATTTGCAGTGGATCACTTCATTCATGCACGAGTTACAGGAATTAAAGTGGGTGAGGATCCAACATGACTTCACTTCCTGTTGACATAAAACGGCTCAGCTCTCAACTCCGAACACATCAGTGTGTGTGAATATACTTAATATTTCTCTGGACATATAAATGTTTTCATTTCTCTTATTATGGTTGAGGATTAGAAATGTAACGTTCTGTAGCAGTTGTATTTGTTACCTCCAGCTGTGTCGGAGGAGGTTCTGCTTTCGCTTCCAAAAACTTTATTATTCCATTCCATGAAGCTACTTTCAAAAATGATTAACGTGGCAATAATTCGGTCCAGTTCATCATGGTGTTCCTGTTTAGCATAAAACATCCGAGGGGTTGGTTTGCCAGGGTTGCAGTTTTTGCAACCTAAGGCAGGGGTGTACAAACTTTTTGTCCAAATGTACGTGATGAATTTTCTGATCCCAATCCTTGACCACCCTGCATTTTTTTTCCCCCCAATTCTTAGTCGTCGTCGTCGTCATCATCATCTCTTCCCACATGGCTCAGTATATCAGTATAGAACTACCATAGAAATATTGGTTGCATGAAAACCACTGTTTTTTTGTTTGAAACTTTAATATAATGCTCTGCGATTGTAATAACATCAGAAATGCAAATCCAGATTTTGATTTTTCAAATTTTATTAAAAAAAAAAAGGTTATTTTTTTTTCCCAGAATGAGAGATATCCATGATCTACACATATGACAGCTTCTGAACTTGGACCATCTTTGATATTGGACCTCAAATTGCCTACGAGTTTCTCTCACAAGGAGTAGTGACCCCTAGTTTGGGACCTGGGACACTCGGGTATCATGTGGAATAAGATTTTGACTAAATAACAACGTTTGCACTTGTGTATAACTCGAAAGATGAAAGGTATGGTGTATTTGAAACAGGCTTGTAGTACTCGAGTCCAGGACTCGGACTCGAGTCCGACTTGTGCCCTAATTTTAAGGACTCGTGACTCGACTCAGACTTGAGCACTGATGACTCAGATTTGTGCATTAACTGCATTCGGACTTGGAAAATGGAGACGAGGACTCGGATTTTTATGCCTCCGCCACCGTAAGGTGCAGGAGGCATTATGTTTTCGGGTTGTCCATCTGTCCGTGCGTGCGTCCGTCCTGAAACCTTGTGAACGCGATATCTCAAAGGCTAATGAAAGGAATTTCACCAAACTTTCACCATTTGTGC
>JAPEKL010198468.1:0-10075 GCA_028877455.1 Bagre pinnimaculatus | reverse complement strand
GCTGTAGAGGGAGTTCCAGCTGAAGAAAGTGCTCCAGCTGTTGAGGGAGTTCCAGCTGAAGAAAGTGCTCCAGCTGTAGAGGGAGTTCCAGCTGAAGAAAGTGCTCCAGCTGTAGAGGGAGTTCCAGCTGAAGAAAGTGCTCCAGCTGTTGAGGGAGTTCCAGCTGAAGAAAGTGCTCCAGCTGTTGAGGGAGTTCCAGATGGAAACAAGGTTCAATAACAATATTCTGCATGCTTAATATTACAATACATATCAATGAGCACATGGTACTCATCTCATTATGTGATAATTTGGATTATCATCATCATTGTGTTCCCAGGATGTACCCACATACCCACCAGCTGGGAAACAGTTGACTCCGTACATGTTGGAGTCGTCTCCAGTAGACAAACAGGTCTGGATGGCATGTGAGTTTCACACTCATACACAAAAACACACATCTTATCAGGCTCATTTACACTCCTGTTCTACAGCTCAGAGTTTTAATCCACTTTTTTGACTTCCCTTTTATGGTTGGGGAAATGTTTACTTGTGGAGACATAGTGATTAAGAATTATTTAGCAAAAGGTCAGCAGTGATTAACAGATATCCAGAGACACAGTAATTGACAGCAATATCTTGTACAGTACTTTGTGGTGTCACCTTGTGTCAAGTTATTGATTTGTATTCTTTTAAGTTTTAATCTTACACACATTAATACCATGACTGTTTATCATCATTCCTCCCCCCCCCCCCCATTTTATGATCATACTGATAAGTTTCATAACATTTAGGTCCTTACATTTTATGATCCCTCCAGTTCCCATAGAGAAAAGTATTTTTAGTGGACTTATACTCAGGTTTGTCTGTTTAAAACAGCAGGCTAAAGTGGTGATAGCTGTACTAAACATTTCAGTTGGTGTTATTGCTTTTCTCCACCACTGAGAGTTTGATTTATGATTTTTTTTCCCCTTTAGCGAAAATAACCCCAAACTCCATGATGGCCACACTGTATGTGGGTGATCTGAACCCTGACATCACTGAGGTGATGCTGCTGGAGATGTTGAGCCCTGCAGGACCAATTTGCTCCATCCGTCTCTGCAGGGACAGGGAGACCGGCTCCTCACTCGGCTATGCTTATGTCAACTTTCAGCATCGAGCTGATGGTAATACAGTACAAACCATACAGAAGACAGGAGAACACAGTTCCCTACACTGTTTCTGCATTTTAACCAGCTTAAGGCTACAAGTGTAATTTATGGATTATTTTACTGCTTTATTACATGGATAAGGCCAAATTATGTGCATCCTATAAAAAGCACAATGTTAAATATTTGAGTGATTTATTATCCTCAAATAAATGCTTCAGTTTCTCTCATCATAATTCTTTCATGACCTTTCTTACACATCTTTACCAAGGGTGCCAATAATTCTGACTCTGACAGTGTATGAATAGTATAATACACATATATAATATAGTTTTAATTAAAATTAATGAGCTATAATTTATTTTCTTTCTCTCAGCTGAGCGAGCGATGGAAATGTTCAATTTTGAGCTCCTGATGGGGCGGCCCATACGGATCATGTGGTCTCAGAGGGATCCATCCATGAGGAAAACCGGCATTGGAAACCTTGTGATCAAAAATCTAGACAAGTCCATTGACAGCGGGTCCCTTTTTGACCTTTTCTCCGTCTTTGGGAAGGTCCTGTCATGCAAGGTTCGGGCTTTGTACAGCATCTGTGTAGCAGAATAAGCATGTTTTCAATACGTTTTAAAGTCCTGTCTTAGCTCAGATTGACCTCAATTCTGTGTGTTGACATGGTGTCTCTCCTGAAGGTTGTAGAAGATGAAAACGGGTCAAAAGGGTATGCTTATGTCCACTTTGAGTCTATGGAGGCAGCGGAGTTAGCAAAGAAGCTGCTGAATGGAAAGCTGCTGAACGACCGTAAAGTGTAAGCTGCGTGTAAACTAGTAAATTTTTACCAGCCTGGGTTCAAATGTCAGGACTCATTTGTTCTTTTACATTTGTTCTTTTACATTTCTTATTTGTTCTTTTACATTTGTTCTTTTGTGCTTTAAGCAATTCCATTTGAAGTTTATTGTAATCTGTCAGCAGGTGCAGGCACTTTTTGATGTAGTTGTAGGGGAGAGTGGTTCCATCACAAACTAGCAGCCAAATCCAAATCGTAAGACGAGAAGCCGAGTCAGGTTCAGGCAAAGGGTCGGTTAATTCGCAAACAGTGTCAGAGGAATATAACTAGCTCACAGTCTGAATGTAAACAAAAGCAGGGTCAATGTATCTAAAGTCAGCACAAGAAACAAACGACTTGGTACGATCAGGTACAGGGATGCAGAATGATCCTTCACACTGAGGGTTTGTAGTTGTGGTCCTTAAATAGTATGCACTGATTGTGATGTAGAACAGGTGCAGCGGTTATCAGAACTCAGGAGAGGGAGGGCACTGACACTTGAGAAGTGTAGTCCATGGTGGCCATGTTTGAAGGCTGCCACGAACTCATTACTTGTGCTATTAGTGACTGACTCCCCCCCACCCGAGGCACTCACTGTGGGAGCACTTTCCTTTCTGGGATGTCCACATTTTCTGGGTGCTGGCTTTTCAGGATGTTTGGCATGGAACTCTTGAGTCAGGAATGGATCTAATGTCTTTGGTGGGTACCCAACTGTGCTCTTCTGGACTGTACCCATCCCAGTCCACCAGATATTCTAGGCTGCCCTGCCTGTGATGGGAATTGAGGATTTTTTGTACCTGGGACACTGGCTGTCCTTCCAATTCAAGAGGTAACAGTTCTGTGGATGGTGTATTCATAGTGAAAGGTCCAGGAATAGCAGGCTTCAGCCATGATACATGCAATGTGGGTAGTAGGCAACATTGATTTTGGAGTTCCAGTCTGTATGAGACCTCATTGATCTGGCGTAGGACTCACATGCAATGGGATTCTGTAGGTCCTTAGTGGACACCCAAACTCTGTCTCTGGGTGCATGTATGGGTGTTTCCCCTCTGTGCTTGTCGGTGTAGAGCTTGTATAGCAAGTGTATGGGACACTTGCTCAAGTCGCTGGTGAATGTTCTCCCATACCTGTTCACTTCTCTAAAACCATGAGCCCACTGCCAAAACGTGTGTGGGTGAGTTGTTCCATGAGAACAATGGGAGTTGGTATCCCAGGATACCAAGGAGCGAGTTGCGTGGCTGAGTGCTTAAGTAAGTTCTGTGCATATTTCACCCATGGAAGAACCTGTGACCAGTCCTTGGTGTTTTCCATGCAGGACACTCTCAGGAAGCACCCAATCTCCTGGTTGGCATGTTCCACTTGGCCATTGGACTGCGGATGATGCCCAGAACTTAGACTCACCGATGCTCCTAGTTTGTCCATCAACATGGCCCATAATCTGGATGAGAATTAGGGTCCCTGATCATTCACTATGTATTCAGGGATCCCATAATATCTGAAGACATGGTTAAAGAGGAGTTCAACAGTTTAAAAGGCTGTGGGTAGGTTGGGGAAGGGAATGAGTTTCAGAGTGTTGGAAAAATGACCAGTGACTACCATGATTACTGTATTGTTCTGTGATTTGGATAGATTGGTGATGAAGTCAATTGTCAGATGTGACCATGGCCTCTGAGGTGTGAGCAGTGGCATGAACTTACCCATGGGCAGAGCCTGGGGCACCTTGGCTTGGGCACAGGTGGAACAGGAAGAGATGAACTGGTTGATGTCTAACCTCATGTTCTCCCACCAATAACCTCATGTTCTCCCACCAATACTTTGTCCTAGAGTTGGTACATGCATTGACTATTGGGGTGTCCAGTGGCAGGAGATGAGTGCACCCAGGTGATGAGGTGACTCCTATATTGTGGTGGGATGAACGCAAGACCGGGTGGATAAGCTTCAAGGGGATTGCGGGGTTGGACTTGTGCCAATTTCTTGTCGATGTCCCAAGAGAGTGTGTTCACAAAGCACTTAGATGGCAGGATAGGTGTGGACTCTTGATTTAAGATAGTGGAGGCATGAATTCTGGACAACGCATCAGCTTTTGTATTTCTGGAGCCAGGTCGGTATGAGATAATGAATTGGTACTGTTTAAAGAACAGAGCACAACATGCCTGACATGGGTTTAACCATTTAATGGTCTTGAGGTATTTGAGAATCTTATGGTCTGTGAGAATGATGAATGGGTATGCAGCACCCTCAAGCCAGTGCCTCCACTCCTCCAGGGCCAATTTAATTGCTAGAAGTTCTCTATTCTCTAGGTCATAATTCTGCTCAGCTGGTGTGAGTTTCTTTGAGAAGAATGCTATGGAGTGCAGTTTTGGCTTCTCCCCAAAACACTGGGACAGGACACCTTCGACTCTAGTCTCAAAACACATCTATTTTGATGGTGAAGGGCTTAGTGGGTTCTGGGTGCTTTAGGATGGGTGCTGTGGTGAAGGTGGTCTTGAGCTGAAGAAAAGCATCATCTGTCCCTTGGTTCCATTGCAGATGCTTGGGCTCCTTTTTGAGTGGAGCTGCAGTAGTATTGAATCCTCCAATAAATTGTCGGTAAAAGTTGTCAAATCTGAGGAAACTGAGTCCCTTGATGGAAGAGGGGATTGGCCAGGTGGTGACTGCAGTAGCCTTATTTGAGTCCATACTAATCCCTCTGGCACTGATTATGTACCTCACAAATGAGATTTGGGAGGCATGAAACTCACGCTTCTCAGCTTTTCACAGATAACTGGTTCTCCAGGAGCCTGGTGAGTACTGACTTGATGTGTTTTTGGTGACTAGGTTCATCTGGGGAGTAGATCAGGATGTCATTGATATAAGCAGTGATGTAACATCCCATCATGTCCCAGAGCATGTTGTTAATCAGGCACTGGAACACACTGGGTGCATAAGAGAGCCCATATGGCATGACAAGATATTCAAAGTACCCAGATGTGGTACTGAATGCCATCATCCACTCATCCCCTTCTCAAACATGCACCAGGTTATAGGCACTCCTGAGGTCTAGCTTGGTGAAAATACAAGTGGACTGTAGTTGTTCCAAGGCAGAGGATACTAGTGGTAGCAGATAAGGGTAGTTCACAGTGATCTGGTTCAGTCCTTAATAATCTATACAAGGTCTGAGGCCTTCTCCTTTCTTTTCTATGAAAAAGAAGCCTGTGGATGCTGGGGACATGGAAGAACAGATATAGCCTTGTCCAAGAAACACTACGTACTCCTCCATAGCAGATTGCTCAGTGATCGAAAGTAGGTAGATGCGGCAACATGGGGGGGGGGGTAGTGCCCAGAAGAAGCTCAATGGTGCAGTCATAGGGTCTGTGAGGAGGTAGTCCACTGGCTTTTCCTTTACTGAATACCTCCTTGAGTTTGTGGTAGCAGGCAGGAACATGCTTGATGTCCCCAGGTGAGGGGCTCTCCACAGAGGTGGAAGCCAGGATGAGTTGGGGCAGTTGCAGGCAGTACTGATGGCAGGATGGGGACTGTCACAGAATTTCCCTATGTTGCCAGGAGATGAGAGGATCATGAAGTTATAACCAGGGAAACCCCAGAACAATTACATGATTGGAAGTATGGGTGATGTACAGAGAAATGTGTTGCTTGTGCAGGACCCCAACCTGAATTTCCAGCAGTGCAGTGCGCATGGTGACCAGCCCCTCCCCTATGGGTCTGCCATCAATTGCTTTGAGACTTACTGGTCACTGGAGCTCTTCTGTTGGTAGCTCTAGCCTTTGAATGACCTTAAGGTCAATGAAGTTACCCTCTGCCCCAGAGTCTAGTAATGCAGAAAGAAACACAGGAAAAGAGACATTTAACAAGAAGTTGAGCTTAAGAAACTGCTGATTAGAAGGGGTTTTGTGACTCACCGGGGTGGTAGAGCTATTTTACTTCCTGAGGTGGTCACGATTCCTGATATTTGATGGTCAGATGGGACAGTGGACCAGCAGATGACCAAGCTCACCACAGTAGAAGCACAGTCCTCCACAATGTCTCCTCTCTCTCGCTTTCTCTCCAAATGGGGCATGCAAGTGTTTGAGATCTCCATGGGCATGGGAGGCTGTGTAGACAGGGTATGGACATGAACATACTGTAACGAGGGCTGATTATGGAGGAGATTGTCCAACTTAATAGCCAGATTGAGAAGAGAGTCTAAGGTGTGCTGTTCATCATGACATGCCAGTTCAGTGAGGATGAGGGGGTCCACACCTTGATGGAAAGCAGCCTTCAGAGAAGGGTTGTTCCATTCACTACCAGTGAACATAACTCATGTGGATTTGACTACTTTCCCCTCTCTTTGCCATATAGTCAGCAACTTTTCTCCTACCTTGACCCCCTCAGACTGATGGCCAAAAACTCTTGAAAAGTTCAATGAAGTGTTCATAGAACATTGTGAGTTTGCCTCTGTGCTCCCATACCATGGAGACTCACTGTAAGGCCCTACCAGTAAGCAGATTCAGAAACTGGGCTGTTTTCTGCTGATCAGAAGTCCCCGTTTGTGCCGTAAAATACAATGAACACTGTAGAAGGAAACCTTTGCACTCCGGTACATCCCGAGAGAACTTATCTGGTCGAGAAATAATTGTAGAGGAGGAGTTCCCAGCAGGCACTGGACATGTCAGGAGAGCCTGCGAAACAGTAGCCATGAACTGAGAGATGGAGCTGTTCAAATTGCTCAACATTTGCTGGTCTTCTAACAGCCATCCTTGTGCTGTAAGAGCAGTTTGCTTCACCTCTTCTGCTACCTCCATAGTGGCGAAGTATCCTGTCAGCAGGTGCAGGCACTTATGCAGGGGAGAGTGGTGCGTCACAAACTAGCAGCCAAATCATAAGATGAGAAGCAGAGTCAGGGTCAGGCAAAGAGTCGGTCGATTCACAGAGTGTCAGAGGAATATAACTAGCTCAGAGTCCAAATGTAAACACAAGCAGGGTCAATGTAACTAAAGTTAGCATGAGAAACAGCTTTGTATGATAAAGAAGAGGGACACAGAATAATACTTTGCACTGAGGGATTGTGGTCCTGAAGTAGTATGCACTGATTGTGATGTGGAACAGGTATGGTGGTAATCAGAACTCAGGAGAGGGAGGATGCTGTGGCACTTGGGAATTGTAGTCCATGGCAGCCATGTCTGTAGGCTGCCAAGAACTCCGATTACTCACGCCATTACTGACAAAATCTTTGTATTGTTGATACAAAGGTTGTGTTTGTTCTTCTGAAGGCATTTCATTCAACATAAAGTTGTCATTTTGCTCATGTAGGCATAACGTTTCATAGCAGTGTTTAGATAAAGACTAAGAGCAGCGTCTCTTGTATTACAGCATCATTGAGCACTTTAAGGTCCGTGAGATGTGTAAGGCTGAGGTGGGCTCCCCAAGCTCACCTATTCTCCAACATTTGCATAAAAAACCTGGGTGACTATGTGGAAGACAAGCAGCTGAATGCCATCTTCAGCAAGTTTGGTGAGGACCCATAACAGAGAGTGATAAGTTCTACACATTCACATGAACATAATGTGTTCTGCACTTGATCAGGAAATAAACACAATGAACATATTCTGGAGTTCAAACTAAGCCTTAAAATTGTCTGTGTTTTTTTCAGGTCCTGTGGTGAATGCCTGGGTCAGGACAAATAAGAGCAGGAAATCCAAAGGTCTTAGCTTTCAGATTCCAGAGGCATGAGGACGCACACAGTGTGAGTGTATACTGCAGCCAAGTGCCCTCATGTATAACCTTGTGGAAAGTTTCCTTACAGCAGGAAAACCTCTGGGTAATGCTATATGTGTGTATATACAGTAGTGGTGTGTGTGTAGGCTCTGACAGAAATGAATGGAAAGATGCTGGGTGGCAAGCAGGTGTTTATGGGTCAAGCACAGACGAAAGCGGAGAGACAGGCTGAACTCAAACAGAAGTTTGAGTGGGTAAACGCACACACAGCAACCATGCAGCTTCACACTGCACAGAACATCTGCCAATCTGTGCTGCCTGAAACTTGTAAACGGTAAATTTATCAACTCGAGAGTGTTAAAATCTGAAGTATTAACTGAGAATAGTAATACAGTCATTGATGTTGGTTTCTGAGAATGAAAGAGGGACATTTAAAATGTCCCTGAGGAATATTTTCCTGAAGACCAACAACAAATTAACATCATGGAGTAAAAACTTTATTCTGTTCAGGAGATTAAGTTGTAAATGTCTGAGTTTGATAAAGAACAACAGTCCAGCTGTTCCAGGGGTTTTAACATTGTGTCTGTCTGAAGCAGAGCAGTTAGTCTCACTGACATTGTTTGACTCATTTGTTGCCCGTGATTCAAATAATATCTTGACAAATCTGAGAATAACTTTTCCAACAGACCATGAGCACCTTGTGAGGATGCAGGCACTTACAGATGTATGCGCAGAGGAATACAGATTGCAGAAAGTCAACAAAGCCAAGGGTCAGGCGATTGGCAAACAACACACCATGAGAAAGACAAAGAGCAAGAAATAAGAAGAAAGCAGCAAGGGCCAGAAATGTAGTGGGCAGCCAGAAAGATACAAGGCTTGATATGAACTAGTAACATAACAATACTTCACAAAGGTGTGTTTGAGAAGGGAGCTTATATGGAGGGATAGGTGATTGAGGAAATGGAAGTCAGGTGTGATTCAGTAGGCAGGAGACAGAGGGCGCTGTGTGCTCTGGGAATTGTAGTTTGGAGGGTCCATGTTTGTAGTTTGCTGATTTTTCAGTGGGTTTACTGACACACCTGAGTTCTCAGAAATCTGAAATATAAAACATTGGATCACAATTTACCTTAAATCTTAGCATGACTGAGTTCACTGGATAAATTAAATGAACAATTTTAAATGAAATAGCTCATTACTGTTTAGCTGGTGGAGGTTTTTATTTTTTGGTAAACTGATATCATGGAAGTCTACAGTAACTCAAAAGTAGCCAAAATATATACTTACACAAAAGAAGTTGTCTTAAATGCTTTTATTGTACAGAACCAATACAAGTGTGAGTGAATTATAACACAAGAGTAAACAATATTCATTTTGTGAAGATAAAATCAGGACACAGGACTTTTGCTTTTTCAGCTGCCATGTTATATCATTCTTTGCCCGATTATGTTATAAACCTCTGAGACTGCTAAGAAATTTATAATTAACTATTGGAACCACTTTTCTGGTATTTAGATGCAAACTTTATTCATGATTAATCATATGTTTGTCTCACTATATTGTATATTACTTTTTATATGAGTGATATATTTTACAAATTGAATAATGTAGATTATTAGCATAAGTTTGTATACATCTCCAATGGAAACCAACATGAGCTGAGTGGAACTTGTACTTAATAAAGCTATCTATCCATCCAGAAGTTACTATATGGCCTTTTCAGGGTTGTACTACTTAATGACAAGCCTGTATGTCACGCAAAATACCTTTACAATGATAATCACTGGTAGAAACACAAGATCACATATACATGAGGTCCTGTAAATATTTAAACTCCATGTACTTAGGTTCAGCTTAAGGAGCTTGATGTTAAAATACCTCCCAATTATATCAATTATAAATTCATGCTAAATAATACAACACCATACTCTCGAAAAAATTAGTAAGCTAAAAAAAAGTGTGTGTTTGTGTGTCTAGATGTATGATGCCCATAAGATATTGAAATGGGAGCGCAGCCTTTCTAATCTAATCAACATTGGATCAAAAAGATAACCAAAGCAACACAGACAAAGATCTTCACACCTTTTGGTGCCACCAGAGACAGAAAGTCTGGGAATCCCAACACATTCTGAAGCTTAAAACCACAAGCTAGAGACAATATTCTCATATACTGTCTAGCAAACAAACACAGTTCACTCGTTCTGGTGATTAGTTTGTTTTTCCCCCCTTAATCTTTAAAGTGCTTCACAGTGGTTTGATGCCTCTATGCTACTTTTCATCAGGAACATGCAGGTATATAGAAACCCTAACCAAACTGAGCAAAATAAAATAGTCAAGTCAAGTTTATTTGTATAGCACTTTTAACAAAAAACATTGTCGCAAAGCAGCTTTACAGAATTTGAATGACTTAAAACATGAGCTAATTTTATCCCTA
>JAPEKL010197553.1:0-10914 GCA_028877455.1 Bagre pinnimaculatus | reverse complement strand
AATGACCAAGTATAATATTTTTGTCTCATTTGTTTAACTGGGTTCTCTTTATCTACTTTTAGGACTTGTGTGAAAATTTGACAATGTTTTAGGTCATATTTATGCAGAAATCTAGAAAATTCTAAAGGGTTCACAAACTTTCAAGCACCACTGTATGTAGTAGCAATGACTTCATGAATGTTTTCGATGACCAAATTGAAAATATCTGACAAAAAATTCTAACTATTAATTTAAGGTCAGAAAATTTAAGTAACCAAATATAACTATCACATCATCAATTAGATTGTTTTAGTCCCTTTAGAAAAATTGAACAAATTTTATTAATCTCCACATCAAAATCTTCAACTTGTCTCCTAGATCCCTTACCTGCACGACTCTTCAAACAGATAATACCAGAGGCAATTTAACCTCTTCTAAAAATAATAAATTCTTCCCTTAGAATTGGCCATGTACCCAAATCCTTTAAACTAGCAGTTATCAAACCCCTGATAAAAAAAACCTGACTTCGACCCTGTCAGCTGTCCAATTATAGGCCAATATCAAACCTCCCCTTTATTTCCAAGATCCTAGAAAAAGCTGTAGCACAGCAGTTATGCTCATTTCTACATAGGAATAACATCCATAAAATGAATCAGTCAGGATTTAGACCTCATCATAGCACAGATACAGCACTGGTTGAAGTAGTAAATGACATACTGTTGGCATCTGATCAGGGCTGTGTCTCACTGCTTCTATTGCTTCACTTTAGTGCAGCTTTTGATACCATTGATCATTCCATTCTCCTGGATAGACTACTAAATGTTGTGGGAGTTAAGGGAATGGCCCTCTCCTGGCTCAGCTCTTATTTAACTGATCTCTGTCAGTTTGTTGATGTAAATGGTGGTTTTTCTTTTTACGTACTGAGGTAAAGTTTGATGTTCCACAAGGTTCTGTCTTAGGCCCACTGTTTTTTTTTCTTTATGTTTGTTACTTCTGGGTGATATTATTCGTAAGCATGGTATTAGTTTCCACTCTAATGCTAATGACACACAGTTGTATGTTTCTGCAAAACCAGATGAGAGACACCAGCTTAATAGAACTGAGGAATGTGTAAAGGACATTAGACACTGTATGCTTATTAACTTCCTTCTACTTAATTCTGACGAGAGAACTACTTGTACTAGGACCACTTGCAGCTAGAAGTAGGTTTTCTGATTACACAGTAACTCTGGATGGCCTTTCTGTTTCTTCACGTGCAGCAGTCAAAGATCTTGGTATGATCATTGATTCCAGTCTTTCATTTGAAACTCATATCAGTAACATTACACAGATAGCGTTCTTTCATCTCAGAAATATTACTAAGATAAATATGTCACGACATGATGCAGGAAAACTACTTCATGCTTTTGTTATGTCTAGGCTGGATTATTGCAATGCCTTACTGTCTGGATGCTCCAATAAGTGCATAAACAACCTAGTTCAAAATACATCAACAAAAGTCCTTACTAGAACTAGAAGATATGACCACATCACCCCCGTCTTATCTACATTGCATTGACTCCCAATCAAATTTTGTATTGATTATAAAATGCTACTACTGACCTTTAAAGCAATGAATGGTCTTGCACCACAGTATCTGAGCAAGCTTCTGGTTCTTTATGACCCACCATGCCTACTTGGATCAAAAGGTGCAGGCTATCTGTTGGTACCTCATATAGTGAAGGCTACATCAGGGGGCAAAGCCTTTTCTTACAAAGCCCCACAGTTATGGAACAGCATTCCAGGTAGTATTGAGGACTCAGACACGGTCTCATTGTTAAAGTCTAGGCTGAAAACATATCTTTTTAGTCAAGCCTTTTGGTAATAGCTTTTTATTAGGTAAAGGAGTAGATCTGGAGGGTCCTCAGGCATAGAGTGTTCTGGTAAACTGGAATGTATGGATGCTGTCCCCCACCCACGCTCACTCATTTGTTGACGGTGTAGTGGCTGGCTGCTTTATGTCCTGGGGTGCTCTCATGTCTGTGTTACCTTCTGGCTCTCCCCTTTTAGTTATGCTGTCCCTGCTTGCAGTCAGTGCAAAATGTATACTGTTCTTACTCTTTAGGTGACATTAGGCATACCTACAGTAACAACCTGTGTTTTCTTTCCCCCATCTCTTCCCTCTGTCTATCCCTGTCTGTTGAGTTACATGCCAGTCCTGAGACACCAGTAGTGCTGACCTCTTCTGCTCCTCAGACCCACCTGATCCATCCTGATGCCCCACGTCTAGCTGGAGTCTCATCACATCACTCCTGTGGAGGACAGCCCCATATAGACAGTCAAAAGACACACTTGGAAGATGGCTCTGGACATTTACAGTAATTAATTTATGGCTGAGGACTAGAGATGACTTGCTAACTTTAGGACTGCAGTTGTCATGAACAGTTTTGCACTCAAGTTTCCATCAATGAATAGTTTCTAACTTCAACAAAACAGACTTCATGTTAAAATTATAATGGTTTTCCTGGTTACACAGTTATAGAAGCGAGTTATTTATACTCATGCTATCTCTGATCACCCAAATGAGGATGGGTTCCCTTTTGAATCTGGTTCCTCTCAAGGTTTCTTCCACATGTCATCCGAGGGAGTTTTTCCTTGCCACTGTTGCCACAGGCTTGCTCATTGGGGATAAATTAGGGATAAACTCAGCTCATGTTTAAAGTCTTTAATTTTCTGTAAATCTGCTTTGTGACAATGTCTGTTGTTAAAAGTACTATACAAATAAACTTGACTAAGTAATGAGCAATGACAGTCCATCGTTGCTTTAGGATATGAAGTGTCTTTCAATTAATAAAATTAAAGAACAGCCTTGACTTAGGTGCGTCCAAACTTTTGACTGGTACTGTACATAATCAAATCATGTTTGCTGAAACAAAACAAAATGAAGCAAAGTGCATTTATACCCAGGTCAGACGGTAGGCTGCAACTAGTTTTCAACTACTTGCAATAACAAAATTGCAGGAAGACTCAAGACTGGTCTTGCATTAACACACGACAACACAGATAATGGCAGAATGTTGCAGAGGGTCTTTAGTAGAGGCAGACTGACACAAGTGGATCACGATTTGTTTGCATTTCAGCTGCAATTTGCTTCCAATCAGTGCAAATAGCAGGTTAACACATGTAGAGGCAGGCGGTCATGCAACACTTGAATGACTAATTGCAGGCTGAAGCAGGTAGTGGTAGCTAGACACGGCAAGACAAGTCTTTAGAGATGGCTGCAATGCATCGCAGGTAGATGCAGACTGCACCTGCAAATAATTTACAAACAACCTGCGAGCAGTCTTATGGCCTTGTATTTTTACCTGGCCCCCTAGGGGGTTGGCCAAGTATTGTTTTTACCCTGTCTGTCTGTGTGTGTTTGTCTGTGATTCCGCCCACTGCCCCTGAATATACCAGCAGGAGGTGTAGTTTCCCAGTAACTGGCGCTACCCCTGTAATTAAGGGGCTGGGGCCAGGTCTGCTACTGTATCTCTGATCGCCCTTGTTAAAAAGTTTTCTGTGCACTGTGTTAACCTTCATTCTGCAACACCCTGTGATCGACACAGATTCAGCTTAAAAACTTTGCTTCTTGCAATACATCTAACCACAACGAAGGATTTGATGCAAAACACCTGCGTCCACCTGCGATCAGTTGCCACCCGACCAATCGCAGGCCGCAGCAAGCATCTTTCTGCTGTCTGACCTGAGCATTAAAACTGTGTTAATGCACATCAATTCATTAATGTGGAACAAAAGTTAATTAAGTTGTAAGAGATTAATTTAGTATGTTAGATATTGTATATTGTGTGTGGAGCCGATGTACACATTTAAATCCAGTAAATTCATTGACCTTTTTCAGTTTTTTAATACTATTAAAATATACAACGTAGATGATGTCCATATGAGGTACTTGCATAACATCAAACCATTCGAGGGCAAAATACTAGAATAAGTACAGGAATAAATGTATTTATGATGCTGTTCTAAATAGGAAATGCAATATAACCAAATCGTAAAAGGAATATATGAAAGACTGTAAATTAAGCATAAAAAAAGATCAAACCAGTCCTATATTCACAGTTCCATTTAGAACTGTGCATTACAAGACACAGAATAAGTAAAATTACAATGTGTGCAAGGTCCACTTTATCCAGACTCCAATTCAGACACTAAAAAAGGCTCTCTCTCCTTGAGGATTTTATAGACTTCTGCTTTCACAACTCTTCCTCCTGACTCGAGAGATCTGTACAGGAGCCTCATTTGCTTATACGGTGTTGATCCTAGATTAATGTCATTGTACATTTCATCACTAATCATTTTCTTGCTTTTTAGATAGTCTGCTATCTCCATTACTGAAGAAACTCTCTGAATGAGCTTTTCTCTGTGTTGATCCACAAAGTCAGCACCTAAAATGAAAAAGTTACATTACATTATGAATTTTAACAATGTACACATGTCCGCTGCAACAGGATTTGATTACAGGATGAAGTAATATTTTAAAGAAATATTTTAATAAAGTTAGGGTTCAATAGAGAGTTCCATAGAGAAATTTGGTGGACAAAAAAATTTGAATGCATTCCTGTTAACCTGTTGAGCCAAACAGCAGTTAAAGCACTAAAAAACTTAGATTTTACAAAAGTTGTCTACCACTGAGTATCTGACTTCTAGTGGATAATTTGGAAGTCAAATTTACAGGTAGGCTTACCTGTTGTATCTGTTTTGGGTGAGGTTGCCTCAGACCCTGATGTGACAAGAAAGAAAAGACTTGATACTTTGACACTGCATAATTAACGTACAATTAGAGGTCCCTGAAAGTAGGCAAAAAGCATTAATTCAGTAACCCATCCATCTGTAGCTCCTTATTCTGTACAGGGTCGCAGGCAAGCTGGAGCCTATCCCAGCTGACTATGGGCGAGAGGCAGGGTACACCCCAGACAAGTTGCCAGATCATCATAGGGCTAACACATCGACACAAACAACAATTCATACTCACATTCACACCTATGGTCAATTAAGAGCCACCAATTAGCCTAACTTGCATGTCTTTGGACTGTGGGGGAAACCAGAGCACCTGGAGGAAACATGCAAACTCCACACAGAAAGGCCCTCGTCGGCCGCTGGGCTCGAATCCAGGACCTTGCTATGAGGCAACAGTGCTAACCACTACACCACCGTGCCGCCTAATTCAGTAACCAGTAGAGTGCATTTCACTCTGTGTAATCACTTGACATAAGTACCAATGTGCTATGTTCACACTAACAAGCAACACAGCAAGAACCATTCATTTCTTCAGTTTCCCCCTCACAACTGACACCAATTAGTTCCCATTTACTGATGTGCAAAAATGGGAGAAAAACGGGTTGTCATATGCACATTTAATGAAGGGTTGTATAGAAACATTACAAAGAAAACTAAGTAGCAGAGATTGTTGAGTCCCTGTTCAGTCTACACACCTAGTACAGTTAGCTTGCTTTACTAATCTGTACAAAGGTGAGCATGTACTGTGCCATGCAAATCAAACCTCAGTACATTAAAAAAAAAAAGTGGTTTGTAGGCATGTGACCATAAATCGTGATACAAATCGTGATTCATTCACATTTGGCAGATGCCCTTATCCAGAGTGACTTCCATAGTAAGTGTTTTGAAGTCTATCAATAATACATCCTGATACTGGTTCACTAGGTTGCAGACTAATAATACAGTCTAAAAGAATCAGTCTAAAAACACTGTTGGAGAGGTAATATAGCAAGAAAAGGACAAATATGATTTTTTTAAAGTGCTAATTTAAGTACTTCAGAAAGAGATAGGTCTTTAGGCATCATTTGAAGACAGCCAGTGACTCAGCTGCTTGGACATCTAGGAGAAGTTTCATTCCACCACTTAGGTGCCAGAACAGGGAAGTGTCTTGATGCATGCCTTCCTTGTACCTTGAGAGATGTTGGGACCAGTCAAGCAGTGCTAGAGTGCTTTGAGGTAAGTGGGTGCTGGTCCATTTTTGTCTTTTAAGGCAAGCTTCAGTGTTTTAAATCTACAGGAAGCCAGTGGAGGGAATGCAGCAATGAAGTAATGTGGGAGAATTTAGGAAGGTTGAAAATGAGTCGTGCAGCTGCGTTCTGGATCAGTTGAAGCAGTCGAATAGTGTCAAGAGGCAGACCTGCCAGGAGCGAGTTGCAGTAGTCCAGTCTTGAAATGATGAGCGACTGAACAAGCACCTTAGTGTCCTGTATGAATAGAAATGGAGGAGTCCTTCTGATGTTCTAAAGGAGAAGTCATCATGAGCATGACACACTATGTGAGAGGAAAAGGACAACTGATTGTCCATAGTTACCTCAAGATTGCGTGCAGTGACTGAAGGTAAGATCAGAGAGTTGTCCAGGGAGATCACAAGATCTTGATGTGGGGATGAATCACCCAGGATGAACAGCATTTCAGTTTTGCTGGGATTAAGTTTCAGCTGATGCCAGATATGCTAAGATGAGAGTGGAAACATGAGTGTCTGAATGAGGGAAGGAGAGGATGAGCTGAGTGTCATCCTCATAGTAGTGGTATGAGAACCTATTAGAGGATATGACCTCACTATGAGATTGAGGATAAAGGGAGAACAGAAGAGGACCAAATACTGAGCTTTGTAGGACACCAGTGAAGAATCTGCATGGAGTAGATGTGGATCCCCTCCACATCACCTGATATGACTGACCTTCCAAGGAGGAAGCATACCATTGCCATGCTGTGTAAGGAATTACAAGACTCATGAGAATGGACAAGAGAGTCTTGTGATTGTGTCAAATGCTGCTGAAAGTTCGAGTAGGATGACAGTTTGGCTGATCTAGCAGCATGTAACTTTTCACTGATGGCCCAAAGGGCAGTCTCTGTGGAATATGTAACTTTGAAACCAGACTGATTATGATCTTGGAGTTTTTTTTTCTGTGAGAGGTAGAGAGACAGTTGATAGACAGTCTGTTTGAAGATTTTAGAAAAAAGAGAGAAGTGGTACCAGTCGGTGGTTGTTGATGTCTGAGCGATCCAGAGTGGGATTCTTCAGGATGAGAATAACCCTTGCTCACTTGAATGCAGTTGGTATATGACCAACCTGGAAACTGCAGGAGGATAAAGAGCAGCACCAATTAACTTGCTCCAGCTGTGCGAGCCCTGACCTGCAGCCATGCGCAATCTGACTGTCCACAACACTGGTGGTGCTGAAGGGGAGCTGCCCATTGAGCACCATGAGAGTAGTAGTGTGAGAAGCAATGTTCTTCCTGTGTGGGGAAATGCAGGAGCCTCTGACACAGGGAGGAGGTCTTGTGAGATGGTCTGGAACATTGTGGATGGGATTGGATCCAGTGGAGAAGTGGTAGGATTGCAGGACAAGATGATTTGTAAAGATCTCTTATGTTGTTAGATTTGGAAAATGTGTCAGTGAAAGAAAAAGAAGAGGAATCCTGAGTCTGTAGTGTAGGAGTTGTGGTAGGACTGAAGGTCTGGCAGATCTTTTCAACTTTACCATTACAAAAGGTCGCAAAGTCTTCAGCAGTCATGGAGGATGGAGTGAGAGGACCCAGCAGTTCAAGTAATGAAGAAATAATGTTGTGGAGCTTGTGAGGATCTTGTGGAGAAGTTGCCAGCTTTTTTTTTTTAATTAACTTTTTTTTTTTGTAAAAGGCAGTCTTAGTAGAAGTCACTTCAGATGAGAATTTGGACAGGAGAACACAATAAGAGACAAGATCTGTGTGGAGTGGTGATTTCGACCACTTTCTCTCTACTATAATTAATTCTGTCTGATTGCTGTGCAACACATCCGATAGCTAAGGAACAGGGAAAGAAGTTTTCCTGAGCAGAGAAGATTCATGGATGAGGAAAGTGAGGAGAGGAGAGTGTCTGTGACTAACTCCAATGGTAGGGAGGAAAAGGAGTCAGGGTCTGGAAGAGAAGATATGGTGCAGGAAGCTATGGATAAAGAGGAGATTTTGGTGAGTGGGAGAGATATACTGATAGCTGATTTTAGGCAGTATAGGGAGGGTGATGGTGAAGGATACAAAGTGATGATCAGAGATGTTGGACTGGGGTAGCACTGATGTCTGTAGCTGGGGAGGAGTGGCTTAAGACCAGGTCTACATTCCTCCTTCGAATCAATGAATAAAAACTGAATCGCAATTAATATCTGACAGCATAATCTCTTAGTTTTTCCTACCTGTAAATGCATTATTTAGACAGGAGGGGGCACAATAATGAACAATGGAGGAAATGAGTGTGACATCACTGTAGGCTGAAGTAACACTATGCTATGAAAACACCAAAACAGATCTAAAATGGGAAAGAGCTGTTGCGGGGTTGACTGTACGGCTGCAAGGTTCAGGAGCTTCTTATTTATATATATAGCATTCGCTTACCTGTAAGCAAGATCATACGAGGTTCCCACACCTCCTGGTCATTTTCATCCAAAAGACCTAAAGTGACTTTATCAACATCACTATTAAAGAACACCTCAAATGTAGGATGATAGTTGGGGCCATAGTCACATTCAAACTTCTCAACCTAAGGAAACAGGCAGTGGAAAGATTATTTCAAATGAATGTCTGAAAGGTCAACCGTGTTTCATTAAAAAGGACCAAGGTGGTGATGAGCCTTTTGTATAATAGTATGAGTTGTACCTTACCTTGGGTTGGAACACATAATTGTGGTCAGTATTTTTACAATATGGCTGGTATTTTTTACCAGGGGTCAGTTCACATTTGGAGCTTGTCTCAATGTACGTGTTGCACTCATGCCGTTTTTGCACCTTCAAGGGAACAAAATGAAATTGTATTCACTTTAAATGCTAAATATAAAAGAGTTTAGAAATACAAATTTTAGTAAAATTGTGTTTTCTCAAAAGTGTCTAATAATACATCTTTTATCACTTCCCATGATGACAGCATCAGGATAAAACACACTTACACAAGCCATGTTAAAGATAATATATTAATAAAAGCAGGTTACCTCTTCAACTGGCACATTCCGTGGCAAAAGGTGTATGTGCAGTTTACTCATCCTGTGCTTCCCAATTATTTTTTTATAGAACAGTAGAACTTGGGCCTTGATAGAAAAACCTTGATATAGCAGTGCTCTTAAGACACCGAAGAGGGAGAGACCTTCAATGTCTATGATGACATGTGTGTTTGTTACTTTTAGTGGCTGAATTATCTCCACATTACCACCAGTCACATGTGCCACAGTAAATTCCACCACATCTGGGCCTGTAACATATAGAACAACCAGAACAAGACATTTTACATAATAATAAACATGAACTGGATATTTACTCCAGTAGTTTACAATTTTATCTAATTTGGCTCATGATGGAGCTCATGATTTACTCTTGTATGTGCTAATGCCATCATTAGAGTTCAAATTTGTATTCAAACCTCAGACAAAACTACAGAATTTAGCAGTATGTAGAAAGGTATGTGAGTTCCACATAAAGGACAGAGCTTACCCTTAAAACAGAGGAATGTCTCAGATACACACAATTCCTTTGTTTTAAGCACATTTTTCTTGCATGATACGTGCCCAAAGCTACTCTCAGACACAATATGTCATGGTGAAGGTTTCTTTTTTTTTTTGGTAAGGATACTATTGGAGATGAACAGCATCATAATCTGAGACACTGTTTATTTCAAGGACCAAATGGTTTATGGATGAAGTTATGAATTCTGGTGCAATCTCTTCCTCAGGTAAGTTATGCACATGCACCTGGCTGTCCAAATGATATAAAAGAAAATGTGATTCATCAGACCAGGCCACCTTCTTCCATTGCTCCATAGTCCAGTTCTGATGCTAACGTGCCTGTTGTAGGTGCTTTCAGTGGTGGACAGGGGTCAGCACTCTGACCAGTCTGCAGCGACGCAGCACCATACATAGCAAGCTATGATACGCTGTGTCCCCTGACACCTTTCTATCATATCCAGCATTAACTTTTTCAGCAATCTGTGTGACAGTAGTTCTTTTGTGGAATCAAACCAGATGGGTCACCAGTTCACCAGTTGTCCTTCCTTAGACCACTTTTGGTAGATACTAATCACTGCATACCAGGAACACCCCACAAGAACTGTCATTTTGGAGATGCTCTGACCCAGTTGTCTTGCCATCACTATTTAGCCCTTGTCAAAGTCACTCAGATCCTTGCATTTGCCCATTTTTCTTGCTTCCAACACATCAACTTTGAGAGCTGACTGTTCACTTGCTACCTAATATATCTCACCCCTTTTCAGGTGCCACTGCAATGAGTTAATCGGTGTTATTCACTTCAGCTGTCAGTGGTTTTAACATTATGGCTGATTGGTGTATAGTGACACTGTGCAATTTACAATGTTTTTGATTACAGACCAGGTTTATTTATAAGTCACTTTTAGGCATGTTAAATACATCACTACAAAATGACACACAGTATTCACACACTGTTAGAAGGTAGATTTCACTTTTATTACTGTATATCATATTTAATCATGGATTTATAAAAGTTAGCCAGAAGTCAACTTACAGGTCTCACAATGTGGAAGATGCAGATGACGGATAGAACCTTTATGGCAGTCAATACTGTACAGAGGTCCTGCAGGCTCCATTTGGTCTAACCCATCCAAGAAACAGCTGTCCCAGGACACTATTCTGTACAGCACTTCCCCTTTCCCTTCCATCTCAAACATAAGGTTGGTCAATTTGCACATAAACTGACCAGCATGAGGGCAGAGAAACCTGAAAAAAAGAAAACCTGGAATAACTGTCCTTCAATAATATTTTCAGTAATCAAGAGTTTGTTTGACTGTAGGGGTGGACAAATAATACATTTCATCACAGAAGTGTGGAGGCTGTTATAGCATGCACACACATGCATACATACATACATACATACATACATATACACACACACACATACATACA
>JAPEKL010196880.1:0-11005 GCA_028877455.1 Bagre pinnimaculatus | reverse complement strand
CAGTAGGTGAGTGAGTCAGTGAGAGATTTAGTAAGTCAGTGAGTGAATCAGTGAGTGAGTGAATCAGTGAGTGGGTGAGTCAGAAGGTGAGTGAGTCAGTGAGCGATTTAGTAAGTCAGTGAGTGATTCAGTGAGTCAGTGACTGGGTGAGTCAGTAGGTGAGTGAGTCAGTGAGTGATTTAGTAAGTCAGTGAGTGAATCAGTGTGTGAGTGAATCAATGAGTGGGTGAGTCAGTAGGTGAGTGAGTCAGTGAGTGAATTAGTGAGTGAGTGAATCAGTACGTGAGTGGGTCAGTGAGTTAGTAAGTCAGTGAGTCAGTAGGTGGGTGAGTCAGTGAGTTAGTAAGTGGGTGAGTCAGAGAGTTAGTAAATGGGTGAGTCAGTAGGTGAGTGAGTCAGTGAGCGATTTAGTAAGTCAGTGAGTGAATCAGTGAGTGAGTGAGTCAGTACCTGGGTGAGTCAGTGGGTGAGTGAGTTAGTGAGTTAGTGAGTGGATGAGTCAGTAGGTGAGTGAGTCAGTGAGTTAGTAAGTGGGTGAGTCAGTAGGTGAGTGAGTCAGGGAGTTAGCAAGTGGGTGAGTTAGTAGGTGAGTGAGTCAGTGAGTGACTTAGTAAGTCAATAAGTGAATCAGTGAGTAAGTGAGTCAGTGAGTGAGTGAGTGAGTAGGTGAATGAGTCAGTGAGTTAATAAGTGGGTGAGTGAGTCAGTAGGTGAGTGCGTCAGTTAGTTAGCAATTGGGTGAGTTAGTAGCTGAGTGAGTCAGTAAGTGAGTAAGTGGGTGAGTCAGTATGTGAGTGTGTCAGTGAGTGAATTAATGAGTGAATGAATCAGTAGGTGAGTGGGTCAGTGAGTTAGTAAGTCGGTGAGTCAGTAGGTTAGTGGGTCAGTGAGTTAGTAAGTCAGTGAGTCAGTAGGTGGGTGAGTCAGTGAGTTAGTAAGTGGGTGACTCAGAGAGTTAGTGAATGGGTGAGTCAGTAGGTGAGTCAGTAATGGGTGAGTCAGTAAGCGATTTAATAAGTCAGTGAGTGAATCAGTGTGTGAGTGAATCAGTGAGTGGGTGAGTCAGTGAGTGGGTGAGTCAGTAGGTGAGTGAGTCAGTGAGTTAGTGAGTCAGTAGGTGAGTGAGTCAGTGAGTGATTTAGTAAGTCAGTGAGTGAATCAGTGAGTGAATGAATCAGTAGGTGAGTGAGTCAGTGAGTGAGTAAGTGGGTGAGTCAGTAGGTGAGTGAGTCAGTGATTTAGCAAGTGGGTGAGTTAGTAGGTGAGTCAGTAGGTGAGTGAGTCAGTGAGTGAATCAGTAAGTGAATGAATCAGTAGGTGAGTGAGTCAGTGAGTTAGCAAGTAGGTGAGTTAGTAGGTGAGTGAGTCAGTGAGTTAGCAAGTCGGTGAGTCAGTAGGTGGGTGAGTCAGTGAGTTAGTAAGTGGGTGAGTCAGAGAGTTAGTGAATGGGTGAGTCAGTAGGTGAGTGAGTCAGTGAGTGATTTAATAAGTCACTGAGTGAATCAGTGAGTGAGTGAGTCAGTGACTGGGTAAGTCAGTAGGTGAGTGGGTCAGTGAGTTAGTGAGTAGGTGAGTCAGTAGGTGAGTGAGTCAGTGAGTAAGTAAGTGGGTGAGTCAGTAGGTGAGTGAGTCGAGTTAGCAAATGGGTGAGTTAGTAGGTGAGTGAGTCAGTGAGTTAGCAAGTGGGTGAGTTAGTAGGTGAGAGAGTAAGTGGGTGAGTCAGTAGGTGAGTGAGTGAATCAGTGAGTGAATGAATCAGTAGGTGAGTGAGTCAGTGAGTGAGTAAGTGGGTGAGTCAGTAGGTGAGTGAGGCAGTGAGTGAATCAGTGAGTGAATGAATCAGTAGGTGAGTGAGTTAGTGAGTTAGCAAGTAGGTGAGTTAGTAGGTGAGTGAGTCAGTGAGTTAGCAAGTGGGTGAGTTAGTAGGTGAGTGAGTCAGTGAGTTAGCAAGTGGGTGAGTTAGGTGAGTGAGTGAGTCAGTGAGTGAATGAATCAGTAAGTGAGTGGGTCAGTGAGTTAGTAAGTGGGTGAGAGAGTCAATGACTGAGTCAGTAAGAGAGTCAGTGGGTGATTCAGTAAATGAGTAGGTGAGTTAGTGAGTGAGTCAGTGAGTGAGTAGGTGCAGCAAGGTCAGCTGTTGGGACTTATTGTTCCTGATGGTGCAGATGTTGGTGGTCACATATGGAGCTTGTAGGCCATGTGAAGACAGAAGAATATTTTTATAAACCCTCTGTTAATTTGTGAAACACAGACACACTGGTACGTCTTGTTTTATTTATTTGTTGACCTAATTTTTGTGGGACTCATGCAATAAAAATACTGTTTTCAGAATTCCTTCCGGAATGGCCAGGCAGCGGGATTTTAAAATACATCCTTTACTCAACACCCCCACCCCCTACCCCACCCCATGTACACATGCACCTCAATCTCAAACCCATAGCTGCTGCCTCGCTGTCAGTGTTCTGTCTGTACTGGCAGTCTATTAGAAGGAAAATGAAAATAAACAGCAACCTGATTAAATGAGCTGTTATATCATCACTTTCTATTCACATATGATATAATTTCTCTCTCTCTCTCTCTCTCTCTCTCTCTCTCACACACACACACACACACATTATAAATGAAGGTCTAATTGAATTCATGATCCAGTGGTCATGATCAGGTTGGTAGCAAAAGAACTGGACATTCACTCCTCTCTGTGTTACCTCACTGATTTCAGAGCTAAGAGTTTTATCATAGAGATGCATAAACATTGCATTTTATTCCAGCTCTCCAGCAGAGAAACTAACGCAGTTCGAACAGGGCTTGTGTTATTTTAGAGTCGTTCAGTTTGTGACTTGAACTGGTCCTCACACACTGCGAAAAGTTTCAGGAGCTTTCACTTCATGATAAAACCTGCCCATGTGGAGGAGAAACGCAGTCCGTGTGCCGCAACACTTTGACATATTAGCCGTGCCACTGAGTGACGTGTGTTGTTTGCAGGCTTAATATTTAATTAAACTATGGCCATTACATGCAGCAGTATGATAGGATGTTTGCACAATAAAGATTTAAGTAAGTTAAGAAGGGATTAAAGATTTTCAGAGGTAAATGGTGCATCTCAAATGCCTTAAATTCACTAATCAATGGACTTAACATTTAAAACGTCTTTGCACAGCCCTGATGGTGGTGGTGTTTGGTCTGTCTCGGATTCAGAGACATAAAAGCAGAGATAATAGCAGCAAATGGAAAATGACTGTGATGCTAATAGGGGTCAGAGTATAAAGGATTGAACACTGGCACGAGTAAATAAACACAATAATGGAATGAGACACTTGGCTTTGTCTCTTTTGGCATCCTCTCTATTCTGGTCCATATAACACCTTTTTTTTTTTTACAAGTTACGCAATCATTTGCTGCCCGTTTGGACGTGTGTTTCATAAACAAATGCTCATTGTGTGCTGCTACTCCAGCAATTATAAAAGAGAAGCAGAAATGAGCATTACTGTAGCAATGGGGATCAGAAGGACCTTATCATCGAACAGTGCTTCACTATTAAAAATAGCAGACAGTGTCCAGGCCTGACAGGGACGTTAGTTCAGGACTGTACCAAAAAGCCTCAGCACAGGAGACAATAAAGCCCAGAACTACAGGATAAACAATAAAACAGGCTCCACGGGCAGAAGGTGTGAAATGTCATTTTCGAGCATGGAAAGTAAAAACGGCCACCACATTAATGTGGCTTTTATTACACGCTACAGAACACACTGCTATTCCTTTCACACAAAAAGAACTGTGGTGCCAAATATACTGTATACTTTTACACAGTATCATAGTGACGGGAAATGATCGTGATCTCAACATTCAGTGTCCGCACATGCATAGTATGAAGTGAATGTCTTTTTCTCTACAGAGGTTGACAGCTTAATGACTGGGAACAAGACTCCAGAGCATGTGATTATATGAAAATAATGCACACCGGGTGGGTGGGTGGGGTGGGGTGGGGGGGTGATACGGTACAAGACGTAGTGGAGTACCAACTTTCGTACAACAGTGTGGTCTGGAGCGTGGAGGGTGTTATTCCGCTCTTTATACCCCAGTGATTTGCCTACGATTCCAGTGTTTAATATACAAAGCCCATGTCCAGAAAAGTTGGGATATTTTCCAAAATGCAATAAAAACAAACCTCTGTCATTTGTTAATTCATGTGAATCTTTATTTAACTGACAAAAGTACAAAGAAAAGATTTTCAGTAGTTTTACTGACCAACTTAATTGTATTTTATAAATATAAACGAAGTTAGAATTTTACACCTGTAACACACAAAAGTTGGGACACAGGCAAAATAAGACTGAAAAGTTTATAGGATATTCAACTAACACCATTTTCGAAGATTCCACAATAAGCAGGTTAACTGGTCACATGATTGGGTTTAAAAGTAGCAGCACCAAAGGCTCAGTCTTTGTAAGCAAGGATGGGCGTGGCTCACTGCTTTGTGCCAAGATTCAGGAGAGAATTGTTCATCAACTCAAAAAGAACATTTCTCACTGCAAGATTTTAGGTCTTTCAGAATCTACAGTCCATAATATTGTGAAAAGATTCAGGGAATTCGGAGACATCTCAGTGTGTAAAGGGTGTGGTCAGAAGCCACTGTTGAATGGGCGTGACCTTCGAGCCCATTCGAACTGTCATGCTAATGTACAAATACAGCCACATGGGTTCGGGAGGACTTCAGAAAACCATTGTTACTTAACACAGTCCACTGCTGCATCCAGAAATGTAACCTGAAACTGTATTACACAAGGAGGAAGCCTTGTGAATCAATTCTGTACAGAAACACTGCTGATTTCTCTGGGCCGGAACTCATCTCAGATGGACCAAAAGACAGTGGAACCATGTGCTGTGGTCAGATGAGTCACATTTCAGCTTGTTTTCAGAAAACCGGACGTCGAGTTCTCAGTACCAAAGGTGAACACGACCATCCAGTGTGTTATCAGAGAAAGGTATAAAAGCAGCATCTGTGATGGTACTGGAGGCATTGGTGCCCACAGCATGGGGGAGGTGCATGTGTGTGAAAGTATGATTGACGCGGAGGCGTATATTTGGATTTTAGAGAGACGTATGTTGCCATCAAGGTGACGTCTCTTCCTGGGAAGTCCACGCTTATTTGAGCAGGACAATGCCACGCCTCATTCTGCACAGGCTACAACAGCATGTCTTCGTAGACACAGAGTGTGTGTGCTTGACTGGCCTGCTGCCAGTGCAGATCTGTCTCCTATTGAGAATGTATGGAGCATCATGAAGAGGAGAACCAGATAACGGAGACCACGGACTGTTGAGCAGCTGAAGTCTTGTATCAAGCAAAAATGGACAAAAATTCCATTTGCAAAACTGCAATAATTCGTATCCTCAGATTCCATATGATTAAAAAGTGTTATTAAAGGAAAGGTGATGTAATACAAAGGGAATAATGCCTCTGTTCCAACTTTTTTGAGTGCGTTTCATCAAATTCTAACCTCATTAATACAAAATATAATTAAGTTGGTCAGTAAAACTCTTGAAAAGACTTTGTTCTTTTGTCAGTTAAATAAAGGTTCATCTGAATTAACAAAATCACAGATGTTTGTTTTTATTGCATTTTGGAAAATATTCCAACTTTTCTGGAAATGGGGTTTGTATTAATAAATGACACATCACACATTTTAAGGTTTAATGGTTAATGTAGTGGAACAACCGAGAGATAAGGTCGTTCCTGTTATCACTTACGTCATATCTGCCACTACGTCCACATTAATACATTTAGTTTTAAAATGATCTCCATCCAGACAAAGGTTTTAATAATCTCCATCCACACTAACACATGGTAATATCACATGACCAGTCACGTTACACTGGGCATGCACGTGCCAGTTTAAACAGGAAGCAGGTTGTTTACTTTGCATTTGGTTGCTTAGTTGCAGCTTACTTCCACTGGTAGTTGATGCTGATGCTATATGTTTTCTTTTGGAAAAAGGTCATGTGATAGGAGTGTGATGAATCAGGGAAGGATATGTCATGAATGATGAGAACCAAACAGGAAGCGAATGTGCAAAGCTACATTTACAAAAGTCTCAGAATTGAAAACTCTGGAGGAGTGTGGACGCCAGGCGTAAACGTGATGCGTTTTAAAACCAAAATATATTAATGTGGATATAGTCTGCAATAAACAGGTACTCCCTCTCTCTTTGTCTAAAACACAGCCTGTCAATTTACTGAGAAAGCAGGAAGTGTAAACTCCTCTGTCCTGAAGACTTTAACCTACTGTGACTGGAGACTCCTTCCAGCAAATGCTTCTGAATCGTTAAACAGTATTGTGTCTGTGTATCTGAGGTGCTGTTCGTAAACTTTTCCCATCCAAATTGCTTATTTACACTGCAAGTGATAAGAGAAGGATACTGACAGAATATAACATTATAAAATAAAGTTTCTCCGAGCTGGTAAATGAATGAAGGTGACTGTGAGTTAGTTGAAGTTAGATCTTAGTTATTTGTTGTTAGCTCGCTAAAGCAATGACAGATGGTGACAGTTAGCTAAAGTTAAAAGGGTTATTGTTAGCTAACTAAAGTAAAGACAGAAGGGAACTGTTAGCTAGCTAATGTAATAACAGGAGACTACTAGTAGATATCTAAAGTTATGAAAGAAGGGTTTGGTTAGCTACTTGTAAGAAACGATCAATTATCACTGACTGTATTATCATTTTTTTGACACGTTCATTTGACAGAATCAGATTGTAGATGGTCTCCACGACTTCCACACTAAAATAATCCATTTACATTCAACACACTAATTAAATTCCATGATAAAGTGAACATTAACTATCTTTCAGTCTCTCGCGCGAGTGATATGGGATGAGGTTCAAGACAATAAGTAGGAACTCAACGCTGTGACACTGAACCTCCCCTGAAGGAGGTGAGTCTGGAGCGGGGAGTTTGCAGGACGTGGCTATGATTAGCTCAGGATTTGGAGTTTTCACTTTAAAACACCAAAGTGTTCTCTTTCCCTCAGCTCCACTTCCTCCTCCAGCCTGGATTCATCGCGCTGATCCTCGACTGTGATGTTCAGGACGTTTGCACAAATCAATACTGCGCTGTTACAGCATGATAATAATAGCAGAGTTCTCCCATAATACCTTGTTTAAGACGAGCACAGATCACATCCCGTTGAGGCCCAAACCTAACTCTCTCAGCAACAACAGGAAACACTTGTCCTGCTTTCCAGTAAAAGGGAATCTTGTGGCAAGTGCGGCTGAGCGAAGCTCCGAAGGGACTCGGGTTGTTTTTCTAATTGTGGGACGTCATTATTTCTGCCCAGTTGTTGTGATGATTAACTCTCACTGAATGTTCAATTAATTTCCGCCTGGCACATGAGTGTGAGGGATGCGTGACACTCTGTGACCTTCATGTAAGAAACGTTGCTAATCATGTGACTGATCTGAGCCAATGAAGCACAGCCTCAGTGATGTCAGGGCACAGCAGCTTTATGATCCAGGCTCGTTCTCCAGGAGCACATCTGTTCTTCTTTCTCACTGTGAACACACTCCACAATTAATCTGTGCACCTATAGACTGTGTAAGGTAGAAGGAAATGGATAAACATGGAGCTCAGCACAGTTCCATGTTCAATCCAGTTTACATCTCAAACTCACTGAATGTATGAGGTAAAGATCATCTTAGCCCCCGAATCAGAATCACATTGTCGAAATGTGTGTGTTTTAAAGCTCTGCATGATGTCTTCTCATTTTTTAAAATGAAATATCAATATTATTCTGATGAAATATGTGTGTGTCCTTGAAGCTCAGATGGTTCTTGAATAGACATGCAGTGCACTAGAACAGAAACACGTGTTGATTCAGAGGAGAAAAGGCTCCAGGGACAGTGTTAGACATGTCAGTATGTTAACACACACACACACACACACACACACATCGGGAAGTCCACATCAAGATGTGTGAGGAATTTGCAAAAAGCATCTCAGAAACAAGTGATGAACTGGGTGATCTCAAGTTCAGCCAATCAGAAACACACACACACACACACACACACAGAACAGTACACATCTATTGCAAACACAGTTTCAAAACTCAGACTGCAATGGCAACACACACAGAGCAGAGTGCACACACATACATAATGCACATACACAGATTGCAAAGATAAACACAATACACACACAAAACACAATGCATACATAATGCGCGCACACACACACACACACACACAGTGTCTGCTGCTCCTGCAGATGAGATCGGCACTTGGTCTGATGTGTGAGAGAGAGATAACACTGAATTATCATCATCACATCTAAATCAGACTCACTTAGATCATCCAAGTGTGTGTGTGTGTGTGTTTGTGTGTGTTCATTCTCAAGCTAAGCAAAGGAGAGTCTAATTTTAGCTTCACTTCTCCCATCGCGTGCAACAGGAGAAGGAGAGGGCAATCAGGGCATGGAGAGATGGAGGGATGGAGAGCAGGTCCTCACTGGCACCTTACCATCTCTCTCTCTCTCTCTCTCTCTCTCTCTCACACACACACACACACACACACACATGCGCGGGGTGTAGTGAGTGTGTGTGAGATTGAGGGTGTGATGACCTTGTGCATAGCTTGGAAGCACCTTGGCACCCAAAACGCATCCCACAACAACAACAACAAGTGTCCTGCCCTGATGATCCACCACTACCACGTTTCTTCCTCGTGCTCGTTTCTATAGAAACCTGTTTGCACGTGAAATTGTCCGTATGGGAAATGAGCTATTAATAATAATCCTGCATGCCAGAGAGAGCGAGAGGAATGAGAGAGAGAGAGAGAGAGAGAGAGACTAAAGTACCCTGACGGTATTTTCTCTCTCACCTTTACCGTCCTCGGCGTCTCGGTTCAGGCGCATGGCTGCTCTTCCTCTCTTCCTCTCTTCCTTTTTCACTGTGAGGGTGAAAATAAAAAAGAAATAAATAAAACACCTCAAATTAGAGAGATATTTTGAGTTTCCGTTTCCCTCTTGTGCCGTCGCGAGCGTGGAAGAGCCCGCGCGTGCCGAGCAGTGAGTCCGCGCGTGTCTCCGAGCCAATACACTCCAGCAGGTTAGTGTTAATCTCTCTCTCTCTCTCTCTCTCTCTGTCATTCCTCTCTCTCTCATTCCCCCCTCTCTCTCATTCCTCTCTCTCTCCCTCTCTCTCTCTCATTCCCCTCTCTCTCTCTCTTTCTCTCTCTCATTCCTCTCTCTCCCTCTTTCTCTCTCTCATTCCCCTCTCTCTCTATTCTCTCTCTCTCATTCCTCTCTCTCTTTCACTCTCTTTAACTCTCTCTCTCATTCCTCTCTCTCTCTCTCTCTCTCTCTCTGCACTGCATGCTGGGAGTTTGCTGGTGGAGGGTGTGGTGAGCGTTGGCTGAGAGCTTGCGATTTTTCCTAACTAAACTTTTCTCTTGTTTTTTCTTGTGTTATTTAATTTCTGAGTATTTTGTAGTTGTTAGTAGTGGTGTTTTAGTGTTTTGTGTGTGTGTTTGTTGGCTGTTTGGCAGGGATGGCGTCCTCCGGGATGCCGCCCCTGTCCTTGAAGCATGGAGTAAGGGTGGTGCCACAACCTACAGTTCCGGTAGAGCAGGTGCTGCTCACGGTCAGAACGCAGGTGGGTTATGGTAACATCGTGTGCGCCTCCCGCATGAATAAAGCAGTGGTGGTGTTTTTGAAGCATCAGGAACTTGTTAATCAGCTCATAGAGAGCAATATATACATTAATGATGAGTTTATACAAGTCTCCCTGCTGGCGGTGCCCTCTGTCCGGGTCACTGTGTCCGGAGTCCCTCCGTTTATTCCCAACGAGGCTCTGGAGACAGAACTGAAGCGCTTCAGGAAATTCGCGAGCGGATTCCGGACAGTAAATTTAGGCTGTAGGAGTGATAAACTAAAACACGTTCAGTCTCTACAGAGACAAGTGTTTATGTTTCTGGACTCCCCGACTCAAATACTGGAAGTTTCCTTCCGTGTTAAACACGAGGAAGGGTTTTACATGGTTTATGCGAGTTCGGGGACCATGAAATGTTTTGAGTGTGGGGATGTGGGACACAAGCGGGTCGCCTGTCCTTACAGACAGCGGGGAGCAGACCCGCCTGCTGCCGCTGGGACTGTCAGTGAGGACAGGGGAAGGAATGCAACTGAGAGCAGGGTGACTGCAGAGACTGACCATGTGGAAGGGGACAGTGGGGGGGGTTGGTGTGACTGACGGTGGGGAGGGGGTCAGCGGGGTGGTTGGTGTGACTGACAGGGCTTTCCTGTCAGGGGTCAGTGAGGTAGTTGATGGTAGGGAAGTGAACAGCTGTGTGGATGTTGTGACTGATGGTGTGGAGGAGGGCAGCAAAGTGACTGGCAGTATGGAGGTGAACAGCAGTGAAGCTGTTGTGACTGACGGTGAGGAGGGGGCAGTAGAGCGACTAATGTGACTGACAGCGGGGAGGTGAACAGTGGTTGGCCAATGCCATCAGAATCTACTCCACCTGGTCAGGTTGAGTCCAGTAGCTCTGCGCCTGAAGCTATGGAGACTGGAGAGGTCGGTGTGAGAGGGTCTGAGCAGAACGCAGAGTCTCTGGTCTCACAGGAGGCTGTCAGACCCAACAGTGAGACAGAAGAGGTGACGAAGCCGGGCTGCTGTTATGGTGACAATGTGACTGACATGGACTGTGACTCTGACTCTGTTTCTGTAACAGACAGTATTTCCCAAAGCGAGGATCTCTATTCACTCAAGGAAATCAATAGTTTTTTGGACAAAACCTTTGGAAAAAAAGCAAATGTTAAAGATTATTTGAAAATTAAGAATATTAATTTTAAAAATATTAAAAAATATTTATCCAATATTGAAAAGTTTATTAGATCAGTCACCACACTTCAAAGAGTTGTTGGAATGGATTTACGAGATGGAAAACATGTTATCGGTTAAAAAAGCACATTACTGGTCTGAGGAAATGGTTAAAAGAGTCCAAAAGTAGAATGATTAAGAA
>JAPEKL010196514.1:0-11066 GCA_028877455.1 Bagre pinnimaculatus | reverse complement strand
GTCCCCCAGTAGAACAATGGAGTCCCCAGTCTGAGCACCTCTCAGTACCTCTCCCAGGGACTCCAAGAAGGCCGGATGCTTGTTCATTGGGGTAAACTCCGACACATGGCAGCTGAGCTGGGGAGCTATAAGCAAGCCCACACCAGCCCGCCGCCGCTCACCATGGGTGACTCCAGAGAAGTGGAGAGTCCAACCCCTCTCGAGGAGCTGGGTTCCGGAGCCTAAGCTGTGCGTGGAGGTGAGCCTGACCATCTCTTGCCGGTACCTCTCAACTTCCAGCACAAGCTCAGGCTTTCCCCCCTCCCCCCAAAAAAAAAAAAACCAAGTGACATTCCATGTCCCAACAGCTAGTCACTGTGTTCGGGGATCAGGTCGTCAAAGCCCCTGCTTTCGACTGCTGCCCAATCCACATTGCACCGGCCCCCTACAGCTACCTCTGTGGGAGGTCGGGCCCACGTCACCACTTCGGGCTGAGCCTGGCTGGGCCCCGTGGGCAAAGGCCCAGCCACCAAGCGCTCGCATACGAGCCCCAACCCCGGGCCTGGCTCTAGGGTGGGGCCACGGCTGTGCCATACCAGGCGACGTCACGGTCCTTGATTGATTTGTTATCCATAAGGGGTTTTGGTGAACTGCTCTTGGTCTCCGCAGTGATGTGGTTGCTTTACCGGTCCATCATGGTGAAGGAGCTGAGCCAAAAGGCGACGCTCTCGATTTACCGGTCGATCTACGTTCCGATTCTCACCTATGGTCACGAACTTTGGGTAATGACCGAAAGAACAAGATCGTGGATACAAGCAGCCGAAATGAGTTTCCTTCACAGGGTGGCTGGGCGCTCCCTTAGAGATAGGGTGAGAAGCACAGTCACTTGGGAGGAGCTCGGAGTAGAGCCGCTGCTCCTCCACATCGAGAGGAATCAGCTGAGGTGGCTCAGGCATCTCTTTCGGATGCCTCCTGGACACCTTCCTGGAGAGGTGTTCCAGGCATGTCCCCCCAGGACACGCTGGAGGGACTATGTCTCTAGGCTGGCCTGGGAACGCCTCGGTGTTCTTCCCGAGGAGCTGGCCAAGGTGTCTGGGGAAACGGAAGTTTGGGCTTCCATGCTCGGACTGCTGCCTCGGGGACCCGGCCCCGGATAAGCGGAAGAAGACGAGACGAGACCTTGGGTGTGAGAAAGGTGCTATCTAAATTGATATTTTGAAAAAGATAAATTTGTAAGGTAAATTCACATAGAAGGATTTGAGCAATGTCTGTCTGGTACGCGGAGCAGTTCCTATGATCTGGAAACAAGTGTCAGAAGCGCCGTCCCAAAGAGCTCACCGCATAGTATGTGTCAAACTTGTGTTTAGCTTGTTGCTTGAATTTATCAGTTGTCCTTCCTCAGGTCAATAACATTTCTAGGGTACTTTCTATGTGGCCAAATATAATACTTGGATAGACAACAGATAATTACTGATCTAAAAGCAAACCAAAACATGCTTACTCTGAGTCACTACTTTGTCCTTGTTGTAAAATTGTGTGGAGAGCTTTACAAAAGAAGGCATTTGCGCATATGACGTCAGACTGCTGACCACTGCGATTTAATGATGGACAAGCTTTTAGTGGTTTTTGGAACAGAATTCCTCTGAAAAACTTCTTTTCTAAACAGTTTTTTTTTAAATTGGTGAACTTTACAACCTATTTGAGCATATCACACAAAACCCAGGATTTTATGATGTCATTTTTGTAAGACTAGTCATTTTAAGAAATGAGAAGCTACTTATTGCGTCAGTTAGGGTTAAAAGAATTGTTGCCAGCTGAAACATATCACTGCAGTATTTATCCAATCAAAGGCTCTTAAGTATTTGCTTATTTAAAGCCAAATGGCCCTTTTTTTTTTTTTGGTCAGGCAAAAAAAACATTTAAGTTATTCCATGGAATCGAGTCGTACACTACCTGATGGCCAATGAGGCACGTAGCGCCAAGTTGGCTATAAGCCTTATACAATGAGAGTGAGTGGAATAACTGTTTTTATTCTATACACATTCACTGGATTTTGATAAAGTGTAGTGGAAAAAGAAACTCTTACTCATTTGGATCCAAGCAGAGAAAAATAATATTTTTTATTGATCGTTTCTCAATGCAAAGAGAAAAACAGCAAAAATTGGTTCAAGGTGTGTGCTGCTCCCCTTTCTTAGGATGGCATTTATACCCTTGAGGAATATTCTGTTAAAATCATAACCCAATTGAAGACAAGGATTTAAGCTCTTACCATAGAAGGAATTGTTCTTATTCAGCCCCCTTTTTAAAAAAAAAAAAAAATTACTTTCTCTAAAAATTCTGCAGACGCAGGAAATGACCGCCATGCTGCTCATCTCTTTTTCTGCATACTGACCATCTCGCACACAAACGCAGCACTGGGTTCATAAATGGGTCCTGAACCCCTGTTACTTACATGCACATACAACCCATCATGACGTTAAATTCCATTACACAGAACATTTTTTATTTTTTGCAGATTCAATAAATAACTTTACACAATGTCCAACAAAATAATTTCTACTTAGAATGCCGTCAAACTGCTGAAATGACGGTAGCAATTTGTGAAAAATGCTATCATAAATCTTGAAAAATAAAGATATATGGGGATAATATTCTTTTAGCGGTTTCTTTTAAATACTTAACAATTCTTGGGGTTTTGTTTGAGTAGTTTTAATTTCATCAATGCTTGGTTCAGCAACATGCTCTGCCATCCCCTGCTCACAGCTGATCTCCTAGTAGTAGAGTAGCTAATCAGAGCATGCAATTGGTCATATCCAGTGAATGTGGTTAGAATAAAATTAGAATAAACATCACTGGATTATTGAAGCAGTGTAAGATTGTGCAGGGACAATTTGTTTTACACACCAGCATGTCTAAAAATTGTGTTCTGATGTGTCTCAGCTGGAGGAGCAGCACCAGAGGCAGCAACTGTCCAGGGACAAGGAACTTATGAAGAGAAGGAGTCTTGATATCTTCCAGAAAGACATCCAGGAGCGACAGCTAGAGTTTGAACAAAGGGTTGGTGGTCATCCAAGTGTACAGTAAAACAACTGTACTTCCTCATGACACTTATGCATTGTGACCTGATTGTGGATTTAATTTTTTGGTTCTGGATTGATTTTTTTTAATCTTGTTTTAAGCTTAATGCAAATTAGTCTGAATAAGACTTCAACTGAACTTGTAATATTAAAGGTTTTAAACATATTTAAATGGCCTATGAAAGGTGCTTTTCCCAAACAACCCACCTATCTGATACCACCCAAACCTCTCTGTTGTGGGATTTGAGAGGTTTTATAGTGGAGCTGGAGTTAGGTGTGTGGTTTTTGCCTAATTTTTATATTCAAGTGCATGGAAAAGTTAATGAACAAGTTAATGGTTAACTTCTAAAAGGGAAAAAAGCTTTACTAAAATACATTAATAATATGGTGTAATGTAATGAGTGGGAATATGAATTGCATAAAAGATTTTCTTCATCTCAGTTCAATATATTACAGCCTACTTTAGCAACTTGAGCTCTGACATCAATTAAAATTCCCACTTTGTGGTCAGAATGCCACTGTGGCATAATTCTGGTAAACAGCCAGAAATGACAAAACATTGGAATTTCACAAAATCTTTTTTTTTTTTTCTTCCCCTCCTGCTCAATGTAAAAATGTTTATTTACTTTATAACCTTGCCTATGTTTTCTGCATGGTGCATCATGTTAGGAGGATAGCTTGCCAGCTTTGTACAATATTTGACACAGATTTTGGATATCTGCTATAGTGATTTTGTTTGTTTGTAGACTGTAAATGCAGTGTGCCTGTGCTGTCAGAGTAAAAATAGGAGACAAAATAGTAATTTTTGACTGCTAATTTAAAAAAAAAAGGGACAATTGGCCAACAGAACAAAATTCAGTAAAATGACCATGATCAGTCAAGCCAAAAGTGACATCACCTTTTTTTGTCAAAAATCTGACTGACCTTGCTCAGGAGAAGACATTAGAGTGACTGACATGAAGATGCTTATGATCAGAGTGATTTACTTATTTTTCTGGTGTCAGTGGTCAGATTATTTGTATTTTATTTAGTGCATATTTAATTAAATACAAATTAAATCCTAATGGTTGCTTTTTGACCCTGTTGGTATTATGGTGGAGTCAGAATGGAATCTTTAATTGCAATTTTCTCTCTTTCACTAGAAGCAAGCTCCCAGTTCTGTTGCCATATTTCAGGCTCACGACAGATACTGAAAACACAAAAAGCAAACATAAGTAGGCTGCCAGTAATGAGACGTTTCCCCTTACCTGCTGGTTCATGCCATGTTGACCGACTCGGGCTGGGGAGTTGTCAGGCCTGCAAGGAGAGAAAAGTCAGGAGAATACAATAGTGGGTCCCTGTATGAGACCACTTTTTGCTGGCAAAAAAGCCTGGTCCATGTAGGTATAGATCCATAGAGGTTTTGCATGGTCAACGTGACTCCATAGTAGCAGTAACTATGACATGGGGCATGCTTGTAGTGCTGCATTCAGCAAAGTTAGTTATTAATTGGTATGGAAAGGTTTTGCTGCGTTTTTGTGTGCAAATCATTTTGAACGAAATGACATCAGATTTTTTTTTTTATAAAGTTTACCAAAAGTATTTAATCAACGGGGGAAACTAGAGATTTCTAAACGTACAAGGGAAAATTGGGGGGCATTCCGTGGGACTCTGTGTCGAAGAGAGGGGTCAAAAACCCCATTATATACTCACTCCATTTCCATGAAGGTAAGAATAAAAATTATTTCACAACTGCAGCAAGGTGCTCATTCTTGTACAGTGAAGTGAACATGAGCTACACAGCAGCTTGGCAGAGCCTAACCTTCACCGAGACTTAGTGCATTTACATTCAGGAATCCTTCGGAGTGCGTTGTGCACACACTTGGGACCCAGTCATTATGGGAAACACCTGATGTTGATTTGAGCGCAGTTAGCACGTCCATATAAGGACACTATTTTCACAGAGACTTTATGAAGTCAGGTCAGGTATGCAGCAGTATATGGGTCTAAGTGCAGGAAGAGTGTTAGCAGGTGTGATGTATTTATGAAACAAAACACAAATGAAACCAAAAGCAGAGCCATAAGCATGGCTAGCAACAAATGTGACGGTGATAATACTTCACAAAGTCTCTGTGTCCTTTTGTGCGCATGCTGATTGCGCTGAAATCAGCATCAGGTATTTCCCATAATGACTGAGTCCCAAGCGCATACACAGTGCACTCCGAAGTATCCCCGAATGTAAATATGAAGTGAAGGTTAGGCTCTGTTGAGCTGTTGTGTTGCTCATGTTCACTTCATTGTATAAGAATGAGCCCCTTGCTGCAGTTGTGAAATTTATTCATTTTTGGGAATTCTTATCTTCGTGGAAATGAAGTGAGCATACCCCATAGGGTTGTTTTTTTTTTTTTTTTAATCTGAAAGGCAGTTTTGCTTTAAGGGTAATTGGGTTGCTTTTTTTTTTTTTTTAACCTCTCTGTTCGTCGTCTAACCCCCCCCCCCCCCCCCATTTTTTCCCTTCCATGTTTAGAAATATGTCTAGTTTTTTCCTCTGATGATGAATTACTTTTGGTAAATTAAAAAAAAAAAAAAAAATCTTACTATTGCCATGGCATCACGTGATGGTGCAAAGCCTCTATACTGGATTAAATCTGGTGCTCCCCCTTTTAATGAGTTGAAGCAATGGGCTGGTGAGGTCTGAAAAGTTGGGTACAAACTTGCATTAACCTCCCCTCTTTTTTTCCCTTTTCTTCTTGGTTCTTGGATAGGCTGCAATTGATGCTGTCATCAGTTTGGGGATGCACCAGCCCATGGCCCAAGTGGAAGCGCACAGTCCATACTTCCACCCATCCAATAGCACACTTTTTTTTTGGATTTGCTGAGTCCCACCCTTCTCAAGGATATCAGGACAGCTTTCCGTATATCCTCTAAATATCCAGTGGCACTTGCGCTTTACGAGTGGAGTATTGAGATCAATAAGATGTTGAAATATCTCTGGGGCTCCAAAAGAACCAAACAGAAGGGTGACAAATTGTTGTAACCTAAAAGGCAATCAGCCAATAGCTTTTGGTTAAATCCAGTGTTGATTAAAAGTGAGCCATACCTAACTGATCTAGCAGTTCTTCAATGTAGGGCATTAGATAAGTCACTGTGTTGACTTTTTTCTAAAGTGCATGGAAAAACAGGCAGAGTTGTTGGCCTTGAGCACAAAGACCATAGGGCTGCTCCAGCCACTGGAACTCCCTGGAGGTTCCATGTTGAGCATAGCTTCGAGTTTCACTCAGTCTACACTTTTCTTATACTTTGGTAAATGGTAACAGTGACTGTATACCAGTGCACCTTCTGGGTACTCACTTGCCCCTTTTCCACCAAAGCAGTTCCAGGGCTGGTTCGGGGCCAGTGCTTAGTTTGGAACCGGGTTTTCTGTTTCCACTGACAAAACTGGCTCTGGGGCCAGAAAAACCGGTTCCAGGCTAGCACCAACTTTTTGCTGGGCCAGAGGAAAGAACCACTTATGTCAGCGGGGGGGAGAGTTGTAAAGACCAACAACAATAGCAAGACCGCGAAAGGTCGCCATCTTTAAGCAACGAGAAGCAGCAGCTGTACCAACGCGAAGTAATCCATTATTATTATCATTATTATTATTGTTGCTGGTGCTGCTGCTTCTTCCGTGTTGTTGTTGCTATGATGTTTGTGCCAAGGTTTATGCAAACGCAGTGACGTAACTGACGTATACAGCGGCGTAATGACGTGGCTCTCCGAGCTATGGAAAAGCAAACTGGTTCTCAGCTGGCTCGCAAGTTGAACGAGTTTTGAACCAGCACTAACACTGGCCCCGAACCAGCCCTGGAACTGATTTGGTGGAAAAGGGGTAACTGTGCTGCTCTGAGGTTTGTGCACCCAGGTTGCAGCAAAAGCACATTGGAAAATTCCCTTTGCAACCTGGTAACTTGTGCTCTCTGGGATGGCAAGAGATGGTCTCCACAGGGGACTGCGGTGGAATGAGTGGAGCTTTTTAAGGGCACCTCTGATTCCAGCTCCTCTCTCAGGAGCTGTCATTGCCTTCATTGCCTCTTTGTTTGCCTGCCCTCAGGCTTTTCCAAATCGCCAAGTGACCGTAAAGGTTTCTTGCCACTTCCAGTAATTCAGGGTTTGATATTAAAAGATGAATGTGACAATAGATTAGAATATCAGCTTTTATTTTCTGATATTTACATCTATTTGTTTCAATATCGTGGATGTGCTCTAAATATAGCAATTTATCTATTCTTTGGATGTTCCTTTTGTTATTTACGTAAACAAACTCATTGAATTGCTTGGTGTATGAAATGTGCTATATAAGTAATTTTTATATTGGCAACACTACACCCGAGCCCAAATATACAGAGATTTTCATCACACTTGGTACATCTTGCTGAACACAGAGCCCAGTTCCCAGGTCATGCATTTTGGACAAAGGGAGAAGGTCTGGTGATTGACCATAGGTGCTAAAGAAGGCAACTGGACTTGCTTGAAATTCTTGAAGACATTTTGCCTCTCCTCCAAAAGGCTTCTTCAGTTCTGTCAGACTAGTGGGGAGTTTTAGGCATTTATCCTCTAGTGGACCAAAAGCAACCCTAAGGAGAGTAGTTGAGGTCACCTGGTTCATTGACCTGTCATCCTGTAGGTGTTAGGGTGATCTGTGGGTCGTTGGTGCTCTCTGCCATCATGTGAGTCATTGAAATCAGCTGAGCCTTGGTGTGGATGTGTATTCAGTTTTCTGGGAAGTGTGCCAAGGACTGCATTGTAGGTGGCTGAGTGGTGTCTCGGACCACTTCCTCTGTTTAGTGGTGATGGTTCCAGGTTGATGAAGATGGCTTCTTTTTACTCCTCTTTCAAACCTCTGGTCTTCTCTGGCATACACTGCAGTTCTAAAATAAGTGGTGTTTGTTATTGATGGACTGCAGAGTCATCCTGGCCTGTACACTTCAGACCCAGTAACACTGAGGCAGAAATTGGTCCACCCTAAGGACAGAATACCCAGACAAAAACAGGACAACAGTATACACAATGAAGTCCCTCCCAGTAAGATTAGAGCCATTTTTTGAAGTTGGCAGAAAATGTTTCTGGAGATTTCTGAGTTCATTCTGCTCCAACTATCATGAGTTGCATCATCCATAAAGATTAGTGAGCCATGCACGCTCAAATCACAGTACCTCCCCCATGCTTGACCGATGCGCTCACATGTTTTGAATCATGAACAGGTCCCTTCTTTCTCCACATTTTGGCCTTTCCATCACTTTGGTTGAGGTTAATCTTTGTTGTAGACCTTTTGTCACTCACTTCTCTATTTCTTTGCAAATTCCAATTTTGCCTTCTGATTCTTACTGCTGATTTGTGATTTCTATCTTGTGGTATGTCCTTTTATATTTCTGCTCTCAGCCTTCTTTGAATGGTGGCTTGATACCTTCACCCCTTCCTTGTGGAGGTTGTTGATGTTGATTTGAGCTTTGGTTACAACTATAGTCTTCCAAGGCTTGATGTGTATACCCTTGGATACTCAGTAGGTTCATGCTTGATTGGGGAAGGCCCGAGGCATATCGAGGATATGGATCAATGTTTTGAGTTCCATGAGGGAGCACTAATTCTGGAAATGCCTAGATTCCCTGCAGTGCCAACAAAACTTCCTTGGTTTTTGCCCTAATTCTAGTAGGCAGTGTCTCACTATGGATATGGATCAATGTTTTGAGTTCCATGAGGGAGCACTAATTCTGGAAATGCCTAGATTCCCTGCAGTGCCAACAAAACTTCCTTGGTTTTTGCCCTAATTCTTGTAGGCAGAGTATCACCATGTCTCAAAGGAGATGGTGATAGAGAGGCAAGGGAGATATGGGAGAAGTTAGATGAAAACCAGGTCCAGGGTGGCAGTTTTTGGTTGCAGGGAGTTGGGGGGGGTCTGGAGGACCCACTGAAGAACTTCCCTTTTGATACTCCAGCTGCTTCCATGAAGGCAGCTGGTGGATGGTAAGCTGGACTTCCCCTGACAGCAAGAGGAGGCATTTCAGAGACCAGTCATCCTCTGGCCATGCCCATACTGTTGCTGTACAGTTAAAAATGCTCAACAAAGGCCTCCAGATAAGCATTGGATGCCATCTTGGTGAGTGTCAAAAGGTGTATGGTGGAAGATGAGGTGGAGAGTTGGAGATGAGGTAGACTGCAGTAGTCAGTCCTCAGCCTGCTCCTGGGCAAGGGCTTCAAAGTGTAGCTGCTGCTTGTTGTGCAGGTCGGAGAGGGCTTGGTGTTGAGTTTGTAGAGGCAGTTGATGGCAGCAGTAATCTTTCTCCAGTGGTTTTGGTGTCATGCCCCTGAATAGGAAGGGTCAGGGGAGCAGTAGAATTTGCCACTGAGCATACTTTCCTAAGTCTTAACAAAGAAATGCCACCCAAAAGAACAGTCACCTGGCCATGAATTTTGCCTCGTTCAAGTTCAAAGTAAAGCTTGTGTATAGCTCGTGTGTGTGTGGTTCAAAGTAAAGCTTGTGTATAGCTCGTGTGTGGTGGGGTTTCTCTTGTGGTTTTTTTTTTTTTTAAGGCCATGTTGTGTGCAAGCTCCACTGGCTTGATCTCTCTCTCTGGCTCACAGACACTGAAAGCATAAACATGTGGGCTGGTGGTAAGAAAGACCTCCTCTCTGCTGCCACACCTAAAATGAATTTTTGTGTGTGCAGGAAATCGAAATGAAAAATATGGAGAAACATGGCAATTTTGAAAATGAGAATTCAAGGAAAATGTATTACAGAGAATTTAAAAAAGTAAGTGTTTCCATGTCAGTTGTATAATTCCCAGTTTTTTTTTGTTTTTTAATTCAGTAATGCACTATTTGTCCATGTTCAACCAGGTGATCCAAGTCTCAGATGTTATTTTGGAGGTTTTGGACGCTAGAGACCCATTAGGCTGTCGCTGTCCTCAGGTTGAGCAAGCGGTCATCCAGAGTGGAACCAATAAGAAAATTATTCTTGTTCTCAATAAAATTGGTAAGTTGAAACAAGAGAAGCCACGTTCCTGTCAAGTTGAGCCAAATTGAGTTGAATGATTAAAAGAATTAAAGGAAGAGACTCTGTTGTATAAATTTAAGCTATTCACATACTCCAAAAGTATTGAAACAGCAAGGCTAATTCTTTATTTATCCATCCTCCCCCATTTTAAAATAAAATATACAAAAGACATTTGGGTTTGAGTTCAGAATAGTAGCTTTCAATTCCTGATGTTTCAACTTGGAACATGGCACCTTTGGTGGCAGGCCACTGAATATTTAGGTGAGCAAAACTATTGGAACATAGTCTTGGAGTCAATTAAAATAATGCTCATTTAGTTTTATATATTTTGCTTGTAATAACTGCAAGCTGGTGATCCACTGTCATGTCCAAGCTGTTGCATTCTTCTTTTGTTACTTTTCCAGGCTAGGCTTCAGTTATTCATTTTTGGGGATTTCTCTTGAGTCTCTTCTTCAGGACGTGAAATGCATATTCAATTGGTCTGGTGATTGTCTTGACCAATTTAAAACCTTATTTTTCCCCTGAGGGAGTACTTTGTTTTATTGTGGATACACTTCTCTCTAAATTGGCAGAACTACGGAATGATTCTGTTGCTACTATTATGAGCTACATCAATAAAGATTAGTGAGCCAGTTCCATGAGCAGTCGTGCAAGACCAAGTAATTGCACTACCTCAACCGTGCTTGACTGGTGTCCTTGTATGTTTTGGACCATGAGCAGATACTTTTTCTCCAGACTTGGCCTTTCCATTGCTTTGATGGAGGGTAAATCTTAGTGCCAGAACTTTTGTGGCTCACCTTTGTTTCTTTGCAGTCCTGCCTGCTGATTACCGCTGAGGTCATATCATCTTGCTGATATGACTTCTGTATTTCTGCACTTGAAGTCTTCAGTGCACAGAATAACAGTGGCTTGATACTGAGCCCCCCTTCCTTGTAAAAGTTGTCGTCATGGACTCTGGGGGGGGGGTTTAGGGCCCGAGCACCAGAGGTGCAAGGCCTCTG
>JAPEKL010196339.1:0-11087 GCA_028877455.1 Bagre pinnimaculatus | reverse complement strand
ATAAAAACTCTACTTGAAAACAAAACCCCCAAAAATACAAAAAAGCAACAAAATATGGAATAAAAGTATTTGATGGTCAGAATGTACTGTATCTTTTTTTCAAGAATTATTATTATAGCATTTTTCACAAATTACTACTGTCATTTCACCAGTTTGTTTACATTCTAAGTGGAAATGATTTTGTCGAATGCTTTGTATAAAGATTTTATTTATCGAATTTGCAAAAAATAAAAATGCTCTGTTTCTCAAACTCCAGTGAATGTGGATAGAATAAAACAGTTATTCCATTCAATCTCATCATACATGGCTTATAGCCAACTCGATGCTACGCGTCTCATTGGCTATCAGCTCATGTACGACTCGATTTTGTGGAATAACTATTAAGTAAACATAGTACAGTAATAGAGTATCTATCTAGCATATCCCTGCAGTGACATGGCTGCTCTGACAGCTCCAGCCATCAAAGTGTCTAGGGAAGAATTACAGTAGTGGTTTCCTGTTGCCTTCTACTGGATTATATAGAGGTTTTCTCCTCTCAACCATTCACACCTGTGGGCAATTTAGAGTATAGCCAGTTAAGCTAACTGCATGTCTTTGGACGGTGGGGGAAACCGGAGCACCCAGAGGAAATCCACCCAGACACAGGGAGAACATGCAAACTCTACACAGAAAGGCCCCCATCGGCCATGAGGTTCAAATCCGTAACCACCTTGCTGTGAGGCAAAATCTGTTACATGTGCTGTGAAGCTCAGCCTTTGATAGATCCCTGTTCTTTAAATAAAACAGGGCAAACACTCACACCTGATTGTCATCCGACCCTATTTTCACCTTTAATTCAACTGTTACTCCTAAATGTTCACATATTTTTGCCACTCACTGATATGTAATATTGGATCATTTTTCTCAATAAATAAATAACAGTATAATATTTTTGTCACATTTGTTTAATTGTGTTCTCTTTATCCACGTTTAGGACTTGTGTGAAATTCTTTGATGTTTTAGGTCATATTTATGCAGAAATATAGAAAATTCTGAAGGGTTCACAAACTTTCAAGCACCACTGTATATAGGTTCTTTTCCAAGTCACAACTAATATTATGTTGGAATTCCATGTATGGTTCTCTAGTTGCACATATAGACAGAAAATGCTGTACAGAAGGTACAATTTAGCAAAGCTTTTACTCTAGAGATATGTCTTTTACTGACAGTCAAGTGCAGTTCTGTGATTAATTGAACTAGTGAACTGTAGTGTAAGAGGCATTGTTCTCTCACTAGCCTTGGATTGATGAGCCAGTTTGTGTCAGAGATGAGCACAGAAATTCATTTTGACAGCGTGTGATTGAAATAAGCCCAGTCCTTGCAGTCGTTGACTCAGATGAGGTTTTTTTTTTCCATTTTATGTACTCAGCTCAGTTTCTTTTGCAAACATTTTATTTAATTTTTTAAAATACTCTATGTTTAAAATCGGCGGCACAGTGGTGTAGTGGTTAGCACTGTCGCCTCACAGTAAGAAGGTTCTGGGTTCAAGTCCAGTAGCTGACGGGTGGCCTTTCTGTGTGGAGTTTGCATGTTCTCCCTGGGTCTGCTTGGGTTTCTTCCAGGTGCTCTGTTTTCCCCCAAAGACATGCAGGTTAGGCTAATTGGTGGCTCTAAATTGACCGTAGGTGTGAATGGTTGTTTGTCTCTATGTGTCAGCCCTGCAAGTCCTGGGTATGACATTAAACTGCATCCAGGCAGAGTGGGGAGGTTGTGCGTGGGATCAGTGTACCCCAACCTGAAACTTATAAAAAGTGCACAGGTGGCCGTTACTACTCACTCTGTGACTGGCGAGTGCGGTCGGCGCCACAAAACCAAGCAGACCCTTGGGTTACTAGGGTTTGGAACTTTGAAGACTCCAATGGCAGTTGCCTTGTAACTGGTGGATGTGAGCAGCGCCAGGCAGGCTGGCGTGGTTTAAGGCGGACCTTGACTGTAATCAAGTTTTCCAGCAGCCCGCTGCAAGCACCCCAACCAGAACTAGCACGTCTCCATCTCCATAGTGCTGCTGGAGAAGGCGGGTGCCCAAAGGGCATGGGTCTCAGGCGTGCAACCTGTGATCCACATTAAACAAATTCACACGAAGGCTATTCGTGCCAGAACCAACGAGCCTCAACTTTCTTTTTACCCTCCTCAAAAGTCCCATGGCAATGGTACCCTGGATGGTGGGGACAGGCTTGGTCAGCTGGAAGTCTCTAGTCTGGAGCCACACACTGGCGGCACTTGTGTGAAGGTCGTTCTATCCATGAAGTTGTGATGACATGGTATTTTGGCAGCTACAGGTGTAACTAGGCTGGCCTATTTAGGAGTACCACAGCCCACTCCAAATGGAGAGACCCCTAGAAAAGGTGGGGTAAACATTGGTCACCACAATCCCCCCTGACTGGCAGACCGTGGCCAGTGGGGACCTGCTTCTATGGTCAAAACCCAAGAAAACCGAAACTGAACCCTTTCAAGGTGGGAGCATGGAATGTGAGGACTCTCATAGACCATGATGACACAAAGACCACACTGACGCACTGCCCTTGTGAGTAGGGAGCTCAACCGCTTTAACATTGATATCGCTGCCCTCTCTGAAACAAGACTTGCCAGTGAGGGAAGTCTTTCCGAAGTTGGAGCCAACTATACTTTTTTCTGGAAAGGGAAAGATGCTGAAGAGTGGCAGATCCATGGCATTGGTTTTACAATCAAGACATTGATTGTGAATTGCTATAACCTGGTCTCAGCCGCCATAAACGAGCATCTCATGATCCTCCCCGTGCCACTCCCTGACAGCAACCACCTGACCCTGATCTATGCACCAACCCTTAACTCTGAGGATGACATCAAGGAGTCATTCTATGCTGCCCTGAACGGTACCATCCAAGCCATCCCCAGCAGAGACAAGCTCCTTGTGCTTGGAGACTTCAATGCCAGAGTCAGTCGTGATCACAGACTCTGGGAGGGCATTCTGGGCAAGCAGGGCCTTGGATCCTGCAACTCCAATGGGCTTCTCCTCCTTGAACTATGTGCTGAAAATGACCTGGCCATCACTAACACCTTCTTCCGGCTTCCGAATCATCATAAGACCACCTGGAAACACCTGCGGTCAAAGCACTGGACCATCCTTGACTACATCCTCACCTGATCACGTGACCAGAGCAATGTCCTTGTGACTCGCAGCATGCCTGGTGCAGACGACTGTTGGACAGACCACCGGCTCCTCATATCTTGCCTCAGACTCCAATTGCATAACCTTCCCCACCACAATAGACCAGCAAAGAGGGCACGTCGCTTCAATGTCATGAAGCTGAAGATCCCTGGAGTCCAGGAAGACTACTCCAACTGTCTTACAGAGCTTCTTAGTGAGACCCCACCATCGGCACATCAGCCAGACTCTGCAGAAGTGGACTGGTCTGTGCTCCGTGGCACCATCAGCAAGGCTGCAGAGGACGTAGTTAGCTACTGCAGTCGTCCCCATCAAGACTGGTTCGACCAAAATGATGCTGATATCCGAGAACTAATCGACCAGAAGAGATCTGCCTGCCTCGCATGGGAGAATCGCCCTACCCATGCCTGCTTGCGACACTTCCAAAAGGCAAAGCAGGAGTGCCAGAGAAGGGTCAGAGAGATGCAGAACCTCTGGTGGCAAGACAAAGCAAAGGAGATCCAGTCTGACGCTGACAGCAGAGACCTCTGGCGCTTCTACGCTGCAATAAAGGAAATCTTTGGTCTTCATCATGGAGGTACCAACACCCTCTGGACTGCCGACTGGAAAACCACCCTTACAGAAGATCAAGCCATCCTTAAAAGGTGGAAAGAACATTTTCAGATGAATCGTCCATCTACCGCGGCTGATGACTTGCTCCGTAAGGTACTCCAACACCCGGTCAGGCATTGGATGTCACTCCCTCCCTCCTACACCGAGTTTCAGAAGGTGCTGAAGCACATGAAAGCATGGAAGGCCCCAGGTCCCGACAACATCCTGTTGGAACTTATCTCTCATGGGGGCAGAGCTGTGGAGACCAGGCTTTTCATGATGATCCTGCGCATGTGGGAGACAAAAGCTGTACCTGAAGACCTGAAGGACGCCACCATCATTACCATCTTCAAGAAAGGGGATCGATCCATCTGCGGAAACTACCATGGCATCTCCCTCCTCAGCATCACCGGAAAGATCTTTGCACAGGTTCTGCTAGACAGGCTCCTGACCGTCACTGAGGAAGTCCTTCCAGAGTCACAGTGTGGCTTCCGGCCATCTTATGGCACCACTGACATGATCTTCTGTGCCTGCCTTCTTCAGGAGAAGTCCTGTGAGCAACAACGACCACTCCTTTTCATCTTCCGGGACCTGGAGAAGGCATTCAATAGTGTCCCAAGACCAGCTATGTGGGCAACCTTGAGACGCTTTGGCTGTTCCGACCACTTCACAGACCTTGTACAGGCCCTTCACGGCGGGATGACTGGTCGCGAACACCATCTCAGACGCCTTCTCCATCACCACTGGTCTGAAGCAGGGCTGTGTTCTGGCCCCCACCCTCTTCTCCCTCTACCTTGGGGCCATGATCCACAAGCTTCCTGACACGGCCTCTGGCATCCAACTTCGCTGCTGAATGGATGGAGGCCTCTTCAACACCAGACGCCTCCGCGCCCACAGACTCAGCACCCTGGTCACAGTTCGGGAGCTGCAGTACGCTGATGACAATGTGACCCCTGTGGACACAGTCACTGCCCTCCAGACTACTGTTGATGCCTTTGATGGTGCCTACTCCCGCTTCGGTCTCACTTCCAACACTGGGAAGACCAAGATCCTTGCACAGGGAGCCCTGGGCCATCCCCCTCCAGACACCAGCAACATACAACTCCGTGGTGAAGTCCTTGAGACTGTGGAAGCCTTCCCCTACCTGGGAGGCTATCTTTCCAACAACTGCACTGTGCAAAAAGACATTGAAAATAGGATTCATGCTGCACATACAGCTTTTGGAAGGCTCTCTAAACGTGTCTTCCTAAACCACGACCTGAATCTTCATACAAAAATCATGGGGCTCCAAGCCATCATTCTCTCCACCCTCCTTTATGGCTCTGAGGTGTGGGTTCTATATAAGAGTGACATAAAAAAGCTGGAGCGTTTCCAACAGCAGAAACTCTGTGCGATCCTGAAGATCAAATGGCAAGATCTCGTCTCCAATTAATCTGTCCTTCTCCGAGCCAATCTCCCCAGCACCGAGTCCACGATGGCATGACATCGCCTCCGCTGGGCAGGACACATCAGAAGAATGCCCACAACCCAACTCCCCCGCCAGATCCTGTTCTCACAACTTGAATCCAGCACAAGATCCCAAAGAGCCCCCAAATGGCGATTTCATGACCAATTGAAGGCCACTCGCCTTCACTGCAACATCGACCATGCCAACTGGGAGACCCTCGCCGAGGACTGCACTGAGTGGAGGTGCACCATCATTCAGGGAACAGACCACATGGAGAATCAATGATGTTGTGAGGTAGAGGCCAAGAGACAACAATGGAAAGAGCAGCTTCTCCTTCCTCGCTCACCACCCACCTTGCCTTGCGCAAAGTGTCCCCGATTCTTCCGTTCTGCTCTGGGTTTGAGCAGCCACATAAGACATCATCACCCCCTGAACCAGTAACAACTGAGGTGGATCTGACATGAACTCTAGTGCTTGGTCATGAGCGACTGCCAGAGAGAGTCAGCCCTGCGATGATCTGGTGACTTGTCCCAGGTGTACCCCACCTCTTGCCCACAGTCAGCTGGGATAGGCTCCAGCTTGCCTGCAACCCTGTAGAACAGGATAAAGCAGCTAGAGATCATGAGATGAGATGAGATGAGATGAGATGACCACTATCCTAGTATCCCAGCAAGGTCATGTTGGATCCAGAACCAATCCTAGCAACATAGGGAACAAAGTGTAAGAATGCACCCCAAATGGGATGCCAGTCCACCACTTAGGACCATTCATGCATTCACTCATGCCTAAGGTAATCCAGTGTAGCCAGTCTCCTTATCTGCATGTATTGGACAGAGAAAGGGAACTGGAGAACCTGGCAGACCCTCACACATACTGGGAAAAGCAAAAATGTTATTAAAACTTTCTTGCAAATTTAAACTGAAATCTTCCCATTAAATAAATATTCAGACCCATAGCTAAGGAACTCCAAATTGAGCTAAAATGTATCAGTATGCTTTATGTATAATGAACTGTCTGTAGAACTTCTACTTGTGGCAGATTCAACTGATTGGACATGATTTAGAAAGAAACACACCTGCATCTATTTTGGCAAGGGTATGAAACCATTTCTAAAGCTTTGTATGTTCCCAGGACCTCAGCGGGCTCCACCATTTTCCACCAAGTTTGGAACCACCAGGACTCTTCCTAGTGCTGAGAACTCAGTAACCAGGCAAGAAGGGGAAAAAACCCAATGACCACTCTATCAGAGCTTCAGAAGTCCTCCACAGAGAAAGGAGAACCTGTTGGAAGGACAACCATCTCAGAAATACTCAATCAGGCCTTTATGGTACAATGGCTAGATTAAACCACTCCTGAGTAAAAGGCATATGGCAGACACATAAAGGGCAGCATAAGGAAAAATAGTCTCTGGTCTGATGAGACAAAAATTGAACTCCAAAATTGTGCTGAACTCCAAGCTCTTCATATGTTGAAAACCAGGTACTGTTCATCAACTTTCTAATACTATTCCTATGGTGAAGTATGGTGGTGGCAGCATCATGCCATGGGGTTGCTTCTCAGTGGGGATTGGGATCCTGGTCAGAATTGATGAATGCAACCAGGATGAATGCAACCAAATACAGAGAGGTCCTTGAAGAAAGCCCTTTCCAGACTGCACACTACTGAGATTCTGCACACTCAGACTGGGGCAAAAGTTCACCTTCAATCAACATGCCAATCACCCAAGGCATACAGAAACTACTGGGGTGGCTTAATGACAACTGTCTGAATGTCCTCATAGAACATCTGCTTAGAGACCTGAAGGTGGCAGTTTACACTTCCTATTCAATCTGATTGAGATTGAGCAGATCTGCCAGGAAGAGCAGGAGAAACTTCCCAAATTCAGATGGACAAAGCTTGTAAAGACTTACCCAAGAAGACAATGTACTAAATAAAGAGTGTGAATGCATATCTAAATGAGAAATTTCAGGGTTTTTTTTAATCTTGAATAAATTTGCAGAATGTTCTAAAAACCTGAGCTGCAGGAGTCCTTCACTGGTGCTTGTTGATTGGTACCTTTGAAAAGTACTATCAGTGCTGTCTCCGCTGTATCCTGGGTGTCTGCTGGCAGGATCAATGAACGAATGTCAGCTTTCTGGAGGAGGCCAACTGCACTAGCATTGAGGCAATGGTGATTCAAAGTTAATTCCACTGGTCAGGACATGTCATCAGAATGGAAGATTTCTGTCTTCTGAAGCAAGTCCTCTATGGTCAACTCGGTTCAAGGACAAGGTCCAGAGGGGGTCAACGAAAACGCTTTAAGAACAATCTAAAAGCTTTTCTGAAATCATGCAGCATCAGTATCGACAACTGGTAGGACATTGCCTGTGACAGAGCAGGATGGTGAAGGGCTGTCCATGAAGGCGTTGCTTGCTTTGACCTTGAGAAACGCCGAAAAACTGAGGAAAAGCGCTCACAGCGCAAGGAACGTGAAAGGGCTCCTTTACCTGCTGCTGCCAATTTTATCTGTGCCGCGTGTGGAAGAGTCTGTGCATCCCGCATTGGACTGGTCAGTCACCTTAGGGCGCACAAGGATTGACCTGAAGTGGGCAATCTTACTTGTCTCGAGGGATTCATGATGATGATGATGATTGGTTGAGCATCTAGTACAGCTGCTGTGATTGTCAAGTCGCCAGACTAACACATAGGGACAAACAACCATTCATACTCATGCTCAAATGAGAGCCACCAATTAACCTAACCTGTTTGGACTGTGGGGGAAACTGGAGCAAACCCACACAGACATGGGGAGAACATGCAAACTCCACACAGAAAGGCCCCCGTCATCCACTGGGCTCAAACCCAGAACCTTCTTGCTATGAGGCAACAGTGCTCACCACTACACCACCGTGCTGCCCTGAACCAAATATTTAGTGGTGAATTACAAAAATATTTGTGCTTTTCATTTTATTAATTTGTGGATCTCAATTTATATGGTATTTGTATTTTTACTGAAGTTGTGTTATTTCTAAATTGTGCAACTCCTGTACATAGTATACTTGAGTCAGCATCAGCTCCACCATGCTGTAGGTATCACTTTCTGCCAACAGAGGGAGATGTAGGTCTTTTTATAAGAGTTGATTTGAATTTGTTTATAGGCTATTTGTAGTAGCACCCAATCTCTAATGCAAATTCGTCCATTTATATCACCCTGTGGATGTAGGTACATGAGGTGCATGACTGTAAGGAGAACTGTACTGATAAAACAAAATGTATCAACATAATTGAAAAGTCTACTGCATGTTGACTATTTGACTGAAATTATGAACCCCAATCAATTGGTAAAAGTTCACGTTAGGGTTCAGATTTAGTAAATAATGCCAGAGGTCACTGTGTGTGTGTGGGGGGGGAATCATGCATTATCATCAGTGATTCAGCTCAGGTAGAGTGACAGAGAAAAGGAGGGAGATCCCTGCAATGTAAGGAGATTTAATTCTGTGAGCACTGAATGTGAAAGAGCCTTGCTGGTTTTCACAGTCACGACAGCTCTCTCTCTCTCTCTCTCTCTCTCTCTCTCTCTCTGTCTCTTTGTCTCTGAAAGATCTGCACATTGTCTCTGCTGTCACCCTGATCTACTCTTCACTCTAATGCTGAAGAAAAAAAAAACAACCTACCAACACACCAACTAACAACAACTGAGTTATGATAATTGTAGAAAGGTAAAACATTTAAAATCACCTGAAATGAGAGATGCTCATAAATCGTCAATTGCCTTGTCAAAACTTCTGGTGATAATAAATTTGCTCAGCTGTATGGCAGTCCATATATAGGTAAAGCTAGCCTGTTCTTCAGCCCCTCAGCTTGCCATCATCACTCTCTTTGACAACATCATCTGCTCATTCACATTCATGATGATGGCTCATCCTATTATGATTCAACGACTGCTACTAACATACGCACTGAGAGCTGAAATCCAGGAATACTGAGTGTGCTCATTTAAGAAAACACTTTTACCATGAGTATTATACTCTCTCTTACTCTCTCTCTCTCTCTAAGCAGAGCAAACATCACAAGATGATGTCAAGAGACTGTTTTCCCAGAGCTGTCAATATAGCCAGCTCACTTGAGTGGGAACGGGTTACATTCCCAGTTGTCTATTAGTCAGTGAAAGACCTGCTTACATAAGCAGTTAGGCCCTGCTGCCATGATTTTGCATAGATTAATGACAGTATCTGCACACAATGGCACCCCTTCTCTGGCAGTAAAGCATGGTAACGACAGCTGAGTGCTGGTGAAGAGGGATTAAAGACAGAACTGAGTCACAGTTGTCGTAAAATTTACTCCACAAATGAAATAGGACTCATTTCAGTTTATTGCATTCATAAAGATCTAATATACAGTACATATAAATGGATGCGGGTGGCATGGTGGTGTAGTGGTTAGCACTGTCACCTCACAGCAAGAAGGTTCTGGGTTCAAGCCCAGTGGCTGATGGGGGCCTTTCTGTGCATGTTCTCCCCATGTCTGTCTGGGTTTCCTCTGGGTGCTCCAGTTTCCCCCACAATCCAAAAACATGCAGGTTCGGCTAATTGGTGGCTCTAAATTGACCGTAGATGTGGATGTGAGTGTGAATGGTTGTTTGTCTCTATGTGTCAGCCCTGCGATGACCTGGTGATTTGTCCAGGGTGCACCCTACCTCTCGCCCATAGTCAGCTGGGATAGGCTCCAGCTTGCCTGTGACCTTGCAGAGGATCAGTGGCTTTGGATGATGGATGGATGGATGGATGGATGGATGGATATTTGGTTCACAAGAGTTTTCAAAATGGGCAGCCTCACTCACTTTGACGTCTGTTTGTGAACAGCCTGCATTTCTGGAGACAACTTTTCTTCAATGCCCATGTTACTCCAACCAATCACAGCAGCTGTATTAGTTGCTCAACCAATCAACAAGCACCATTGAGAGACATCTGCAGCTCAGGTTTTTAGAACGTTCTGCAAATGTATTCAAGATTAAAAAAAAAAACCTGAAATTTCTCATTTAGATATGCATTCACACCCTTTATTCAGTACACTGTCTTCTTGAGTAAGTATTTACAAGCTTTGTGTGTCCGGATTTGGAAAGTTTCTCCTGCTCTTCCTGGCAGATCTGCTCATTCTCAATCAGATTGAATAGGAAGTTCTAGCAGATGTTCTATGAGGACATTCAGACAGTTGTCATTAAGCCACCCCAGTAGTTTCTGTATGCCTCGGGTGATTGGCGTGCTGATTGAAGGTGAACTTTTGCCCCAGTCTGAGTGTGCAGAATCTCAGTAGTGTGCAGTCTGGAGAGAATTCATCCTTCTGTCAATTCTGACAGGTATTCCAATCCCTGCCACTGAGAAGCAACCCTGTGGCATGATGCTGCCACTACCATGCTGCACCATAGGGATAGTATTAGAAAGTTGATGAACAGTACCTTGTTTTCCAGGTAGCCCTGCAATGACCTGGTGACTTGTCCAGGGTGTATCCCGCCTCTCGCCAATAGTCAGCTGGGATAGGCTCCAGCTTGCCCATGACCCTGCACAGGATAAGCGGTTATGGATAATGGATGGATAAATGAATGCACAGAATAACTTCTGATCTAATGTTTATCATATCTCATCCATGAAAAGCATGAAAGGCATTTTTATCATCACCTTAAAAACTACAAATACGTAAGGTCTTCCAAACCGTGGAACCACTACACCACCGTGGGCAGCACAGTCGCCTCACAGCAAGAAGGTTCTGGGTTTGAATCCAGCGGCCGGCAAGGGTCTTTCTGTGTGGAGTCTGCATGTTCTCCCCGTGTCTGCATGGGTTTCCTCTGGGTGCTCCGGTTTCCCCCACAATCCAAAGACATGCAGTTAG
>JAPEKL010196305.1:0-11091 GCA_028877455.1 Bagre pinnimaculatus | reverse complement strand
AACAGATTTGGATGACATGCAGGAAATCGTTGATTGCTTTGCCACAGCTGCAACCCTCTTTGGATTGAAAATCAATAACACAAAAACAGAACTCCTGTACCAACCAACCCTCACCTGAGCCACAGGCAAGGTCAATCAACATTGTTTTGGTCAATGAAATGCCTCTTAGGAATTCTGAGAGTTTCATCTAATTTGGCAGTGCAGTTACCAACACAACCACATCAGACTTGGAGGTAGACTGTCAGATTCAAGCTGCCACTAAAGCCTTCGGTGCATTACAAAAGCAACTACGGTCTTGCCATAACATCAAGAGAACCACCAGGTTGAAAGTATACAACACCGCAATCTTACCATCTCTACTTTACACCACAGAATGCATGACGCTCTAATGTCAACATTTCAAGAAACTGATCAGGGTACAACTCCAACACTTGCATCAAATCCTCAAAATAGGCTGGCAGGACAAGGTCTCCAATGTAGAAGTCCTCAGGCTAGCCAATACAGTAAACGTGGCAGCCATGATCACAGCTTCCTAACTTCATTGGGCTAGACACATTTAGCACATGCCTGACGTGACTACCCAAAGCTGTTTTCTACAGAGGACTGAATCTCTGAAAGAGGAGACAAGGAGGACAGAAACTGAGGTACAAAGATTTCTTGAAGAGAAACATGAAGAATGCCAGAATTATTGATTAGATGTGGGAAAGGGAAGCTTCAGATAGAGCAACATGGTGAAGCATAGTTAAAAGCTATGAAGACAATTGAAGATTGTCTACAATTGAAGACAAGCATGTAAACGAACATGTAAAAGGGAGTAAATGAGGGCTCAAATGAAAGCCAGACATTACATGGCAGCTCAGCCAGGCCGTTCATGCCACCTCTGTGGACGACTCTGTTGCTCTGGTGCGGGCCTCGGAGCTCTTCTATGTTTCTGCGCATCCTAATGAAGCAGTCATCATCACTAGTGATGGACAGCCGACGACTATGCAAATGACTTTTTTTAATTAATCAGTTCCTATGCACAGTTTGTCAGCCCCATTTGCCCTTCCATCAATTGTAAAGGAGCACCAAAAAAAAAAAACAATACTGAACAATTTTTATATGAATGGTTGACCATTTTTAGCAGTGGTTGTAGATGTTATTGGGTCACATATTGAGCGCTTGCAGCTTATGTACAACACATGGCACTCTTCCCCCTCCACCATTTGAGACAAAATGGCCCCCAGCTATCTGTCCAATGCATCAGTCTGCAACAGAAAAGGGAGAGAGAAGTTAGGAGGGTATAAAAGTTGGTATGTCTATCAGCTAAGGGGCATTTGTGAGGTTTTTAAACACTGCATATTCTTACTTAGCCACTTTGTTAGACACTGGCTAGGGTGCTGGTGATGTAAACCCTGTTCTATATAACACCCTGTAATGTTTCCCTGAGTACAGTGGAGGCTGAATCACAGGCAGGCAGGATCAAGTTCACTTTTGGTTTTATTTCAAAACCACAAAAATCAAACAAAACATGCTTTACAGCAGTTTTACAATGATTGGCTGTGTGCCACTGCACAGATGTGACATCAGTCAGGGGAAGAGATCCTCACACTCCACTGCTCTCCTCTTTTATCTGCTCCTTCTTACTACGCACAAACACACACAGACAGACAGCACATTAATTCACTGCAGGTGCTTCCACTTTGCCATTCACCTTCCCCAGCCTCACTCTCCATTCACAAAATGGTGCTTGACCATGGCCCCACTGCCATATACCCCCACTGCCTGAATTGCCCGCTGGGAGAGGTAGTCTGCCATCACTGTCTGTGCCCCTGGCCTATGGACCACTTCGAACTTAAATGGCTGTATATCCAGATAGCAAGGGTGAGCCAGGCATTGGCATCCTTCATGCAATGAAGCCACTGGAGCAGGGCATGATCTGAGCAAAGGGTGAAAGGGTGTCCCAACAGGTACTAACAGAGGGTGAGGGCCACCCACTTGATGGCCAAGCACTCCTTCTCTATGGTGCTGTACTTCATCTCCCACAAAGAGAGCTTGCAGCTTATGTACAACACATGGCACTCTTCCCCCTCCACCATTTGAGACAAAATGGCCCCCAGCTATCTGTCCAATGCATCAGTCTGCAACAGAAAAGGGAGAGAGAAGTTAGGAGGGTATAAAAGTGGCCCCCCACACAGTACAAATTTTACCTGGTTAAAGGCCTGTTGACATTGCTCTGTCCACTGGACCGGCTCTTGCGCTCCCTTTTTAGTGAGGCCAGTCAGCGGGCTGGTGACATCCAAAAAATTAGGCACGAACCACCTAAAAATAGCCAGCCAGCCCCAGGAACTGCCTCACTCCCTTTTTGGTCTTAGGTCTTGGGCAGGCCGCAATCGCTGCAGTCTCATCCATTTGGGGATGCACCTGCCAATGACCCAAGTGGAAGCCCAGATACCGTACTTCCACCCACCCAATTGCACACTTCTTCAGGTTTGCTGTGAGCCTAGTGCACCTCAGCAACATCAGAACGTCCCTGAGATGTTGTAGATGCTGCTCCCAATCATTACTATAGATGATTATATCATCTAAGTAGGCTGCTGCATATGCATTGTGGCGAAGGAGAATTCAGTCCATGAGATACTGAAATGTCACCGGGACCCCAAACAACTGAAAAGGAAGGGTGACAAATGGGTGTAAACCAAACAGAGTGGAAAAGGCTATTTTTTCCCAGGATAATGGAGTCAAGGGAATCTGCCAATATCCCTTTGTTTAATCCAGTGTTGAGTAAAAGTGAGCTGTGCCTAAGTGATCAAGCAGTTCATCAATGCAGGGCATTGGATATGCATCAAATTTAGACACCATGTTGACTTTTCTATAGTCTACACAGAACCAGATCGACCTGTCAGTCTTGGGAACCAAGACCACTGGGCTGCTCGCTGCAGGCTGCATTGTGTGACTCCTCAATTACCCCATCTTCAGCGTAGCCTGGAGTTCATTCCAAACCACATTTTTCTTGTGTTTGGGGAGCTGATATGAGTGGCTGCACACCACCACCCCTGGGGGAATCTCAATGTGGTGCTCTATGAGGTCAGTACGACTGGGGAGGGGCGAGAACACATTGGAGAATTCCTCCTGCAACCTAATTACTTGTTCTCTCTGGGATGGTGAGAGGTGGTGTCCACAGGGGACAGGAGTGAATTGGGCTGCACTTTTCAGACTTACCTCTGATCCCAGCTCCACCCTCTCCTGAACTACCATCACCAGAGCCACAGAAACCTTCTCTCTCCATGGTTTTACGAGATTGAGGTGGTAAATTTGACATGTCGCCCCTATCTGGATGCTTAACCTCATAGTCGACCTCCCCAATTCACTGTATGACCTCACAGGGTCCTTGCCACTTGGTGAGCAATTTTGAATTTGAAGTGGGCAGTAAAATGAGGACTTTATCTCCCGGTGCAAATTCTCTTAGCAGTGCCCCTCTGTTGTACAGGTGAGCTTGATGTTCTTGGGCCTGTAGCAAATTCTCCTGGGTTATGTAACTCAGTGCATGGAGTTTTGCTCTCAGGTCAAGAACATATTGAATTTCCTTTTTACTTTGAGAAGGCCTCTCCTCCCAATTTTGTCTAATGATGTCTAAAACATCATGGGGCTTATGCCCATACAGTAATTCAAATGGGGAAAACCCGGTGGAGACTTGTGGGACCTTGCATACTGCAAACAACAGAGGGTCGAGCCACTTGTCCCAATTTTTAGCATCCCCGTGAATGAACTTATGAATCATATTTTTAAGTGTCTGGTTAAATCGTTTGACCAGTCTGTCCATTTGCAGATGATAAACACTCGTATGAATTGATTTAATCCCCAGTAATTCATATAATTTGCATGGTGTGTGTGATATGAAAGTAGTCCCTTGATCAGTCAGGATTTATTTTGGAATCCCGACTCAGGAGATAATGTGGAAGAGAGCCTCTGCAACACTGCATACTGAGATATTGCAGAGAGGCATTGCTTCTGGGTATCATGTTGCAAAGCAATATCCACATGCAGATTGATCTAATGGCCCAATGAGATCCATGCCAATTCTTTCAAAGGAGGTCTCAATCAAAGGAAGGGGGCACAATGGCGCTTTTGGTGTGGCCACTGGATTCACCAGCTGGCATTTTTAGAATGCCGCACACCACCTGTGGACATCACCACAAATCCCTTGCCAATAGAAACAGGCCATGAGACAATTTAGTGTTTTATCCTGCCCCAAATGCCCAGCCATAGGATTATGATGAGCCACATGGAATAAAAGTTCCCAATGGCTCTTCGGGACCAACAACTGTGCCATCTTTTCTTTAGTTTGAGTGTCCTGTGTCACTCTATACAACCTATCCTTAATAATAGAAAAGTACGGAAAGAAGAGCACAACATCAGGCTGGAGGATTTGACCATCAATTACTTTCACTTGGTCAAAGAGATGTCTCAGGGACTCATCACACATCTGCTCCAATGAGAAATCCCCCCAGGATTCCCCAGAGAGGGAGGAGGGCTCTCCTCACTCTCCGTGTCCTCATGATGTGGAGCTGATTCAGACAAGCCCGAGACTGCCTCCCCAGCCAACGTTGCGACAGAATTCCCCCATGACATGCTATGGCAGGACCCACCTACAACTATCTACTTCATTAATATTTTAAACCCCAGCCAATCAGTTCTCAGGATCAGTGGGTAGGTGAAGCTCAGCCTAACCGTGGCGTCTATATTATGCTTTTCTCCCCAGAAATGAATAGTGATGGGTGGATATTTTTGTATATCACTGTGCACACCTTCACCAAAAATGCATTCCCCAGTGCCCTGCAATGAATCAGGCTTTGATGAATGGAGGTCTGATTACAACCCATATCCACCAATGGCTGATGTGTACTTCCTTGAACACTCACCAGTATGCAGTACGTTCCAGCTTGATCAGGGGTGGCTTCTGGTATGTCGAGGACCCAGACCACTGCCCCAACCTCCATCACCTGGCACTGATCCTGGAAGTGCCCTAGCTCCCTGCAGCGCCAGCACACCAGCCCAGGCCTCACCTCTGCACTGCTGGGGTGAGGAGCACTCACCTGCAGGGAAGACACAGAAACACAAGGGAAGTGGGGGAAAAGGAACCATGGGTTTGGGGAGCAGGCTGTGGGGGTATTGGCGTCCACTTCCATGGTGCAGGGCGGGGACAGGAGGGAGGGGAGGAACAAGAGGAAGGGGGAACAGAACGAGAGAGAGAGAGAAAAACTGAATGTCTGCCTGCCACTGGAACCGCTGCCAGATGGTCCTCCACCAGCTCAATGGCTTGATCCAGCAATGCTGTGCAGTGGCACTGGACCCATTCCACTGTCCCCATTCCACTGTCCCCAGGTGAGCAATGAACTGCTCCAGTGCCACTGCATCGATGATTATTTTGACATCGCAGTTCTCTGCTCTTAGCCACCACCAGCAGGCATCCCGCAACTGTTGGCCGTAGGTGAAGGGTCAGCTGACCTCCTCCAGCATCAGGTCATGGAAGTGCTGCCAATGTTGCTCTGGGGAGTAGCCGACTCATTGGAGGATAGCGTGCTTCAAGTTGGCATACACCAGCCAGTTCTCTGCGGGCAGTTGCTGAGTAAATGTGTCATTTATTTAAAAAAAAAAAACAGGGAACGGGAAGTGGAGTGTGAGCAAAGTGTGCATTTAGTGCAGTTTGTCCAGGTGGCAGTGAGCCCAAACTGGCCTAGAGCAAGATTGCAGGCAGGGCCTAGCTGCACTGGAGTTGTTTGGCAGCCCAGAGGCTTTGGAAGCAGGAGCATTCACTGGTAAACTGTGCGGGGTGCTCGAGCTCTTTGTCATCATCCTTGATGTTGGCAAGGTTGCTTGTCTGGGGAGAGAAAGAGAGAGACAGAGAGGGAGAGAATGAAGAGTTGTGCACATTCGGGAGCTGACTATCCTCTGAGACCCATGGTGCCTTTTTATATTTCCCTGTCTGCTTGAGGAGGGTGAATCAAGGTGCTGATTATGCTGCTCCAAGTGTGTGTGATCAGCAGGCCCCATCCCATGACCATGCTGTTTCTGGCTGTCCAAAACAGTGGTGCTGAAATACCATTGTTCTTCAGCCCCATGGGAGCCATTGTGTGAGGAGCAGTGCATTGCTTTGGTGGCAGTTTTCTGGGGCCGCTGTCATATCCCCCCCCCCCTTAGCTTTCAGCCTACCGTCTTCCAAGGCTTGGCTTAGAGACTGTAACTCCTGGGGAGGCCGTTGGCACTCCTGTGATGGGCCCTGGCTCTATCTTGGACCTGGAAAGAGAAAATCTGGAGAGACAAGAACCAGTGAGTAACATGAATCTTTGTGTCTTTTGCAGCTGCCATCCACTGGAGTGGGGTGTGGTCAGTGACCAGAGTGAAATGGCAACCAAACAGATAGTATATCCCAAATGGCAGGATGGATTTGAGGCAGTACAGGTGATTGGCCTAGGTGGACGAATGAATGATGTCCTTCAGATACGCAGTAGCGAAGTCATGGCGGGGACACAGCATAATATTATTGAGGTGTTGGAATGTTGCTGGCACCCCATGGAGACCAAAGGGGAGGACCCCAGTATTACCAGTGACCTGACGCAGTGGAGAAGGTGGTTTTCGGCCAGGCCTGGGGCATCATTGCCACTTGCCAATAGTCTTTGGTGAGATCCAATGTTGAGATGAAGTGATCCCTCCCCAGTCTGTCACCCAGGTCATCCACCATGAGCAGGGGGTTCTTGTCGAAATCTGAGACTGCTTTGAGCTTTCTGAAATCATTGCAGAGCCTCAGACTTCTGTTGGGCTTGGGCACTGCCACAATGCGGCTTGACAAGGGGCTGGTGGACTCCTTGATGATGCTGGCCCATAGCATTTGAGCTACTTCCTCCTTAATCTCATGACAGCAGGCCTCTGGGACACAATAGGGGCATTGCTGGACCACATCCCTGGGGTGTGTGTGTGTGTGTGTGTGTGTGTGTGTGTGTGTGTGTCTTTATGTCATATTGAATCAGGTGGGTCTGCCCTGGTTCTGCTGCAACGACATCCTGGAACTGATTGAGTAGTTCTCCTAGTTCTTTATGCTGGGGTCAGAGAGGTCTTCTCCCTGGTGGACCAGAATACTCCTGGATGGGTCTGTGGATGAGAGAGCATGGGCAGAGAGAAATGGTATGGTTTTAGCCATCATTTCAGGAGGTTAACATGATAGGTTTATGTGTCTTTGCACTTACCTGGCTGTTACAGGTGGTAGTTCCCTGGTCCCACACACTGTTATGGTGAGCAGTCCCTTCCACCATGCTTGCAGTTAGCAGTGTGGACCAGGAGGAGGATGTGGTCATTGACCTGAAACTCCCAAGGCTGAGCTGAGTGGTTGGAGAAGTGGCATTGTCCAGCCTGGGCAGAGAGCAGGCGTTGGTGCATAATGGGGGCCCTTATCAATGTGCTTCTGCATCTCCCTGATGTGCTCAATGGCAGTCTGAAAAGGTGACAGCTGCTCCTCCCAAGCTCCCAGGTGATGACCAGGACTTGTGGCTTTCTCCCGAACATGAGCTCGAAAAGCATGAAGCCCATTGAAGCCTGAGGGGTCTCTCTGACTGTGAATAAGATGTATGGGAGAAGGAGGTCCCAGTTCTGCCCATCCTCATCTCTGATGCACCTCAACATCCTCTTCTGGGTCTGGTTGAATTTCTCAACCAACCAGTCAGTTTGGGGATAGTACACAGAGGTGTGGACTTGCTTCACCTGCAACAGCTGACACACATCAGACATGAGCTTAGAGATGAAAGGTGTACCTTGGTCCATGAGTAGGTCCTTGGGGAGCTCCACATGGGAGAACAGTAGAACCAGTTTCCTGGCTGTGTTTTTGTAGGTGGCCTTCCTTAGGGAAACTGTCTCAGGGTAGTGAGAGGCATAGTCCATGATGAGGATGGGAAGGGGATCCACTAGATTCATGCCTACTTTCTCAAAGGGAATGCCAATGATGGGCAGGGGTATGAGCGGGGCAGGGGCAGGTTGGAGCGGGGTGGTATGCTGGCAGTGGAGGCAGTGTTGGCATATGTTTTTGACTTCACAGTTCATTTCCAGCCAAAGAAATGGTCATTGATTTTTTCTCCAAGGTATTCTGGCCTGCTAGGTGGCCTCCAAGGGAATTGGAATGGGCTAAGTGCATGACAGTGTCCACCATGAAGCAGGGACTACCAGCAAGTTCACTTCTTGGCCCTGCCACTGCATGTGCTGGTACAGCAGGCCCTAGCAGACCAGGAAGTATGTGTTGGGGAGTGGCAACCCTGGCTGTTGGTGGTCCTCTCCTTCCACCAAGTGTACCTGACCCCATCAATGTTTGGGTCATTTATCTTGTTTCTGCTCTTGCCCAAGTTCCCTTTGTGTGTCACCTGCTTGAACACAAATGAGAGCAGGTTAGAGGTGGTGTGTGTGACACACCATCTGCAGCACATGCCTCAACTGTCCTCCAACCAGACACATCTTGGTGCAACGGAGTGTGGTCCACTGGCCTCTGGGGTGTTCACCGTCACCTCATCCTATAGGTGGTGGGTAGCTCCTGTGGGAACCCGGGCTAGTCTCGACCTAGTAGGAGAGGGACTGGGAGGTCAGGAACCACAACAACAGTCAACTTCCACTCACCTTTTTTGCCCCCAATTCTGACGTGGGCATTGACCACCTCTCATGTGTCTCCATGAATGCAGGCAACCTTGGCAGTACTGCAGTGTCCCACAGCCATAGGCAGGACCAAGGTGATGGTGCTGCTTGAGTCAAGGATGGCTTCCACTGGCTAGCCCTCTAGCTGCACAGGGGCACTTGGGAGATGAGGGTTGGTGGGTGAGTGGAGGACTCAGCCAATGAGCCATGGCTTCTGGGCTGCAGCAGAGAGGGGTTGTTCAGGTACGGTGGACATAGGCCCATTGAGGGGTGCCAGAGAGGGAGCAGGGCAAAGAGGGTGCCTTCATGGCCCTGTGTTGGCCCAGGAGGTGGGGGGGATGGTGTCCCCACAGTTCCAGGCCTTGTCTTTACAGTCTCTTGTTTGCTAATGTCCAGGATGATTAGGGCACACTCAAGGGCACCCATAGCCAGTGCTTGGTGGTCCTTAAAAGTGCATCCATCTACCTGCGGGGATTAACATCAGCCTGATACACCCAGTGGTGGGACTCCGTCATGGCCTGGCAGACAGAGAACCCATGGCACCCCAGGATCTGCTCTTTCAGGACTGGATAATCCTCTGCTGAGGCCGGTGGAAGGCTGACGTAGGCCAGTTGGGCTTCTCCCATGAAGAGAGGAGCCAGAGCCTGTACCCATTCTTCTACAGGCCAACCCTCCCTGTATGCCATCCTCTCAAAGGTGTACAGGTAGGCTTCCACATTGTCCGCTGAGGTGAGCTTGAGGAGCAGATGGAGGGCCTCTTGGTGGGCATCTGTGAGACAGCCCAGGAGTGAAGGGGCTCTGGCTTGTTCCTGCAGCAGCTCCTGGGTGGTGACTTGGAGGTGCTTTACATGGTTATGTGTCACCTGATGTTGCTGGAAACTGGTCTGCAAGAGGTGCTGCAGAAGTGGAGACATATGGGAGGTGGGGTGGGGGTGTTGTGTTCATGCCTGCATTCTCCACCAGTGTGACACTTGCTTCTGTGTAGGGGAGGACACAGAACTCAGATCTTCAATGCAGTGTGAATGTGTAATTTCATGAAAAGCAGGGAAGGAGAAGTGGAGGGTGAACAAAGTGTGCATTTAGTGAAGTCTATGCAGGTGATTGTGAAACCAAAATGGCCTAGAATTAGTTCACAGGCAGGGGCTGGATGCACCCAAGTCTTCCTTTGTCCCAGAGGCTTTGGAAGTGGGGGTGTTTGCCAGTGAACTGTGTGGGGTGCTCAAGCTCTTCATCATTGTCTTCAATATTGGCAAGGTTGCCTGTCTGTGGAGGGGGTAGGGGGAGAGGGAAATGGAGGGTGGTGTGTATATGTATGTATGTGACACAAACAATAATTAAGATGAGAAAATGGAAATCTGGAGTGTGCATAGGTATTCACCCCCCCAAAGTCAATACTTTGTAGAGCCACTTTTTGCTGCAATTACAGCTGTAAGTATGTCTCTATGAGCTTAGCATGTGTAGCCACTGAGATTTTTGCCAATTCCTCAAAGCAAAACTGCTCCAACTCCTTCAAGGTAGATGGGTTGCGTTGGTGTACAGCAATCTTCAAGTTATGCCACAGATTCTCAATTGGATTGAGACAGGCTTTGATTAGGCCATTCCAAGACATTTAAATGTTTCCCTTTAAACCACTCCAGTGTAGCTTTAGCAGTATGTTTAGGGGCATTATTCTGCTTGAACATGAACCTTCATCCCAGTCTCAAACTTCTGGTTGACTCAAACAGGTTTTCCTCCAGAACTGCCCTGTATTTAGTGCCGACCAGCTTTCCTGTCCCTGCAAATAAAAAAAATTATCCCCACAGCATGATGCTGGCACCACCATGCTTCACTGTAGGAATAGTGTTCTCAGGGTGTTGGGTTTGCGCCACACATGGCATATCCCATGATGGCCAAAAAGATCAATTTTAATCTCATTTTGACCAGAGAATCTTCTTCCATGTGTTTGGGGAGTCTGCCACATACTGTTGAACAAACTCCAAATGTGTTTTCTTAAACAATGACTTTTTCTGGCCACTCTTCCATAAAGCCCCACTCTGTGGAGTGTATGGCTTAAAGTGGTCCTATGGACAGCTACTCCCATCTCTGCTGTGTATCTTTGTAGCTCCTTCAGTGTTATCTTTGGTGTCTTTGTTGCATCTCTGATTAATGCCCTCCTTGCCCAGTCTGAGTTTTGGTGGGCAGGCTTCTCTTATCAGGTTTGTAGTGGTGTCATATTGTTTCCATTTTGCTATAATGGATTTAATGGTGCTTCCTGAGATATTAAAAGTTTAGGATATATTTCATAACCCAACCCTGATCTATACATCTTCACAACTTTGTGTCTGACATGTTTGGAGTACTTCTTGGTTTTCATGTTGCTTGCTTGGTAGTATTGCAGAGTCAGGGTCCTTCCAGAACAGGTTGATTTATACAGACATCATGTGACACTTTGATTGCACACAG
>JAPEKL010196089.1:0-11122 GCA_028877455.1 Bagre pinnimaculatus | reverse complement strand
GCTGGGATAGGCTCCAGCTTGCCTGCGACCCTGTAGAACAGGATAAAGTGGCTAGAGATAATGAGATGAGATGTTCTGTGTGTAATGACACACTAGCTGAGCTGTTTGTTCTTATTTGTTATGGATAAAACAATTAATTTAGTTGTATTTAGTTTATAGTTGGTATGAAGTAGCTTACTGGGTTGATTATAAATAATGAACAAAACCAGGAAAGGGAACAGGACTTAAAAAAATACCAATACCAGTAAAAATTTTGACTGTTTCAGCCCACAGTGCAGATGCTTTTAATTGACCATAAACACCTGACACCTAAACAAACACACTCATGCCAGCAAATCATGCTATAGAAAGAACAATATGCTTTATTATTTATGGTTCCATGATCTAAACATGTTACCCTAGAGATGATGCTTTCTGGCATTTATTAAAAAGTCTGTTCCCTTTTTGGAATCCAGAGGTTTTCCTCACGAAGGAAGCTGGTAGAAATTATTTTTATGAATTATGCAACTGGTTCCACAGAGACACCAAGTGCATTGTAAATATGTGAGGTCAATCATGTGCTATTCTGTATGACCATGTCCTTTAACATCATTTCCATGATTCCATGAATTCTCATCATTCTAAAAATGCCATAATTACAAATCTATGAAGGCCTCTGTTCCCCTGTCCACAGTTCTAAATGAACACACATATACAGTATTAGACTGTCTCTTATTCACATTATAGAAGTAAAACAATGTTTAAGTCAAAGACTATACTTGTTTCAGAGTAACAAAGCTTGATAATGATGGTTATACAGTTCCAGCTCTTAGTTCAGCTGTATTACAGTTGCAGACAAAATGTTACATTCTCAATTGTTTTTTAATTCAAAATAGGAAACTTCACTCACTCACTCACTCACTCACTTTCAGTAACTGCTTTATATTGACCAGGGTCATGGTGAATCTGTACCCAATCACAGGAACAATGAGCATGAGGCAGGATTACACCAGAGATGGGAACCCAGTCCATTTCAGGGTGCCTTGCATGCACACATTTGCACCTAGTGGGAAGTTGTCTTAGCCAATCCACCTACTACAGTATTACTTCCCTCTTTTCTTTCTAAAATCCCCAAACACACTGTCTACAATCAACTGTTATGGTGACTTGCAGCTACATGCTGCTAACTCAGCCAAACTGTCATCAGGCCTCATCCTCCTTGACCTTTTAGCAGAGTCAACCATAAGACTCTCGTCCAGCCTCATGAATTCATGGCACAGCATGGCAATAGTTTGCTTCCTACCTGGAATGTTGGTCATATCAGGTGACATGGAGGGGATCCACATCTTCTCCATGCACACTCTCAACTGGTGTCCTACAAGGCTCAGTACTCAGTCCTCTTCTGTTCTCCTTTGGTGACATCTCATTGTGGATGGCAGCTTATCTACTGAAATTTGGTCTCAGCAAAACTGAACTGTTGTTCACCCCAAGTGATTTAGCCCAATGTCAGGCTCTTGTGATCTCCCAGGACAACTCTCTGATCCCACCTTTGAACACTGCACACAACCATGGGATAATCATAGACAATCAACTTTCCTTTTCCTCTTACAATGCTAAGGTGTCATGCTCATATCAATTTCTCCTTTCCAGCATCAGAAGGATTTGTCCATTTCTATCGACACCAGCCACTCAGGTGTTTGTTCAGTCCCTTGTCATTTCAAGACTGGACTACTGCAACTCACTCTTGACAGGCCTGCCTCTGAGCACCATTTGACCTCTGCAACTGATCCAGAATGGTAGCTGCATGACTTGTTTTCAACCTTCCTAAGTTCTCCCACACCACCCCTTTGCAGTCCTCTAGTACTGCTCGATTGGTTCCACCATCTCTCAAGGAAGACATGCATTAAGACTCTTCTCTGTGCTGGCACCTATGTGGTGGAATGAACATTCCCTAGATGTCTGAAAAGCTGAGTCATTGGCTGTATTTAAGCAACATCTAAAGACCTTCAGTGTCTTGCAAAAATATTCACCCCTTGGTGTTTGTCCTGTTTTGTCGCTTTACAAGCTGGAATTAGAATGGATTTTTCTGGGGGGTTAGCACCATTTGCTTTACACAACATGCCTACCACTTTAAAGGTGCAAATTGTGGTTTTTTTTGTTGTTTCGTTTTTTTAAAATTGTGACACAAACAATAATTAAGATGAAAAAAAAAAAAAAGAAATCTGGAGTATGCATAGGTATTCACCCCCTTTCATATGAAATCCCTAAATAAGAGCTGATCCAACCAATTACCTTCATAAGTCACATAATTAGTTGATTACGATCCACCTGTGTGCAATCAAAGTGTCACATGATCTGTTACATGATGTCTGTATAAATCAACTTGCTCTGGAAAGACCCCGACTCTGCAACACTACTAAACAAGCAACATGAAAACCAAGGAGCACTCCAAACATGTCAGAGACAAAGTTGTGTAGAAGCATAGATCAGGGTTGGGTTATAAAAAATATCCCACGGAGCACCATTAAATCCTTTATAGCAAAATAGAAAGAATATGGCACCACTACAAACGTGACAAGAGAAGGCTGCCCACCAAAACTCACAGACCAGGCAAGGAGGGCATTAATCAGAGATGCAACAAAAACACATTATTTTTGCAACAAAAACAATGTTTTTTAATTAACATTGGTATTTTAACAGGATGCTTCTTCACCAACGTGATTTTCAAAAAGGTCCTGTATATAGCATAACATAACAACATAATATACAGAACAAGTTGATTTATACAGACATAACATCCAGAACAAGTTGATTGATACAGACATGTAAGATAACACTGAAGGAACTGCAAAGATCCACAGCAGAGATGGGAGTATCTATCCATAGGAGCACTTTAAGCCATACACTCCACAGAGAGGGGCTTTATGGAAGAGTGGGCAGAAAAAAGTCATTGTGTAAAGAAAAAAATAAGAAAAAACGTTTGGAGTTTGCCCAGCAGCATGTGGCAGACTCCCCAAACACATGGAAGAAGATTTTCTGGTCAGATGAGACTAAAATTTAACTTTTTGGCCATCATGGGAAATGCCATGTGTGGTGCAAACCCAATACTTCCCATCACCCTGAGAACACCATTCCTAGAGTGAAGTATGGTGGTGGCAGCATCATGCTGTGGGGATGTTTTTCATGTGCAAGGACAGGAAAGCTGGTCAGAACTGAAGGAAAGATGGATGGCAGTAAATGCACGGCAATTCTGGAGGAAAACCTGTTTGAGTTGGCCAGAGGTGTGAGACTGGGATGAAGGTTCACGAAGATCTGTATGGGTTTCCTCTGGGTGCGCTGGTTTCCCCCCACAGTTCAAAAATATGCAGATTAGGTAAAATACCCAGCCACTGGGGTTGTACATACTTAGCGCCGGTTCAAAGCCTGGATGCACCAGGGAGGGTTGCGTCAGGAAAGGCATCCGATGTAAAACCTATACCAAATCAAATATGCGGAACAGAGCCGCTGTGGTAAACCCTAATCGGAGCAGCCAGAAGAAGAAGTACTCTTAGTCCATGACTTGTGAACCAGTATCGGGATGTATTTATTAATAGAGAGTTCAAAGCGAACTTTATAAGAGTCACTTTTTTCTCTTTCTTGAAGTTAATAAGACAGAAAAAAATGTATGTTACAAAAAAATCTGCAAAGTTTAAACTCCTCTATCCTGAAGAATTTCTTGTGTTGGAAAACTTACTGAACAAACACTTACTGACAAAGCACTGATGCATGCGTCTTCAGCCATAAATGCTAAATAAGCACCTAACAGAAAGTTTTGCCATATCAACTACTATTTTTTTTGTTAAATAACAACATATTTTTAAAGGTTTATTATAAGTCTTAGATTATGTTGTGCATCCACCATTACTGTGTATGAGTTGTTACTATATAAATGACGTAGCAGAATTAATACAAGTGATAGCTATTAAACTATTGTTTATGTTACAGCTGGAAGTACTTTCAGAGTCATGATGTTGGAGAACATGAATGCACACTTTTTGATCCAAGAATTCAACCATGCTGTAATATAATAAATAATATTGAACATTTGTTCCTTGTTACTTGTAATAACGAAGGAAAAAAATGCCTTTTTTTTTGGTCTACTTTCTTTTTTCCAAAGAGGTGTTAGAATTCAGCTGTGAGTACTCTTCAAAATAAAGATTTAAACTGAGACAATGTTCACAGCTGACATAATTTTTTTTTCAGTCAGTGAAATTTGGATAGCTCAATATCTTCCTTAAGAATGATAATTCTTGTATCTGTATTAAAAGGATTACAAAGAGTAAAACTATCTTTTCTCTTTTCACATTTCCCTCTTTCAGGCTGCACATGACTTTATATTACATGGGAACTGAAAGCGCTGATGCAAGAAACCTTGAGACCATGTTCAGTGCCACTCTGCATACAGTAGATGCTGTTAATCTGCCCTTAATATAAACAAGAGAGTAAATAACTGTGGCTATAACACATATGAATTGAAAGGTGAGGTAAACAAACTTTTCTTCCTTTGTTTATATGAAACTCCATGCTAAACCTGGATCTCAGATCCTGTGTGCTCCCAACACTATCTAGTGTCAGCACTCGTATCCTTTCTCCTTTCTCAGGACATTACAATCAAAGCAGAGAAACAAAATGCATTGACAATAGCTGTAACGTAATCCTGGAGACAGATTTTTATAGTAGTGTTAAATATTTTAGCATAGCTCTTAATAGAGTTTCTGTGAAGGGGAAAAAACAGTTGGAAAAAAATAAACAAACATGCTTTTGTGATGAAGGCTTGGCTCGGAAGTCAGGCCTGGTACAAAGGGAATGGTGGTGAGACAATACCAGTTAGTGTGTGTGAGAGAGAGTGTGCGCATTATTAATAGCTGGGGTAACCAAGTTGTCTTTCTTTCGTAGTTTTGATAGTCTGTCTTACTTTCTTTTAAAAATTCTCTCTAATTCTCTTTCACAGTACCCACTCAGCCACACACAAATACTCCATTCTCCATTCTAAGCTAGACATTAGCGAGTAGACAGTGAGATAGTAAGCTAGTGAGTAGGGGCTTGTGAGAGAGAATGAGGAAAGGGAGGGACAAAGCTGGAGGCAATCCCGCCCACTCTTGCCCTCATCTTATAAAGGACCTCAAGAATGGAAGGGACCTGCTGAGAAATACAAGCCATCAACCTAGAACACAGAGGGAGACTCAGACCGGGAGTGAGAGAGGGTGAAAGAAGAAAGGAAGTGAGAAAGGACTTTTTAAAAAGGCTGTACAAATGGATGAACAGCAAGGTAGGGCATGCACAACCATATTTCATGCACACTTTCTTGGATATGTGTAATCTGGCTGCTAAAAAGTAATCATTATTGTTTGGGAAAACATTTGGGGTTAAATTGAGGATTTGGGGTTTTCCTTGGATCCAGATGGTTTACAGATGCTTTCTCTTGGTGTGGAAAAGACTGGTCATGGTCATATCAGAACACAGGGTGTATATCTTATTTGGATGCTTTAATATCTAAGGCAAATGAAATACTTTATTTAACTTTTTGGATAGGATGTGCTTTATTCAGCATAAACTACTATCTGAGGATTCACTAAATGTAGGAATTGGACCAGTTTTTGACATAAGATAAATTGATTATACACTGATTGTTCAAATGTTATCACAAATATTTATACAAAAAGACCAGTTGAAAAATCTTCAAAGGATCTAGAGACGTGTTTGAGAGGTTTGCATCTGCCCAAGAAAACTTCAGCACATAGTCCTCAGGCTGTATCAGTCAACCTGTGAGTCTGTGAGAAATTAGTCTGTGCGGGAAGTTACTGGAATGTTTTGCACCCAGCATTTTAAGGCATTAGAGAGTCTCAAAGACACTGAAGTACATCACTGGATGATTAATTTAATATTTCTTTCCAGTAAGGTCAGATGAGTGGGTAATGGAGGTTATGGAGCTCCTGTAACAGAATACATGATGCATTGAATGGGCCTCTAATGTGTCCATACTTGGCTGCTGGGTTCTATCCAAGGTTGACAAGGAGTTGGGGGTGGGGGTTCCTTTATTGCTAGTAATGTTGAAGCCTGAGACAATAACTGTATGGGTCTGAAGGGAGAATGAGAGAAAGGACCATTATGTAACTTGGAAGTTCACTCTGCTAGTGCACACAGGCCATCTGGAAACCAAGCAAGCCAGTATTAGAAGACAGAATGCTAGCTAGCAATGTTTCCATCTAACATATATTTTAAAGTGCAGACAGTTTAAAAAGAATATCAAAAATGTCATTCACCTAAAATAGCATATATTAAATGTTTGGGAGTGTATTTAACATTCTCATGTCACAGAATAGATCTATTCACCACCCACTATCCATCAATAAGGCCTTTATTTTACTGTTCTGAGGAAACCAGACGTCCGGGCTCTGGTCAGTAAACTTCCCTTATTATTCCAGTCATGTATCAATTGAGGAACTCCCTAAATAGGGGCCCGGGTGATTCCCTTTTCAACAGCTATCCTTGTTATTTATGACAAGCAAGGCTTCCCTGCAAGAGAGGAAATGGCAACAGACAGGAAAAGTTCACACAGAAGAAAATTATCAAATTAAATGCATCTTGCCAATGATATGATTGTGGATAAATGAAAAAAAAAAGATGGCTGAGTTTGACAATAATAATAATAATAATAATAATAATAATGTAGTTATACAGTAAGTATTATTTGTTTTTCATACTTTTTATTATTATTATTATTATTATTATTATTATACGCACTCACTGAGCACTTTAAGATCACCTATACATTTATTCATTCATGCAATTATATAATCAGCCAATCAAATATCTAACTAGTGTGGCAGCAGTGCAATGTACAAAATCATGCAGATGCATGCCAGCAGTTTCAGGTAATGTTCATATCAACCATCAGAAAGGGGAAAAATCTAATCTGGGTGATTTTGACCATGGCATGACTGTTGGTGCAAGATGGGCTGGTATGAGTATTTCTATAACTGCTGATCTCCTGGGATTCTCACGCACAGCAGCCTCTAGAGTTTACTCAGCAGCCTCTAGAGTTTACTTGCAATGGTGCAATAAAGAAAAAAACTCTAGTGAGTGGCAGTTCTGCTGATGGAAACACTTTGTTAATTAGAGAGGTCAGTGGAGAATGGCTAAACTGGTTCAAGCTGACAGAAAGGCTACAGATAACCACTCTGTACAATTGTGTTGAGCAGGAAAGCATCCCAAAATGTACAACATGTTGAACCTTGAGGTGGATTGGCTACAACAGCAGAAGACCACATCAGATTCCACTTCTGTCAGGCGAGAACAGAAAGCTGGGACTGCAGTGGGCACAGGCTCACCAAAACTGGAGAGTTGAAGTATGATCACATAGGCTGGTCTGATGAATCTCCATTTTTCCTGAGACACACAGATGGGTCAGAATTTGGCACCAACAGCATGAATCCCTGGACTTAACTTGCCTTTTGTCAACAGTCAGGCTGGTGGAGTTGGTGTAATGGCATGGGGAATGTTTTCTTGACACACTTTGGGCCCATTAATACTAATCACTCATCACTTGAATGCCACAGTCTATTTGAGGCTGTTATTGGCCATGTATATCCCTTCATTGCCACAATTTACCCATCTTCTAATGGCTACTTCCAGCATGATAATGCACCATGCCACAAAGCAAAAGTCATCTCAAAACATTCTTCAGTGGCCTTCCCAGTTAGTCATAACCCATATCTGAATTATATAAATAATTGCATGTAGCTATATAACATAAGCTCAGGCATAAGGTTAAAAAAACTTCTAGCAATGACTACAAGCTCAAGATATTATTGTTTCATGTTCAGTTCTTTCATTTTTACTGTGACACTGTTATGAGCTACATTCTGGTATGTGGAGGGACCAAAAGCTAAGTTAGAAGGCATATGCCTTTATTAACTATAATTTTGTTAAGATGGTGGTCAAAATTACAAACATTTAGAAAGGAGGAATTTAAATCATAGGCCTTCCTTTTTAAGAAAGTAAAAGTGATTCCTCAGAAAAAAAAATGAAGGCCATTCGATATTAGCGTGGTCACGGAAGACTGAGGAAAATGTGATTCCTGCCCCGAGCTTCCTACAGAGGAAATTTGACTGTACAACAGTCACTAGGAATCCTTATCCTGGCATCCTGGCATACAACAGTCACTAGGAATCCTTATCCTGGCATACAACAGTTACTAGGAATCCTTATCCTGGCATCCTGGCATATAACAGTCACTAGGAATCCTTATCCTGGCATTGAGTGATGAGACAAAATAAGGCGTTTCCCTGCAGGGCAGTCAGGCACAATGAGTTGTGTAGTTTGAAAGGAGTTAAGCATAAATGAGCCTGTACTGATCCTGTTGGTTCTGAACACTACTAATGGCTGATGCCTCACTGATGGCTTTATCACCAGTGACCTATTTTACATCCTGAGAGCTCAGTATTTCAAAAACAGAGGCGCCTACTTTTTAAAGACTTGGTGGCATCACTTGGTGGCCACAGTATATTTGAAACTAGTTCCTTTTAGATAAATTACAACAACGACAACAATAAATAAAGAAAGAAAGAAATATAACACAAAGTTGTGTCATTTTGTTGTAGTGACAAAGCCGTTGTGCTTTGATGACATCATAGAAAAGAGAAGGGAAGTTGTGTTGCATGTGTAGCACAGTTTTGCAACTATTAGTCATTTCAAAGCCAAAGCGTACACCACAAACAAGCTGATTTTGTCGAGCAGCACAACAGTTATTCATCTGTCATGCTTAATCAGAGCAGACATTTGTCATGTTTCAGAAATATACTTTGTCCTATCTAAAATAAAATTCATGGAAAGCAAAGATTTGAAAGTGCTCCTGGAGATGCGTGAATAGACAAAGAGACTAAAGAGCCAGAAAAAAGAAGTCTAAATCCATCTACCTTATATTAAATCTTTTAAAAATCTTTAAAAAAAAATCAACCCCAGTCACCAGAAACAATTTCCTGTAATTAGAAAGGAACTGTATTTACCTCATTTTAATTTTGTCCAGATCTTCATCTGCAGAGATTAAGCACTGGTTTGAAAGCAAATCTAAATAGAACACAAGCATTATCATCATAAGTGTGACCAAATGTAATTACACATGGTCAGAGCTTTGTGATTCTACTGGAAAACATGTAACATGTAACAATAACCAGGTTCAAAGCTGGAATCTTGAAAGGGTTTTTTTTCCTCCACAGATTCAGCCTGACGTCATCTTAAATGTGATTTTTTTAAAAATGTTTTCCTTAAAACAGTGAATGTGTCACTCTGACTAGGTATAACAAGAAGAGCTTGGCATAATCAACATATATATTGCTCACTGGTGACATCACTCACGCACAAACCTCCACTATTCAGTCTTTATACATCCTGAAGCAGATAATGTGGCAAATTATAAACTTCTCTTATAACATTTTACTTTAACGGGGGATTTTTTTTCCCATCACAGGTCCATAACATTTCTTTTAAAATGTCTAAGATTCTTTTAAACTCACCTGATGTCATGGCAATAAAGCAGAATGATGATGAGACTGTAGCCTTATCTTATAATCAAACTGCTTGACTCAGTGATGCAGGAAACCTAAGTTCAGTGATCAAGATTGTTTGTGGCTAAAGCACCAGACACGTGTCTAACACAAAGTGCAGACAAAAGCAGATAATGCAGGGTTTTGTCAGTCTGACGAGTAGATTACTGTAATATGTTGGCTCACAACCTCATGTTTGGCTAAAGGCATACTAGGAAACATGCTGTATCATCAAAATAATCCCTATCTTCATGTCATTAAAATGGTTTTACCTCCATTCACCAAAATGTAATTTCAGATATCCAGATGCCGTGTGAAGTTAGTTTCTCTTATAACTTATTTTTTAACCACTATAAACATCGTGGCCTCACCAGTTTTGCCTTTTTTCGCTCCCTTTAACTTGTCACTTGTCATGTTACAGAGAAAGCCTTCCATTCTGAAGTACTGCACAAAGAACTGCCTTACCTTTGACTGGTTCAAATCTGTGACAGTGGCATTTCTTCCAAAAATGCTAAATAACAAATCTCCTCACAAATTATACCATATCAATTATTCACATTTTCAAAATATTGATTATGTGGCGCATCTGTCACACAGGTCCCTCTGTACTGCATTATCAGTACTATAGTAATGATAACATTAGAATGAGCATACTGAATTAAACCTATGCAGTTAGTACTAGTCTCAGAGGAGCTGAGAGTTCATTTTAAAATTAATCAGTGCCTCTGAAACAATCAGAATTCAACTGATGCTGTGGCATAATAGGTGATCCATCCATCAGTTATCCGTAACCACTTATCCTGTGCAGGGTCACAGGCAAGCTGGAGCCTATTCCAGCTGGCTATGGTCAAGAGGTGGGGTACACCCTGGACAAGTCACCAGATCATCACAGGGCTGACAAACAGAGACAAACAACCATTCACACTCATACCTACAGTCAATTTAGAGCCAGCAATTAGCTTAACCTGCATGTCTTTGAAGGAAACCAGAGCACCCAGAGGAAACCCACACAGACACGGGGAGAACATGCAAACTCCACACAGAAAGGCTCCGGTCAGGCACTGGGCTCGAACCCAGAACCTTCTTGCTGTGAGGTGACAGTGCTAACCATTATACCACCATGCCACCCATAATAAGTGATATGAATGTTTATTTATCTATCAAGTACCATATTTTGAAGAGATGGGTTTGTGCACAAGACAGAGTTGGTTGGTGTGCACTGACAAGACAAGTCCACGACAGCTTTGAGGATGCCTGGGCGAACAAGCCTCGCTGATGCTTGAGCACGACGGAAGACTGCTGCTGCCACACCAGCTGAGCCAGGGCAGTTCACTTGCCCACACTATGAACGTTCATGCCACTCAAGAATTGGACTCCACAGCCATATGAGAGTCCACAACAGATGAATTGTGCAAACACAAAGTGTCATTATCGAAAACGATGGACAACCAAGACCATATTTTATCTACTTCAAATAAATGTATTTCTCATCTCATCTCATTATCTCTAGCCGCTTTATCCTGTTCTACAGGGTCGCAGGCAAGCTGGAGCCTATCCCA
>JAPEKL010195992.1:0-11141 GCA_028877455.1 Bagre pinnimaculatus | reverse complement strand
TTTTTAAATAAATTTCTGAGTGGATAGTATCTCCATCCTTGACTCTTGTATGCTGCATAAATGGAAATAAAAATATAAATTTTTGAGAGTTAAAATCAACCGCAAAGTTGGCATTCGAGCTGCCCCGCTGAGCTAGCCATGCCTGAGTACATGACATCACAGCGGTAACCGGTTTTAAGGCCGAGGCCTTTTACAGCTATGGACCAAAGTCATATAAATAAAAAATTATGGTGAAAGTAAGAAATACTGTTACCGACTTGCTCAACTAAGACAGATTTGACTTCATTGATTGTGGGTTGACTCTCATTAAAACAGGATAGGTATTATAACTTATGCAGCATATGCGTACATGCATGCATTTTCACTGATAAAACGTAAAAGCCTAATTAAATAATTAGAGACAATCTGAGACAATCACATTATGAAGCAAATTAAATAATCTTATACCAGTAACTTAAACACACAATACAAGTTACATGTATTAATCTAAATGAAGGTAAACAACATTTTTGTCATGCTCCGCCCCAGACATCCACTCCGGAGATTACAATTCTCCCACGTCAGCGCTGATCTGGATCCGGGATGGGAATTCCATCCTGCCTGCTTCCCCATTCAGCAAGCGCTCACCTGAACTCACTTCCAGGTTTTCACAGCTGCATATTTAAAGGCTGTTCTCAGACTCTGTCTTTGCCAGAACGTCTCGTTTTGCTACTCTAGCCGTTTCTGTGCCTCCATTGCGTTTTATGTTTTCTTCTCTTCAGTGTTTTTTTCTGGTTCATGTTTTTTTTTGCACTAAATGTTTTTTCTTGTTCATGTTTTTTGCACTAGCATTTTTTGTCTTTGCCCACCTCATTTTTTTGTCAAGTTTTTGTCTTGCTATTTGTTTTTTTTCTATCCTGTTTGGGTTTTTTTTGCCATACCCTTTCCCTGGATTAAATCACATTATTTATTGGATTACTGTCTGTGTGTTCTGCTTCTGGATCCTAATCTCACCACACCTCCACCACCCCTAACAGTACGTTCTGGCCAACATGGATCCAGCGGAACTCACCCATCTGAGAACGGCCATCCAGCAACAAGGGACTCTCCTCAGGACCCACCAGCAAGACCTCCAACAGATTAAACAGAACCTCGCCACCCCGTCCAACTCACTCAACCTCCTCACCACACAGATGCAGCGCTATCAAGCCGTGCCTACCCTTGCCCAGCCATATCCAACTGCAGCTCCTGCCACTGCTTTTCTCCATGAGCTGAGACTCCCAGCGCCTCGGCCCTATGATGGAGAGCCAGGTACTTGCAGATTGTTCTTATCTCAGTGCTCATTGATCATGGAGCTGAAACCTCTGACTTTCCCCACAGAATGCTCCCGGGTGGCATACATCATCATCACTCCTCACCAGCATGGCCAGGGAATGGGGAACAGCGGTCTGGGATGCCAACACTCCCTTTTGCTCCTGTTTCAAAGATTTCTCCGAAGAGATGAGGCGAACTTTCGACTGCTCTCTGTCCAGCCGGGAGGCAGCTAGGGTCTACCTGCATTGGTTCGATGGATGAGGCGGCAATGCTCAATGCTGGCTGAGCACAGGGGCCTGCTTTTACAGTGGTCAGCAAGGACACATCTGCCGAGCCTGCCTGCTAAAAGGACGAGCCCACCAGTGAATTGAGGGGCCTGGTGGGCAACACTCAGAACCAGCCCCCTGCTGATCGACCGTTACTCCCTGTCATCATCCACGACAACCAGCATGGAGCTGTGGCAGGGTCCCGGTCTACCTCGGACTATGCCATCGAGTTCCGGAATTTGGCGGCATCGTGTGGTTGGAACGAGAGTGCCCAGGTCGACGCATTCCTGCATGGCTTGTCTGACGTCATTAAGGATGAACTGGTATCATGGGAATTGTCATCGGACTTCTCCAGTCTCATGGACCTTGCCAACCGCATCAATGCCCGGATCCAGCAATGGAGGAGAGAGAAGACCCGCCCCAGCTTCACCTCCTCTTCACCTCCCGCCTCATCCATCGAACCAATGCAGGTAGACCAGGTATGGGTGTCAGCGAAGGAACAACAATGCTGGCTGAGCACAGGGGCCTGCTTTTACAGTGGTCAGCAAGGACACATCTGCCGAGCCTGCCTGCTAAAAGGACGAGCCCACCAGTGAATTGAGGGGCCCTGGTGGGCAACACTCAGAACCAGCCCCCTGCTGATCGACCGTTACTCCCTGTCATCATCCACGACAACCAGCATCACCATCTCCAGGCCCTCGTTGACTCAGGGGCAGACAGGAACCTGATCTGCTCTGCCACCGCCAAGTGTCTGGGAATCCCGCTACTCACCCTCGACATCCCTCTCACTGTCCTGACACTCAATGGCACTGGTTTGACCACAGTCACCCACCTTACCACCCCGCTCACCCTGAGGATTTCCGGTAACCACTCAGAAACCATCCAACTCCACATCATGAACAACCCCACGTACCCATCATCCTAGGATTACCCTGGTTAACGCAGCACAACCTCCACCTAAACTGGGCCGATAACACCATCCTAGGCTGGAGCCATTCCTGCCTAGCTTCCTGCCTGAACTCCTCTCTGCATCCCGCCAAACCAAAGAGTTTCCCGACCTCTCTCACATGCCTCCGGGATACCTGGACTTAAGACTTGTTTTCAGCAAGACTCAAGCAGTGTCCCTCCCTCCTCACAGACCCTATGACTGTGGAATCGACCTCCTGCCTGGGACGGCGCCACCCAAAGGGCGACTCTACTCTCTCCCATCGAAAGGCAAACCATGGAGAAGTACATCTCCGAGTCTCTGGGAGCTAGGATCATCTGCCCATCCTCCTCCCCAGCAGGGGTGGGATTCTTCTTCGTGGAAAAGAAGGACAAGTCACTCCGTTCCTGCATTGACTATTGAGGTCTCAATGCCATCACGGTCAAGAACCGCTACCCACAACCACTCATGATTACAGCCTTTGAACTACTCCAGGGAGCCAAGATATTCACCAAGTTGGACTTATGCAACACCTACCATCTTGTCAGGATCAGGGAGGGGGACAATTGGAAGATGGCCTTCAACACCACAACTGGCCACTACGAGTACCTTGTGGTCCCTTTCGGCCTGACCAATGCACCCACAGTCTTCCAGGCACTCATCAACGATGTCCTAAGGGATTTTCTTAACATCTTCATTTTCATGTACCTGGATGACATCCTGATTATCTCTCACTCCCTGGAGGAACATCGGGGCCATGTCTGGCAGGTCCTCCAGTGCCTGCTAGAAAATAAGCTGTATGTCAAGGTGGAAAAGAGCAAATTCTACCAGAACTCTGTCTTGTTTCTGGGGTTCATCATCTCCCTGGCTAGGATCCAGATGGACCCCCTCAAGCTTGAGGCAGTCGCTGACTGCCCCACCCCATCCACACAACGAGAGCTCCAGTGTTTCCTGGGATTCACCAATTTCTACAGGTGCTTCATCTGCGACTTCAGCACGGTGGCCGGACCTCTCACTGCATTGACCTTGATTAAGACCCCATTCAAGTGGGGGAAGGAAGTGGAGAAAGCCTTCTCCATGCTCAAGCACAAGTTCACCACAGCACCCATTCTCACCATACCCGATCCAACCAAACAGTTCATTGTGGAGGTCGATGGTTCCGAGTCTGGGGTTGGAGCCATTCTCTCCCAGAGAGCCAATGATAACAAGGTCCACCCCTGCTCTTTCTTCTCTCACCGGCTGTCCCCTGCTGAACGAAATTATGACATCAGTGACAGAGAGCTGTTGGCCATCAAGCTAGCCTTGGAGGAGTGGAGGCACTGGCTCGAGGGGTCGGATGTCCTCTTTCTTGTCTGGACCAACCACAAAAACCTAGAATACCTCAAATCCGCCAAACGCCTTAACTCATGGGAAGCCCGATGGTTTCTCTTCTTCTCTCGGTTCCGATTCACGCTCTCCTACCGCCCAGGCTCCAAGAATGGCAAACCCGACGCCCTGCCCAGGATATTCTCTGCCCGCCAGGAGGAGTCTAGTACACCTGAAACCATCCTCTCTCCACACTGTCTGGTGGGGGCCACCCTACTTCTGCACATTGGTGCAGAAGGCCTTGGAGCAGGACCCCGGAGAAGGTAACTCAAGCAACATATCACCTAACCACCTGTTTTTTCCCTGTTCTGTGCAAACCCAGGTGCTGCAGTGGGGTCCTGGCTCCAAGTTGGCTTGTCACCCGGGAGCTGCTTGAACCCTGGCACTCATCCAACAGCGCTTTTGGTGGCCATCCATCCAGGAAGACGTCCAGGAGTCCGTGGCAGCCTGTGACACATGTGCCCAGAACAAGACAGCCAATCGACCCCCTGCCAGCCTGCTAAGACCCCTCCTGATTCCTCATTGACTCTGGTCTCACATCACCCTGGACTTCATCACAGGACTCTCCAATTCAGGTGCCAACACACGCATCCTCAAAGTTATTGACCGTTTCTCCAAGATAGTCCATTTCATCCCTCTGCTCAAGCTTCCCACAGCTAAAGAAACTGCCAAATTACTCATCCTTCACATTTTCTGCCTACACGGACTCCCCACTGACATTGTTTCTGACCAGGGTCCTCAGTTCACTGCACAGTTCTGGAGGGCCTTCTGAAAACTCATTAGGGCCTCCTGTAGTCTCTCCTCAGGGTTCCATCCTCAAATCAACAGCCAGGCAGAACGGGTGAATCAATATTTGGAGGTGGCACTCAAGTTCATGGCATCCAGGGATACCGGTTCTTGGAGTAAGTACTTACCTTGGGTCGAGTACGATCACAACACTCTCCCTTCATCTGCCACAGGTCTTTTGCCCTTCCAGTGCTCCCTAGGTTACCAACCACCACTCTTCCCCAACCAAGAGGAGGAGGTCACTGTACCCTCAGCCCAGACCTTCATATGCTGCTGCAGGAGGACATGGGCATTGGCCCGAAGAAGACTCATTTGCTCCGCCCTAGCATCAAAGAGGCAGGCTGACAAATGCTGCTCTAAGGCACCCACCTACTGGGTGGGGCAGCGAGTCATGCTCTCCACGCATCATCTGCCACTCAGAACCATCTCCCGCAAGCTGGCACCCAGATACCTAGGACCCTTCCTCATCAGCAAGGTAATCAATCCATGTTCTGTCAGACTGGCATTACCACTCACTATGTGACATATTCACCCCACTTTCCATGTGTCACAGCTTAAACCTCTGGTAACTAGTTCTTGAACTTCTCACAAAACACATCCAAATCTTTGCAGTTTGAATATTCTTGGACCATGAATGCAATGTAAATCCAGCTTCTGTCGTGTTGCTGCACCAGCCAAAAACATATCTATGTGGCATGGCGAAAATTAGCTCAAAATGGAGGATCGGCGTTGCAGTCAACTCTGTGTTTTAGTATAGTGGAAATGGCAATGAGACCGATAGACTTCCTGTTGTGGTGTTATGGATGTCAAGGTCATTTGCTCAGACTGCTACCTATATAAATCATTTTAATCGTAAAAATTACTATATTAGATTTATTGTTAACGCTTAACTATTCCTGTGCCATTCCTGAGGTCTCAAGACATTTATAAATGAAAGTGAGGCCATGGCTCTGCGTATATGCTTTAAGTATAATGCTTTATATGCCACTTTGAACGTGATTAGCTACAATTTAACAATCTAACCATTTAATGCCTGTGTCACACTTTGGCATTTCAGCCTTGCATATGTATGGCATATCAGGATACATGGCAGTAAGAAAGGAACGTCACAGCATTGCCAGCTTATGTAGCTAATACTCTAGGATGTATAACATGATCTCCTTTTATGCCAGGGTGCGGCGTATTTTTAAGTCCACACTTAAAAATCCATAGCACATATGTAGCAGCTTTGATACGTCACACATACATCATGTGTATGCCATAAAAACAAAAGCTACGCAGCAGTGATGCAGCAGGAACGTTGCTCGAACACCTCTTACGCTGTGTAAATGCTTTAGTTGACATGTGTCTGATGAAGGTGACTCCAGGGCTGGCTGGGTGGATGTGGCTGATGTCTTCCCTTGCTCTTCTTGGGTCCTGACTTCTTTGCTGGCATGATGCTTTCTTGACTGTGACAAATGACAACGAACGCAGCGTGAACGCCGCAGGTATGCAGCAGCAACATCACATGTAAGAATGAAGCACCACATCAACGAAACTGTTACGCCGCAGCAATGCATCATACGCCACACATATGCCTCAGTACGCCATAACTTTACGTTCCTTGAACCCCATACAAACCCCAGATACACCACAGTAACGCCACACATACACCATGTACATCACAGGACTTTAATTTTGGACAAAATATGCCTCATTTCTTGGCATTTGGCCCACACACTGCTTATGTGGCAAGATACGAGACAGTGTGACATAAGCATAACAAGCTCGCTGCTCAATAGGAACACTCTGTTGGGCTTAAATGGGAGACTGCAACTAATTATGGCTAATGTTTCAATATTTTCAAGAAAAATATTGTGTGTGTATCCACATTCACTGGATATGAGCAATCACATGCTCTAATTGGCTTCTCTACTACTAGGATATCAGCTCATATACCGTGAGCAGAGAAAAACAAAATGGCAGAGCATGTTGCTGAACCAACTGAGGACAAAATAAAAACTCTACTCGAAAACAAACCCCCAAAATTTATCAAGTATATAAAAAAAACAGAAATAGCTAAAAGAATATAGTTTTTGTTTGTTTGTTTTTCCCCAATATCTCCTGTTCGACACTCTAGCCCAGTCGGTGGCAGTAATGCACCTTTAAGTTGGTTTGCCAACCGTCAAAAAAATCTAAAGAAGAACACCCAAAAAAACAAACAAACAAACAACAAAATATGGAATAAAATTATTTGATGGTAAGAACATATCTTTTTATATTTTTCAAGAATTATTATTATAGCATTTTTCACAAATTGCTACTGTCATTTTTCTGGTTTGTTTACATTCTAAGCAGAAATGATTTTGTCAGACGTTCTGTCAAGTTTTTATTTAGCATATTTGCAAAAAAAATGCTCTGTTTTTCAAAATCCAGTAAATGTGGGTAGAATAAAACAGTTATTCCATTCAATCTCATCATACATGGCTTATAGCCAACTCAGCTCTACACGCCTCGTTAGCTATCAGCTCATGTACGACTCGATTTCGTGGAATAACATGCGCGCGCGCGCACACACACACACACACACACACACACACACACACACACATATATATAAATTAGTGTGTGTGTGTGTTCTGGAACTTGTCAAGTCACTGTAAAGTTCCAGAAAATAAATGAATATATAACTGGACTGAACAAAATCATGATGTCTCTGCTAGCCATGTGAAAGCCTGCTGATGTGCAGTGCGCCACTGCTACAAATGGGGGTGCTCTTTGAAATGACAGCTTCCCAAAAGTGCATTAAACCATTCAAAGCCCCCTGCTTCTGGTGTGCTCATTTCCTAAGCAGTGTAAAGTCCCCTTTTTGAGACAGCGCTCGAGTGCTGAGAAAAGTCTCAATTAAGGCTTTGTAACAATTCTGAATTGCAAATGCAACCATTTTCGAGAGAAAAAAACATCTTTACAGGAGCTGTGCAGGAATAAGGTAGGGGTCTCATATTAAACGTGATGCTTTCTAACTATATTGCTTTCCATTAGTGCATTTTTTTAAGGGCCACAGACTGCGGAAGTCTCCCTGCTGTGTGTCATGCATTTAATAGTTTGCAGAAACAAATGATAAACTAAAACTACAAAATGTAACTCATTAGCAGAACTACAATGGGGTTCAGAAGGACATATACTGTAGAAAGAGAACTAAAATTATATGGTCTGACTAGTGCTTTAAACTGTGCAAAGTCTATACACTAGTTCTTTACTAATTTATGACTCAGCGCTGAGCTCTTAAAGTGTTTAATTGTGCTAGGTGTCTGGTTACAAATTTTTACATGGTGTTTGCAGCATTATAGATGTACAGTATTTTTTTTTTCTGCAAAACTGACTATTCTGTTGTGTGTTCTTTTTAAGGCAATGCTCTTAGTAAGTTGCTTTAACTGCTTTAAGATTCATGAACATTGTTAAACTCTCCCATTATAAAAAAAAAAGGCTTTAATTAACCTATGGGAACTCTTTAAGACAGCTTAAAGACAACTCAAGGAAGTGCAGTAGATTTTTAACTTAACCTTGTCACTGAATATTCAGATGTACACCGTTCTACTGGATACTTTGCACTTGAGATCAAATGGATGATGTACTTCTTTGTTAACAAAGATAATCCCACCCTCCTCATACTTACAACTAAATACACAAACATGCTTTTATACATTACATAACACACACACACACACACACACACACACAAGCCTATCTACAGGTGGTAATGAGTTTGCTATGTGTCTTAAAGGGATTAACAGCATTAAAAATCACATTTCATTCTTTTAGCAGAACAAAACTAAGCATGAAAAAAGAAAAAAACAACTTGTTCATTTATTACTGCTTTAGAAGAATTGAAATTTAATACATGAATATTTTATCACAACTAATGCAACCTAGCTGTGAGTAAGATATGCATTCATTATAAAATCAGAGGAAAATGACAGACACACAGCACACACCATCTATGCAACTATGGAAATGACAAATGAGCAAATCAATTTGTTATGCAACAATGATTTTCTTTAAAAAAAAAAAAGAAGAAGAAGAGACCCTGGTGCCAATGACAATGTTCACAACATGTCTTGGAATCTTGAAAGAGAAGTAACATGTGGTCATGTTTCATTTATAACCAGCTGTGGATACAGGTGGAAAAGAGGGCTAAGATGAGCTGAAACATAAGCTTCAGGCTATGAATTGACACAACATAGCATTACAATAGCTTTTGGCCCTAAATGCAGGTCATGGGAAGAGGTCTGAACAAAGTTACATTAACTTGTCTTTTTCAATATACACCATGTGGACCAGATTAAGCACCCTCTTAGATGACCCCCTTTTAGAACCAACAAACAAGTAGCCTATTCAGTCAGGGGTGGAGGGAACGTGGCACTTTTCTGGCAGAATGGCCCTGCAAGGCTGCCTAGCCCAGTAATATTTGCACCACACACTGAGAGGCTTTGTGCATTTCACTTCCCACTGATGCTCTGGAGCATGGAAAAAATAGTTTAATTCCCATTACTTGCTCACTCTTTTGTCACCTAGTTTAATTTCTCAGAAAAAAATGATGTAAGAAAAATACATGAGTATTCCTCTCTGTGGGATTAAAGATGGATTTGAAGGATTAAAAGATACTTATGATCATATGATCCCGCTGTTTTGGATTTTGTGGCAGACATGAAAAAAGGAATACACGACTCTTTGCCATTCCTTGTCCTTGAGGCAAAGCATAATATGAGAGTGATGATAGTTATTTAAAAAAAAAATCATTAGCTAGTGGAGCTGTAAATTGTCTTTGATAGTAAGTATGCAGTTGGGTGATAAAATACTACTACTACTACTACTACTACTACTACTAATAATAATAATAATAATAATAATAATTATTATTATTGGTGGTGTACTGGTTAGCACTGTTGCCTCACAGCAAGAAGGTTCTATAGGTTTGAGCCCAGTGACTGATGGGGTCCTTTCTGTATGGAGTTTGCATGTTTCCCCTATGTCTGCATAGATTTCCTCCGGGTGTCCTGGTTTCCCCCACAGTCCAAAGACATGCAGTTAGGTTAAGTGGCTACTCTATAGTTTCCTTAGATATGAATGGTTGAGAGGAGAAAACCTCTACTGTAATGTTCCCTAGAAACTCTGATGGACGTCATAGCCAGACCTGCCATCAGGCAGAACAATAAAGAAGAAGATTATTATTTGTATTTATTTATTTGCCAACTCCACTTCTCCACCACCACCTCCACCACCATTTTTTGTAAGAGAAAAGAAACAAGGTTTTCAGCATTTTAGCACACAACAGCAGATCAGCTCCAGAGTCCCCAGGCACTGCTATCAAAGAGCTTCTCCACAGCTGATCATTAGCAATTTCATTGCCTTAGGCAACTCCAGTACCCCAGACTGTGCAGTATAATTTAACGTCTGTCTTGGCCATACAATCAAGAGGCCATACTGTACATTTAGCATTTCCAGACAAAATAAATAAATAAAATAAAATAAAATAATTAATTAAATAAAAAAGGATTAGGGAACAGAGAATTTATAATACAATAAACTATGGCACATTTTTGTCCATGTTCTACAGGATCATGTCCAATTACTTCAATAAATTCCACTGTCAAATCAAATCCAGGACAAAACAAATCATGTTCCTCTATGGCTTGAAGCAGCAGAACCACATTTTTGAGCAGTCCATCTGAAGTTGTGGTTTCAGGCTCAAGTCATCAGTGGTTGATTGAATATCTCTTTAATAGCAAAAGAAAAAAAGAGTCAGAGCAGCCATCTGTCACATGATGAAATGGGTCCTGTCAGTCATATTTAGTCTAAGCTTATAGATTGGCTGATGTAGCCTGGCAGGTAAGTTCTATATATACTCTCTGGGTCTTGCCATTGCCTTATAAATATACCTCGCTTGAAGATTGGAGTGTGTGGACATAGAAAATTCCAACTTCAGGTCAATGACAGCCCAATTCACAACTTCAGTGGAATTCCAACTTCTTTACAATGTATGGAATTTATACATGTACTACAATATCAATACAATACTTACTGTCAACATTTTGGACAGTACTATTGTTGTTTTGTGTGCCTAAGTAGAAATCCTTTGAAGCAATTAAATTAGATTTTGCAGTCTGTAATTAATCTCCTTACATTTTAATACTACAATATGTCCACTATAGTGAACTTTGTCATGGCTGCCTATTTTGTAGATAATATGTGGAGTGTTTTGTCATGTTATGTTCTGTATCTTTATGATGCTTTCTATTCTGTCATTTTCTCCCAAGTTATCCTACTCCATCCTATTGTATTTCTATCCATAATGCATCATACTGTCATTCCTAGTCCTGGGTATGACTTTAAATTGCAATGGGTGGTGAGTCTCAGGTCCAGGAGGACTTGAGTATTGGGGAAAGTGGAACCCCTTAATCACCATTGCTTCCAGGTCTGCTCTGACCCAGAGTGGTAGCACCTGCCTGGGTTCCAGCTATGGGTTA
>JAPEKL010195969.1:0-11143 GCA_028877455.1 Bagre pinnimaculatus | reverse complement strand
TCTCTTGGACTTCAATTAAATCTTTTTTTTATTCATTGGATTTTCTGGTTTGTGTTTCTGCTTTTGGATCCTAACTCACCACATCTCATCACCCATAACATAAACTGCATTTTGAAATTTGACTTGGCACACATCATCAACAGAAGGGTCACACCACACAACTGGCTTTCAATTGGTTTGCCATTAACTTATTTTCTTAAATATGTATCATAATTGTTCATTATTTTTCCTTCATTGAGTGGTTTATCTTTACATTTACCTTCAAATTTTAATGCTTTCACCATGTTTGGTGTGAACTCAACTCAACCTTGTCATTCTTCCACATACATAGCATACAGAAGAATGAAATGTCATTTTCTTATGGACCAAGTTGCATAAACAATTGGATTGGAAACAAATGACAAAATAATTCAACAAAATTAACTGCAAAAACTGCAGACAAAAGACAGTGTGACATAAACAGCAGCAGAACTATGGGATGAGGTATGAACAAAGTAGAGAATAAAGTGCAACTGCACAGTTTAAAGTGACCATGCACAGATTGTGTATTGAATGTCTGTGGTAGTGGGGGCGTGGTCAAGCACTGGTTGTGAACAGCAAGGAGTCAGGTGAACCAGCAGTTAACATGAGTTACACCTGTGGTGGATTACTGGCTGCCTACTATGTCTTTTGTGTCTTTCAGGAGCCCATATGAGAGAGAGAGAGCTGAGTGTCAACACTGAGTGTTTGTTTTGTGTGTGCATGTGATTTAAAAAGTCCAGGGTCTTTGATAAAGTCAAGTTCACTGGAAAGTGTATCTTAAAAATAAAATGCATCTTGAACTGTCACACCAGTTTCCCATCTCCTCATTGTCTGAACTTGAAAAGTGTTACAAAGTCTATCATCCCTTTTAGAGTAATGGTGCACAGACGTTTGGAATGTCCATTGGCTATTATGTGTGGGATGGGGGTGGTACCAGGGTTTTCAGGGCTCTGACAGCTTGGGGGAAGAAGCTGTTGCAGAACCTTGCAGTGCTGGTCCTGATTTCTGCGAAACCTCCTGTCTGATGGCAGAGGGTCAAACAGCCTGCAGGAGGGGTGAGAGGGGTCCTTCACAATGGCAGTGGTTCTGCATGCATAACATGCCTGGAAGATGTCCTGGATGGAGCGGAGGGAGACCCCTACAGTATGATCCTTTCACCTGTCCTCACTATGCATTGTAGGGTCTTGCATTCTAGTGTTTTGCAGTTCCCAAACCACACAGTGATGCAACTGGCTAGGACACTCTCCACAGTTCCTCTGTAGAAGGTGGTGAGGATGGGTGGCAGAAGGCTGGCTTTCTTCAGTCTCTGCAGGAAGTGAAGGCATTGCCATGCCTTGTTCACAGCAGAGTTGGTGTGGATGGACCAGGTGAGGTCGTCAGAAATGTCCACACCAAGAAATTTGGTGCTTCTGACTCTCCCTACTTCAGAGCCACTGATGAGCAGGGGAGGGTGGTCAGCCGACCATCTCTGGAAATCAACAATAATCTATTTTGTTTTGTGTACATTAAGAGACAGATTGTTTTTGTGACACCAGCTCACCAGTTGTTGCACTTCCTCTCTGTATAGTGTTTCGTTGTTGTTGCTGATGAGGCCCACTACTGTCGTGTCATCAGTGAACTTGATAATGAGGCTGGATTCTGATTTGGCCATGCAGTCATGAGTGAGCAGCATGAACAGCAATGGGCTGAGCCTTGGCGGGCACCTGTGCTCAGTGTGATGGTGCCTGATGTTCTGCTGCCAATGTGCACCGATTGCATTCTCTCTCTGTCAGGAAGTTTAGCATTCAGTTGTAGAGTGGGGTGTCAAGGCCTGGCAGACAGAGTTTCCTCACCAGCTGCTGGGGAAGTTTGTATTAAATGCTGAGCTGAATTCTATGAGCAGCATTCTAACATATGTGTCCTTTGTATCCAGCTGTGATAGAACAGAGTGCAGGCTGGAGGATATAGCATAATCAGTGGAGTGATTGGGGCAGTATGCAAATTTTAGGGGGTCCAGTAAGATGGGGAGGGTGGAGTTAATGTGTCTCATGACCAAACGCTCTAAGCACTTAATCATAGGAGTTAGTGCTACTGGGCGGTAATTATTAAGACATGTCACTGTTGACTTCTTTGGTGCTGGAACGATTGTGGTCTTTTTGAAGCTCATGTGGACCACAGCCTGACTCAGGGAGATGTTAAATATGTCTGTGAGGGCACCTGCCAGCTGTTCAGCAGTCCCTGAGCACTTTCCCCGGTATGTTGTCCAGGCCTGCAGCTTTACATGGATTGACTCTGGATAGCATCCTCCGCATGTCAGCTGGGGCCAGGCAAGAGTGCCTGCTCCTCAGGGGTGGGCATGGACTTGCATGCCCCTGTGATGTTCAGAGCTTCAAACCATGTGCAGAAGTCATTTAACATGTCAGGGAGGTGAGTGTCACTGTTGTTGGCATGTGGTGTGATTTTATAGTCTATAAAAAGTGTCTCAAAAAATTAATCTGTTAAATATGTATTTACACTACTTAAGTCTTATTTCAAATTCATATTTTTTACTAGAAAGTGCTCAGCTTTACAGCTCGTTCGTTAAGTAGTTATTTCCCGCTGGTTGTCATAATCTGATAACGTGATTTTTTCCCCCCATAGAAGCCTGTGGAAGCATGACCCATTGAAAATCCATTGATGCTCAGCATCTCTGTAGTTTCATGCCATTACAGGATATGCTTTGATCTTAGTGCACCAAAGCTAGACATTTATTGGAAAATGTGCTTTTAAAATGTAATTTCTGGATGCCTGGCTTCACTGGGGGTCTATGGAGAGTCGCTGACAGTAAGGCAGGACTGCACGCTGGGCTTCTGTATGATGATTGGAGGACCTCTCAAATCGCTTTTGAATGTCATGTGACTGACAGTGTTTTAAAATTATACGTCGCATCAGAGGGATTCAAACTCAGTCCATGAGGTGTGTTGGCAAGTGAAGTTGTGAGACTAGCTGCTGCTCATTCTTGTTTTTTTCTTACCAATATACAGTTCCTATTTCCACTTATATATACTGTAAATAAAATTGTAAATATAGTGTTCATGAGTTTGTTACTTGCTTTCATTTCAGTTCAGTAAAGGCTGTTTATATTAAGTCAGGCAATAGAGGGGAAATCTCTCTCTCCCGCTCATTTCCTGTCTCTACATACTGTCCTATCCAATAAAGGTGCAAAAAGCCCCAAAAAAAATCTAAAAAAAAAAAAGTTAGCTAGCTGCTAACTGTGTGAAATGGCTAATGTTGTCAATCTGATTTTGGAGAAGACATTTGATGCTCTTCCTTATGAGGAGAGGCTCAAAATTAAACAACAGGGTGCATGTGCATTTTGCGTGACGTAGTTACTGTTTTTGAGTTGTTTGCTATGAGTCTTTTTCAGCAAGTGTTTGTGTTAATCACCAATCTTTTTATCTTTTCAACAAATAATTTTTCACTATCTTTTTCACTTTTATTGTACTTTCCCTTTTTCCACATTTTAGTTTTTTTCAGAGAACGCTAAAGACCGGAAGTTTAGTCCTCCTCCTGCAAAGACCGCAATCAGCGGCCATCCACATCAGATCTGCTTTAATGTCAACAGATCTTCGATTAAAGTATGTAAATCCATTCATCATGGCACACATTCAGCTTGTTCAGTGTGCTGAATGCAGGTTATGTAGTCATTCATCGCCCAACTGTCAAGCACAACGTTGGTGTGGGTCCATTGTCACTGTGTGGCATCGCTGGAGGAGGTAGTCTGCCTGGCAGAGGATCACCTGACGACGTTTCCAGGGACAGGCACTCCTGCAACTTCTCCTCCTCTCTCTTTTTCACTTTCACTTTCTCCCTCTCTCTTTCCCTCTCCCTGCCCCTCCCCTACTCCAGCCCTGCGGAAACAGGGACCAACTCCCCCTAAACCAGCTCCTTGCACTCATGTCTGTCCTTGTGTTTCTTCTCTCCCTTCTCCTTCTGTGTCTGTGCTGCTGTTAACCTCCTCTTTCTCTCCACAGGTGGACTCATCCATGCCCACCAGAACTGGGAGCAAGCCTGGGCAGGTCTGTCGGCATGGCGTGAAGGCTGGGATTTCCCAGAATCAGCAGTTTCACAAGGAGGTGGGGCTACCGATTCACATTCCTGACACACCACAGGCTTCTCCTGATCAAGCAGGAACGTACCGAGTCTTTGTGATTATTCAAGGGGGTACACATCAGGCTTTGGTGGATTTTTCTTTGTAATCAGACCTCTATGCATCAAAGCCTGACTCAATGCAGGGCATTGGGAAATGCACGATTGGTGAAGGTGAGGTGTCTGCACAGGGACATTCACAAATATCCGCTAATGGCTATCACTATTCAATTCTGGGGAGAAAAGCATGTGGAGGCTTCAGTTAACCCAAGCCTCACCCATCCACTTATCCTGGGAACAGATTGGCTGGGGATTAAAAAATTAATAATATAGTTAGGAGTGGGTGGGTCCTGCAGTAGTATGTCATGGGGGAATCCCATCGCAATATTAGCTGGGGAGGTGGTCCCAGAGCCATCTATGTCAGCTCCACGTCATGATGACATGGAGAGTGGGGAGACCCCTCCTCTCTCTCTGGGGAATCCCTTAGGGGATTTCCCACTGGAACAGACATGTGACGAGTCTCTGAGGCACATTTTTGACCAATTGAAAGCAATTGATGGCCAAACCCTCCAGCCTAATGTTGCACTTTCCTTTCCATATTTCTGTATTATTAAGGATAGGCTGTATCGAGTGATGCAGGACACTCAAACTAAGGAAGAGATGATGCAGGTGTTGGTCCTGAAGAGCCATAGAGAACTTTTATTCTATGTGGCTCATCATAATCCTATGGCTGGGCAATTGGGTCAGGACAAAACATTAAATCATCTAATGGCTCATTTATATTGGCCAGGGATTTGTGCCAATGTCCGCAGGTGGTGTGCGGCTTGTTGAGAATGCCAGCTGGTAAACCCAGTAGTCATGCCAAAAACGCCATTGCACCTATTACTGTTTATTGAGTTCCCTTAGAAAGAATTGGCATGGATCTCATCAGGCCATTAGATCAATCTACATGTGGGTACCACTTTGTGTTAGCTGTAGTGGATTATGGAACACAATACCTGGAAGAAGTGCCTCTTCGCAATATCTCTGGATGTAGTGTTGCGAAGACACACTTCCGCATTATCTCCCAAGTTGGGATTCCAAAAGAAATCCTGACTGATCAAGGCACTACATTTATGTCACACACACTATGCAAAGTGTATGAATTATTGGGGATTAAATCAACTCATACTAGTGTTTATCATCCGCAAAAAGATGGGCTGGTCGAACGATTGAACCAAACACTTGATTCGAACCAAAAGCATGATTCACAAGTTCAGTCATGGGGATGCTAAAAACTGGGATAGGTGGCTAGACCCTCTGTTTGCAGTGCGCGAGGTCCTGCAAGCCTCCACCAGGTTTTCCCCATTTGATTTACTGTATGGGCATAAACCCCAGGGTGTCTTAGACATCACTAGAAAAAATTGGGAGGAGGGGCCTTCTCAGAGTAAAATTGAAATTCAGTACATTCTTGACCTGAGATCAAAACTCCACACACTGAGTCACATAGCCTAGGAGAATTTGCTACAGGTGCAAGAACGTCAATCCCAACTGTACAACAGAGGGACATGGCTAAGGGAATTTGCATCGGGAGATAAAGTGCTCTTTTTACTGCCCATCTCAAGCTCAAAATTACTCGCCAAGTGGCAAGGATCCTTTGAGGTCACACGGTGAATTGGGAAAGTCGACTATGAGGTCAAATGTCCAGATAGAGGCAACACAAATCTAATTTACTACCTCAATCTCTTAAAATGGTGGAGAGAGGAGGTTCCTGCAGCTCTGGCAATGGTAGTTCTGGAGAGGGTGGAGCTGGGATCGGAAGTAAGACCAAAAAGTGTGGCCCAATTCACCCCAGTCCCCTGTGGAGACCATCTTTCACCGTCCCAGAGAACACAGGTTATCAGCTTGCAGGAGTAGTTCTGCGATGTATTCTTGTCCCTCCCTGGTTACATTGACCTCATAGAGCACCACATTTTGACTCCCCCAGGAGTGATGGTGCACAGCCATCCATATCGGCTCCCCGAGCACAAGAAAAATGTGGTTTGGGATGAATTCCAGGCTATACTTGAGATGATAGTAATTGAGGAGTCACACAGCGACTGGAGCAGGCTGGTGGTCTTGGTTCCCAAGACCAACAGGTCAGTCCGGTTCTGTGTGGACTATACGAAAGTCACCATGGTGTCTAAATTTGACGCATATCCGATGCCTCCCATTGATAAACTGCTCGATTGGTTAGGCACAGCTCATTTTTATTCAACACTGGATTTAACAAAGGGATATTGGCAAATCCCCTTGACTCCATTATCCCATGAGAAAATGGCCTTTTCCACTCCATTTGGTTGACACCAATTTGTCACCCTTCCTTGCAGGTTGATTGGGGCCCTAGAGAATTTCAGCATCTCATGGACTGAATTCTCCATCCCCACAATGCGAATGCCGTGGCCTATTTAGATGACATAATCATTTATAGTAATGATTGGGAGTGGCCTTTACAACATCTCAGGGCTGTCCTGATGTCACTGAGGCATGCTGGGCTCACAGCAAACCTGAAAAAGTGTGTAATTGGATGGGTGGAAGTACAGTATCTGGGCTTCCACTTGGGTTATGAGCAGGTGCATCCCCAAATTGATAAGACTGCAGCAATTGCAGCCTGCCCTAGACCCAAGACCAAAAAAGGGGATGAGGCAGTTCCTGGGGCTGGCTGGCTATTATAGGCAGTTCATGCCTAACTTTTTAGATGTCCCCAGCCCACTGACTGACCTCACTAAAAAGGGGGCACCAGATCCAGTCCATTGGATGGAGCTGTGAGAATGGGCTTTTGCTCAGGTTAAAGCTGTTTCGTGTGGGGGCTCTCTGTTGCATTCTCTTGACTTTTCTCTCCCTTTTGTTTTACAGACCGACGTATTGCACAGAGGACTGGGGGCTGTGTTGTCCCAGGTGGTGGAGGGGGAGGAGTGTCCAGTACTGTACATCAGCTGCAAGCTCTCCATGCGAGAGTCAAAGTGCAGCACCATAGAAAAGGAGTGTCTGGCCATCAAGTGGGCAGTCCTCACTCTCTGGTACTACCTGCTAGGATGCCCATTAACCTTCTGTTCCGACCACACCCCACTCCAGTGGCTCCACTGCATGAAGGATGCCAACGTTTGGATAACTTGTTGGTATCTGGCCTTTTAGCCCTTTAAATTTGAGGTGGTCTACAGGCCGGGAGCACAGATGGTGGTGGCAGATTACCTCTCCCGCCGTGGAAGGAGTCAGCTGCAGGCCTGACGGCTCCCCAGCCTGAGTAGGGTGGGGTGAGGGGGGTATGTGACAGCGAGGGTATGGTTGAGTGTGGGCTAGGAATGGCGAGGAGTCAGGGTAAGCCAGTAGGTAACATGTGACGAGGTACACCTGTGTCTAATTATTGGCTGTCTATTAACATATGTCTCTGTGTGTCTTGCAGATAGCCAGTAACCAGAGAGAGTGGTGTTCTCCAATGCATATGATGTCGGTGTTGTAATACTTGCACTGAAAAGTGAGAAAAATATTAAAAAACACACCTGTTCTGGAGCGGCACAGTGATATAGTGGTTAGCACTATTGCCTCACAGCAAAAAGGTTCTGGGTTTGAGCCCAGTGACTGACAGGGGCCTTTCTGTGTGGAGTTTGCATGTTCTCCCCATGTCTGTGCAGGTTTCCCCCACAGTCCAAAGACATGTAGGTTAAGTTAACAGGTGGCTCTAAATTGACCGTAGGTGTGAATGTGAGTGTGAATTGTTGTTTGTCTCCATGTGTCAGCCCTGCAATGATTTGGCGACTTGCCCAGGGTGTACCCTGCCTCTCACCCATAGTCAGCTGGGATAGGCTCCAGTGACCCTGCACAGGATAAGCGATTACAGATAATGGATGGATGGACACCTCTTCTGAAGCCTGCTCCCAATTCTTCTGTATCTCAAACCCCAGAGAGTTGTCACAGTTATTCATGCACAATGTAAAGTTGGCATGCTCTATTTATTGACCCGTGTTTTGTTTATGTTCCGTACATTAGTTGAACTGTGGTTTAGCACAAGAGTTTGAGATGCAGGGTGCACGTTTGGCAAAATTTTAGAGGTTCGCGCCCTTAGTTGAGTGGAGCAATGTGTGTAACGTTCAGAGCATAGTCTGTAAACATTTCTCTGCAAAATTGTGTATTTGCTTACAACAATGGTCCGTTCATTTTTTTCATGGTGCTTGGTGTTTGATGCAATACTTGTGTTCAAGAGGAATAAAATGCATATGCACCCATCAGAGACTGCTGTTGTTCTTAATGCCAAGGGCTGCTAAAGTGTTAGTAAATAATCCCACATTATTTTTTAAAAAGCAAATTAACAATAACCACTGGATAAAACCCCATATATCTTATGTAAATAAAGATTCAAATTTCACTGTCCATTGGTCAAGTGTTTATGAGATACATTGCCTTCCACTTATGATTGGGTACACTGTGGCCGTACACATGTCGTTTGTACATATGTATATACGGACATCATACAGTCGCAAAAGCCATAAAAAATTCAGATTGATGCATTACCATATTCTCTTCAGTATGGAGCTCCACTCTGCATGTAGGGAGCTCCGCTATTACTGCAAAAATCATGAAGTATTTGCACAACACTTTTAGTGTCTCTTTCTTCTGGCATGGTGAAAATGAATGAAAGCCTCACTTTGCAAATCAGAGCAGAAACAAATTTATACTTAGTATAGTTCAATTTATCGCATGGTATCTGGGATTGCTTTTCAAGGGGAAAAAAATATTATGGTGAATTATTATACAGTGTGCGGCAACCAGGAGTTTATGGGCCATGCAACTGTCATCGAGGCATATTTCTCTGCCTAATGGATGCCTACACATTGATGTTGTAATAATAATTATAATAATAAAATAATTTTTCCCCTCTCAGCTAAGCCAACCTTTACCACCTTGTATCACTCACTCAATGTGAGTCTCCCCCTCACACACACACACACACACACACACACACACACACACAGAGCCTGGAGCGATACGTCAGGTAAAAAGCAAAAGATCAGGATAGAAAATGGAGTGAACATTGATAAATAATTCATAATTGATCAATGAATGATGTCATAGGGGAGTGCAAATAATGGACCAGCCTTAAAAACAAGCAAGACTACAATCATTTCATGGCAGTTTGTGGAATAAATATTGTCAGGATTTAAAAAAAAAAAAAATTTTACAGATTGATTCTTTATATATCAAGGATTATGCCGATACCTATGTTGGATCAGTGTTAATCAAATTCAACATTAAAATGCAACATCGTAAGTTTCACAGGTGTTTTACTAAGGGATTCCTTTGGTGGATTTTGCATCTTAATACAGTGTGTAGGGAATTCTATTTTCTGATTTGTTAAATTATTTCTGTTTATATAGGAAACTGGGAAAGCCGTGCTTTTGGCCATTTCATTTGAATCTCTCCATCTGTTTGTGTACAAAATTAGCATGCATTGTAGAAGAGGGAAAAATCTTGCTTTCAGTGGCAATACAAAACAATGCTATCGGTTCTGATCATAATGTATTGTAGATTATAAATAAAATCAACAAAGAAATATGTTTTAAGGTAATACAACAGTTTTATAACATTGTCTTTATTGGTTATTGTTCAAACTGATGCACTGACCCATCAAAAGCTGAAGATTTTCTAATATGAAACATGGCTTCCATTGGGATTGCTAGAATTATGCCAAACTGGTACAACCATCTTGAACCAGAGCTGGAGGTCTGTAACACCACTCATTATCTACCATCATCTTTACCGCAAAAGTTTCATACCAATTCATACCTTTGGAAGGCAAAGTGTGAACACATCATAGATGTGAATCAAACACAGATTGTGGACAAATAAATTGTAAGTAATTACTGAAGTAATTTTTCATGAGATCACTTGTTTACTTTTACAAATAGTTTTCTTGATTACTATTTTTACTTTTACTCAACTGCATCAATACTGCTGTAACAGTGCTTTTACAACCCCAACTCCATAAATTTGGGACATTGTGTAAAATGTAAATAAATAAATAAAAAGAATATGATAATTTACAAATCTTGGAAAGCCTATATTTCATTGAAAATAATACAAAGACAATATATCACATGTTGAAACTGAGAAATTTTACTGTTATTTGAAAAATATATGCTCATTTTGAGTTTGATGTCAGCAACACATTTCAGAAAAGTTGGGACAAGGGCAACAAAAGACTGAAAATGTTGTGTAATGCTAAAAAAAAAATTTGATTAATTGGCAACAGGTATGTAACATTACTGAGAATCAAAAGAGCATCCCAGAGAGGTGGAGTCTCTCAGAAGTAAAGATGGGGAGGGGTTCACCACTCTTGTGAAAGACTGCGTGGGCAAACAGTGCAACAATTTAAGAATAACATTCCTTAATGTAAAATTGCAAAGAATTTGCGGATCACTTCATCTATAGTACGCAATATCATTAAAAGATTCAGAGAATCTGGAGAAATTTCTGTATGCAAGAGACAAGGCTGAAACCTGACATTGGATGCCTGTGATCTTCAGGCCCTCAGGTGACACTACATTAAAAGCAGACACGTGTCTGTAGTGGAAATCACTGTATGGACTCAGGAACACTTCAGAACACAATCGTCTGTGAAAACATTTAATTACTGCATCCACAAATGCAAGTTAAAACCATATGGGTCCGTCTCAGAAACTGGTCTCTCATTTGGGACATTATGGTCAAAAAATACATTTTCTAATTTGTAAAGGAAATTATTTTCTATGTAAAGAAATTATTTTCTTTCCTATGTAAAGGAAACTATTATTTTACATGATTCATGTATGAATAATCATTGTTTACTGTCTCAGAGCTCTGCTGCCATCTTATAGCCTAAACATTATTCTTGCAGGAACAAAATATTCTACAAATTCCACAACAAGATAAACTGAAGTTGACCTACACACATATATATATATATCAGCGCTACAAGACAGCAGGCAGAGATGAGGCCATGAATATGAACCCTCATCTCTCA
>JAPEKL010195530.1:0-11204 GCA_028877455.1 Bagre pinnimaculatus | reverse complement strand
GTTCTATTTGAGACCAATGCCCATCTATCCTGAAAGTTTCATGAAGATTGATCCAGCTGTTTTCCTGTAATATTGTTAACAAATAAACAAAAAAAAAAAACAAAGAAACCCAACCAAAAACAATACCTCACCTCCTGGTAGACTCCATCCCAGGTGAGGTTAAAAACCCAGCCACTGAGGTTGCACAAGTCAGTACATACTTAGTGCCCAGAAAGACTGGGGAGGGTTGCATCAGGAAGGGCATCCGGTGTAAAAAAAAAAAATCTATACCAAATCAAAGGGGTTGAAAATCAGTTGGGGCTTCACCCTGTATTCTTCCCCTGTCACAAACTATGTGACAAATCAAATAAACTGAAACATAAGTTGCTTGGGAGTGTCTGGCTGAAGGGTCAGTAAGAGATGAATTTAACTAGCATCTTCAGAAGGACTTCTCCCGTTGGGAACACTGAGGTCTGGCAAAATGTTTGCTGCTGGGAAAATATCTGGCAAAATATTTGGAGATGAGACCAAATTCAAGCTTTGTTAAGCAAGTGTGTTGACCTCCACTTGGGATATTCTTGATCAATGGTAGGAGCACTTTGAGGAACTCCTTAATCCAGTGGACATGTCTGCCTTTCAATAGGTAGTGCCTAAAGTCTCTAGTGTTTTAGAGTCTATCACTGTTGCCGCTGCTGCTACCATTGTGATTAGAAACCTTCATAGTAGCAAGACTGCAGGGGTGTAAAAAGATTTGGCTAGAGAGGTACAACATTGCAGTCACATGATTGAAATACCCTGTCACTGTTTCATCCAGATCTAGGGCAATGCTTTTGGATTGGTTTTTGGACTCAGCCTCCTAAGAAAAGCATATGGCAGGGTTCTGGAGTGAAAACTATGATAGCTGAACCTAGGATTCAGAAGGATTCTGCTAGGCTGATGGACTGGGTGGGCCAACTCTTTACCCTTGTATAGCTTTGTGAGGGGTCATGGGAGTGTGGTAATCTATTCTTTATGTCTTTTGTGGATTTGTAGAAAACCTGTTATTGTGTACCTAGCATCTGTTGTGGGAGGTATTACGAGACTATGGGGTAGCTGGGTCACTACTTTATGAAATTAAGTCTTTGTATAAACATAGTGAGAATTGTGTCTACATTCTTGGTGTTAAATCAAAACCATTTAAAGTTTTCACCTGATTATTTTGTGGACACCTACGTTTGTGGACACATCCATATACTGTATGCTTGCTGAACATCCAAGATTTACTCCTCCTTTACTGTTCTAATTAGCTCAATTCTTCTGGGAAGGAGCATGGCTGTGGGGATTTGTGGTCATTCAGCTACAAGAGCATTAGTGAGGTTACATACTGATCTTGGATGTGGAGTCCTGGGGTGCAGTCGATTCAGGGGCCCTGTGCAGGCCTCTCAAGTTTTTCTCTCTCTTTCTCCCTCAGATGCTCCTCAGGTCTCTCCCTCCTCTAGCTGTAACAGTGCTCAGGATGTGATCACGTGTTCCTGTGAGGTTCATGGAAATCCATCTCCTAAGCTGTTTTGGCATCTCTCTGGTCAAACTGTCCTGCCCTCTGAGAGCACACCCATCCGAGAGGAGTTTGTGGGTGACACAGGTTTAAAAAGCTTCATTACCATCCATCAGTCATTTATAGATACTCCGATTTTGCAGTGTATTGGCATCAATAAGCTGGGTGTCGACGTACACCTGTTTAATCCCATCAAATCAGGTAGGCGGCTACAGCAAAAAATAAAGTGGTGGAACAATTACTTCTTGTTAATTATATAAATAAATAAAAACCTCTTAAAATTGTTTGTTTTCTCCCAGAATGCAGACATACTGCAGTACCTTATCTGGTTCTATCTTTTTCTGTGGTTCTCCTTCTCTGTGTTGGTATTATTAGTTTTCTCATCTACAAATTAAAGCAGTAAGTTGCACTCATGATCATTTTTAGGAATATTTCTACCACTGATACTGGATCTGAAAATGATAGGCTACAGTACAGTATATTTAATTGAGTTACACACAGATTTAATACAAATGTCTTTTACAGATTATTTGGAAAAATAAAGGTGAGTCTAAAAGAGAAGTGAATTCTTATGTAGGAATTCACCTGTAGGAAATTGTATGCATAAATGTTGGCAGTAGAAATTATGCTGCCTTTATTTAACCCATGACGATGATGATGATGATGACGATATTGTACTGTTTGTTATTTAAAGGTACTTAAGAGTGGGAATATTTATACTTCTCTCCAGCTTTCTGCTCCAAACACTTATGAGATTTTGCAGACTCACAGAGGTGATGTCATGTCATTAATTAACATCAGTTATCATTATTCAATTATCCTCCATGGAACTTCAGAAAGCATTTATATTAAAATGTATTTTCTGTTTCAGAAAGGAGACTACAAGAGAACAAAGTCTGAAAAGCTGCACAAGCTTTATTGATGCATGTTCATTTGTTGGACTGCATATTTGTTTACGACTGTAAATTATGTTTTAATTTGTTGTGCGTAACATCCAGCCCAGACAGTTCCCTGCCAGACTGCCAGAGGGTGCCCTTCTGCAAATTTTCAATGTCATGTTCATTTGTCACAGTCGTGTCCTGTTTATGAGCTATATAAAAACAAAAAAAACCCACATGGACCATAATTTGCCTGCAATGCTTATAGTTTGACTGACACATATAAATTCTGAGCCATTGGTTCTGGATAGATTATCTGCGTATGACCCTGCTCTTTCTTGCCTCCTCTCTGCCGTTATTTAACCCTCTGGATTTGTTGTTGCCTCTGACTGATTAAATTATTTGCCTTGCCTTTCCTTTTGGCCACATATTTTGGATTGTCCGTTGGATCATGTTTCCTTGTATTTGACCTGGAACATTTTGACCAGTTTGATTTTGTACCAAGAAATGTCTTGCATGTGGACACATATAACCTCCCTGAGAGTCCTTTGTCACATTGTGTGTGGTATTACAAATTATTATCACTTTTTACTAACATTTATATGCATACAAATATATGTTATACATGCTGTTGTATTGTTTAATTTTAATGTTCAGTGTGCAATAAAAAAAAAATCAGATTTTTAAAAAAGTTTGATTTGGTGTGAAAGTGAAATCGAAAATATTAGTACATGACAAATCTATCATGTATTTTTAGTTTTTATCTTATTTACTTATAAAAAGTAGAAATATAATTTGTACTGTGTGAACATGGAATAAATGTTGATCAAGAATTCTTAGTTTTGCTTAATTTTTACATTTAGAATTTTTAAGCTTCATCTTTATTTTAATTTCTATTGAACATATTGCCAGTCGAGTACGCAAGTTTATTGTCATTCTAATTTAAGACAAGGCTGAGGATCAAACAAAATACAGTTTCTCCTGAGTCAGGGTGCTATACATAACAAGATACAAAAATATACAGCAGGCAAACATTAAATATGACATACAAACAAATATGTACAAATAATGGAAATTGTAGTGCATTCCTATGTAGCCGGCCTAATACGACACACCATCCGGCTGTTGATCTCTGCGTTGTGTCTTGGTTGTGTGTGAACGAAGAATGAGATGAAGACGACTGCTGCCTTGCCAACCGAGAGGAATTTATTCTGTGTGAAACACATTAATATCAGTACAGCAACTTCGCTCTGGTTTAACATGCACACCTCTCTACAGCAGCGCCTTCAGCCGACTGAGGAGGCATGAATAACAGTAACACAGCGTCACACACAGTGTCAAAATAAAAGATGACTACCAAAATTAAAGCTCCCTAAAAAGATGAATGCATTCAAAACTGAATATACAATGAAAATACAATAAAACAAAGGGATTTTGGTGGAATATAAATCTCACACGCTCACATGGGCTACATCCACCCCCTTAGATTTCATCAAAATCCTTAGTATACCTCTGAAACCAATTAAAACACTTGTACAATGGACTCAAAATGTAAATACCTGACCAGGGTAACACTGAAAACAAGGGTGATCAGGCCTTGGTTACTCTTAGATCAACATCTTGCCTTTTACACCATTCCAAGGAAAGATTTTATCCTCTTCACAGATGGCGTGCAGCCATCTTCCTCCATGAGGTCCGTCTTTGACATCCTTGTTATAACCTCAACTTTTGCTGGGTCCACTGTCACTCCATTACCATCAATGACATGTCCCAAAAATCTGACGGAGGATCTCATCAGGTGGCATTTCTTGGGACTCAGTTTGAGGTTATGGAGTCTGAGCCATTGGAAAACAACCTCTAGCCTCTTCAAAGCCTCCTCTTGAGTTGGTGCAAACACAAGTAGATCATCCAGATAGCACAACAGGTGACTGAAGTTCAAATCTCCAAATATGCTGAGCATCATTCGCATAAATGAGGCGGGGCTGTTGCACAGACCTTGGGACATCCTGTTGTACTCATACAGTCCCATCGGGGTCGTGAAGGCCGTGTATTTCTTGTCCTCCTCTGCCACTGGAATGTTATAGAAGCCAGAAGTGAGGTCCATTGTGCTGAAGTAGGTGTTCCCACCCAAGGCGGCCAAACAGTCTGACTGATGCGGTAATTGGTGTGCATCTTTGAGTGTTCTTGCATTTAGCCATCTGAAGTCAGTGCAGAGCCTCAAACTGCCATATTTTTTCCACACTAGCACAAGGGTGTGTGTGTACTCACTCACTGACTTCCTTATTCTTTCCTGTTCTTCCATCTCAGACAGGACCTGTTGCAGTTTCTGGTAATGAGCTGGCGGCACCTGCCAGTAAGGGAGGCGAAACGGTTTCTCATCTGTGAGTCTAATGCGATGCATGAAACCTTTTGCCTCACCACAGTCCAATGCATGTTTGGAGAAGATGTCATTGTACTGTTCAAGCAGCTCCACTAACTTCTCTTTCCCCACTTGATCAGCATGACACTGTTGGATGTCAATGTCATATTGTCAATGTCAGTACATATACGTGGTCTCAGTTCGGTTCGCTTAGGAGTCCTGACAAGTTACACTTGTGACTAGGTGTGATCACTTAAGGAGAGCTGTAGAGGACCAGGTGTGATCAAAGAGAGGACTGAAACCCCATAAAAGCCTAATGGGACCAGAAAGACCAGCCGCTTCTTTTTGTAATACACTCACAATATGAACAAAAACAGAAATGAGTTCTTTTGCTGTCGGTTCACTTTTTGGTTCACTTAAAGAGGACTGAGTTTGGTTCGCTTAAAGGGGACTAGGTGTGAAAATATCCCGAGACCTTTATTCACGTGGTCTCAGTACGGTTCACTTATGAGCGCTGACAAGTTACACTTGTGACTAGGTGTCATTTGAGGAGAGCTCTACAGGACCGGGTGTGATCAGAAAGAGGGCTGATACACCATAAAAGCCTAACTGGACCAGAAAGAGCAGCCGGTTCTTTTAGCAATACACTCACAATATGAACAAAAACAGAAATGAGTCCTTTTGCTGTCGGTTTACTTTTTGGTCCACTTAAAGAGGAATGGGTTCGGTTCACTTAAAGGGGACTAGGTGTGAAAATACCCTCACTCACTGTGCCTGATATTTACTTTCCATGCATAACTTGTTTAATTTTTACAAGATAGAGGTTGTCTTGCCCAAATTGCTACAAGGGAAGAAAGATTTGTCAACAAAAATAAAATTTGAGCACAGTTCTTCACACATAGGCCTTCTTTCTACAGATTGTAGCAAGTTAAAATAGGCAAAAATGTGATCCAATGAGAATTGCTATTGTGAGCTAACTACCTCGACCGTTTGTCAGTAATGCCAGATATTGTTTTGACAAATGAGGACCATGACTGTTCAATTTTGGCGGGATCATCAATTCAGTCCAATAGCTCTCTTCCATGTCGCGTGCATTCAATTGGCAAGTGATGACTGGCCAGGCAGACAAAAAAGAAAGAGATTGTTTATTGCCACAAGGGATAGTCAGATGTAACGCTGTGACGGCTATTTCGACTACTGGGGGAAAGGAACACAAGTGACGGTGTCATCTGGTAAGTCTTTCCAATTCCAATCCAAACGCGTCCTGTGTGGTGGTTTATTTGTGGTAGACTGAATTTCCGACATGAAATGCAGTCAGATGTGTCACTGTGACAACTACTTCGATTATTGGGGGAAAGGAACCCAAGTGACCGTCTCATCAGGTAAGCATCCACAATGCCCGTTTTAAATGGTGAAATGTAGCCTACTTACCCTAAATTGTCTCTGACAATATCGTCTAAAACAGCGAATAAAACAAATAAACATGAGACATTTTTAAATTGTATTCTCATGTAGCATAGCCACTGAGAAGATCTATCAACAAATGCAGGGGGCAAAAGTCGAGACCAGAGATTGTTGTAACGCAAAGAAAGAAGAGAAAATGTACTTTGAGACTGTCGCTGTGGGAAGATTGAGATTTTAAGTTTTTGTATAGATAGCTGTATATCATTAGTCACTGTGACAGTGCATTTGACTACTGGGGAAAGGGGACATCGGTCACCGTTTCAGCAGGTAAGACTGACCTTAAAATATTAATAACCTTAAAATATTGCGCAGAAACCTTTGCTATCTACGCTATTGGGCTGAGATTTATCCCCAGAAAGCTAGCACACACAGTTTTATTCTGGCATGAACCCACCCAGCTAAATAAATCGAATGTGTTCCAGTGTAGGAACCTTGATTTTTGTAGGCTAAATCTATGGCAGAAACATCGATAGTGCAAAAATGGCCATTTCTTTAACAGAAGGCCTAGACTTGCCATTTTTGGTGCGCAAGTTTTTGTCCAGCGCATCTGTTAGAGATATTCAGTGTGACTACGCTTTTGACTACTGGGGAAAAGGCACCCAAGTCACCGTTTCAGCAGGTAAGGCTCTAATTTAAACATGGGGCCAGCATGGACCTCGTAAATAAAATGTACTGTGAACTATGGATGGATATTTTAGACTAGATGGTGTTGGAAATTTATTGGGAAGAAGTGTATCCAAGCGCCATCTCATTCCACATTTTTGTACGGCAGCTGCGTAAGTAATTCAAACTGTGACAATGCTTTTGACTATTGGGGGAAAGGAACAATGGTCACGGTTTCATCCGGTAAGTTGATGTTGTATCTGAAAATTATAGTATTTTTTTTTTTAAAGAAACATGCTTTAAAAAGAAATGTCTGGTGTAAACTTTTTGGTGATTTTGGTGCTCCGAAAAAAGACCCTAGCCTATAGACTGTAGGAAACGGATTGTGCGGTGAAGGAAGTGTAGTTTAGTAGGACTATATAGCCATAATGAGTGCGGTTGAATTGGTTTGATAATCGAAAGATATTTATTTATTACCTCCGCCAAGGAGGTTATGTTTTCGGTCGCGTTGGTTTGTCTGTTTGTTTGTTTGTTTGTCTGTCTGTCACCAGGATAACTCAAAAAGCTATGAACGGATTTTGATGAAATTTTGTGGAGTTGTTGGAAATGACAAAAGGAACAAGTGATTCAATTTTGGTGGTGATCCGGATCATGATCCGGATGCAGAATTTTTAAAAAAGATTCTTCACCATTGCGGGCGAATTTTGACATTCCAGTTTCTAACAAGGCAGAAAGACTTGAAAAAAATTAGGGTGAAACATAGTCAAATGTTCTATCAAACAGCTTCCTTAGCGGAGGTCTGCACTCTCTGAGTGCATTTCTAGTTCAACTTGTGATGAAGGCTATATGGCAGACTCTTTTTAAACAACTTATGATGTCTTAATGATCAAAGTTCAAGTTCTTTATTTGTCACATACATTTTACATATGGTGATATGGAAATCATTAAAAAAACATCATTGTGTTGAGATAGGCCTGTATAACATGGATGGTGATGAACACGTCACAAATATGAAAATAATATTTGATACACATCACAAGTCATATGAATATCTTTGAAAGCCTTCAACCACACATCCATCAATTCATCCAATAAAATTGGATAAAATCTGCTGACAGTGTGATTTTTATATAAATATTGACTGTCTTGTGATAGCCTATAGTCTGGATGATCATACAGGCATCACAAGTTATTTGAAAAAGTCATACACCACAACTTATTATATGAGTGTCTTTGTCGAATATCAAATATTCAACCAATTCAACAACGGTGCCATACAGATTATGGGTCTTTAAATGCCAAAGATTGCATGTGATGTAAAATGTAACTAAGGCAGAGTGCTTACTCTAGACAAAATTGGTCCAGGTATTTGACTTAATGCATAGTTCTAACAAGTGCTGTGCAACTGGGCATTTGATTACTGGGGCAAAGGGACATTGGTCACCGTCACCAGTGGTAAGTGTTGAGGCCTCAGTTACTGATGAAGAAACGCTTATTCATGATGTTGTGCATTTCATGTTAACTGGAATCTGCCTGTTTTATGTTTTTCTCTACATTAAAGCTCAAGCTTCGGTCCCGACGTCCCTATTCCCACTGTCACAGTGTGGTTCTGACTCAAGCGGATTTGTCACTCTCGGATGTGTCACTGCGGGATTCTTGCCAGCCAACTCTGTGCAGTTCAAGTGGAAGGATGCCACTGGGAGTGAGCTGAGTGACTTCATCCAATATCCCGACTTCCTAGAAAATGGAAAATACTCCAAGGTTAGCCAGATCAAGGTCAAGGCCTCTGAGTGGGAAGCCAAAAAAGCTTTTACCTGTGAACTGGATTATCCCAGCAGCGACAAAAAGGCATCCTTAACTAAGCCAGGTAAGACAACTACCTTCTTTGATTAGTTTTTCTTAGGTAAATACATTAAGATATGCTACAGCTTTGTGATGGTTCATATGAAGAGCTCTTTTTTTTTTTCAAATTATATGGCCTACTGCAATCACCATTTAAATGCAGATTTTGTTTTTAAGGTGACATTGGGCCAAATTGATTTGATTTACTGTTACCTAATTACTGAACTCAAACAACAAAACAGTGATCTTACTAATATTGATACTGAGAAGCACAAAACACATGTAATTTGCTTAATATATACACAGCGTTTTGGGAAAGAGCTCTTCAAAAATGTAGCTCAATTAATTTAACCTTACAATTGAAAAGAAATTTGATGCTATTTGGGAGTCGACCCATGAGAACATAAATTGATGCTCATCTCTTATGTTTGCGTTTTGTCATAACATAAGAATCATATTCTCGTAAAAGCTTTTAAATTAATATTTAAACATTTTGATTGGTATGTTCCAGTTGTGGCCTAACATTCAATGCATGCATGATCATGATGTGCTTCGGATATTAAACTACATGCGCTGAATTATTGTGCATTCATATTGTAGTAGCCTATGCTGTGTCTTATACCGTAATGTAATAATCTGCATGAGTTTCTATTGACCGCATTTTTTTATTTCACAAGACTAATGTGCCCTGTGAAGCTTAATACATTAACAGTTGTCTTACACTTGTTAATTATTTCAGGGGTTTGATCAACCTGATAGTTTCTTTAACTTTTATTTTAACTTTTCATTCAGTTACTTTCTTGCTTTGATGTAAATACAAACTGCCATTGCATTTATCCGAATGTGCAATGCTTCTTTATGAGAGTGATATCTGTTGGTAAAACTTAGTCTTCTTTTTAAAGTTTTAAAAAATGTTAGTTATTATTAAGCCATTACACACTACTTTGTTTATAAAAAATGAACTTCATCGCAATCGGGCAATAAATAATTAAAAAAAATCCTTAAACTCGCTATTGCTACTGTAAAAAAAAAAGTCAGTGTCTTCATAACTTTCCTGCTGATCACACGGAACGGATTGCATACGTATGTCGGCTATTGAGAAATTTTCAGATTCTTACACTGTTATCAAACGGACGTTCTTGAAGCTATTTGAATGTACACGAAGGTTAAGGTACATCTTAAGATTTCTAAACCCTTGGTCTTTTTCACGTCTGCTTGGAAGAGGGCGATAGTCTTAGCCCTGCTTCATGAATCCTCTGTGCCCCCTTTATGTTCTTTATTTTTGTCATGCATCTGGCTAGCTAGGGCCCTTGCCGTCTTCATGGGCCCTGGACAGTGAGTTTCCATTGACCGTATATGGGCCCTGTACGCCATTGCCCCCATCCCAGCACCCCTAGCTTGAAGTACGTAACTTCTATTGTCAACACCTACAACCAATGACTGCCTGAAAAAATGTCTTTTTCCATGCAGTCATTGCTCTATATTTCTATCTCTATCTCCCTCCATCTTTCACTGCCTCTTGATTACTTTAATTATTTCTTCTAATTATATTAAGACAAATGAAACAGAGGCCTCTCAAAAGAACCAACCCTGTCTGACATGACAAGACTCTTAAGCTGAGTAGCTTCCAGTGCTCTTTTGGGAGACCTCTGTTTGACTGCTGCTGTAGACATGACCCATGGCGCTGATGAGCCCATGAGTCTGTCTGTGATATGCTTGTGACAGTGGTACAGAAAGGAGAGCACCACTGAAGTCACTTGTGTAGTTATTACACTTGTGCAAAGAAATCTGATTTTGACAAAAATGAACCCACTCTAAATACCAATTCTGTAAAATTGGATATGCACGCAAACCAACCATCCCAAATCAGTGAATTCAAGGTCATTGTCAATGCTAACCACTTGGTGTGGCAAAGCAAAATTGGCTTCCTTCCTTGTACCACCTGTACTACTTTGAGCATTGACACAAACCTCTATCTTTGTGTCTGTGTTTGTTTTGCAGAGGAAATCCTGCATTTGCCATTCATGTATCTAATGAAACCCACGGGCGAAGAAATGAGAAACAATAGGACAGCTACCTTTGCCTGCTTAGCTGCTGAATTTTCTCCTCCTGATCACAAATTCAAATGGATGAAAGAAGTTGGCAGCGAAACGAGCGAGCTTAGCGGTTCGTACAGCTTTACCTCCACAGGGGGTGGTAATCACTCCGCTACCAGCTACCTACAAGTCCCAGAGAACACATGGATGAATCCAGGCACAAAAATTACATGCGTCTTTCAGCACAAGACTGGAAACCACACTTTAATGGTGGAACACATGGATTTGGGTAAGATCTCAATCTTATTCTCTTTTGTCCTACATTGAAATGTGTAAACTTGCCCATGTTAGTCACAAAAATAGTTGATAGTTTTTTTTTAAAGCAAAACTCATATAGTAAGTGCGTAATTGAAGAAGTGTTTAAAACAACCTACCTTTATTCGTCACATGCACATTTCAAGCACAGTGAAATTCATCCTCTGCATTTAACCCATCTGAAGCAGTGAACA
>JAPEKL010195430.1:0-11224 GCA_028877455.1 Bagre pinnimaculatus | reverse complement strand
CTTCCGATCTGGCGCTTCCGGCTCTAAAAGTGCACGGATAGTGTGTGTTCACGGGAATTAACAAATCACAGATTTTTGTTTTTATTGCATTTTGGAAAATATCCCAACTTTTCTGGAAATGGGATTGGAACATGACAGAAGGTTTGTGACCATGAATGTGTCAAACAGGAGTGTTGGTCAGTGTGTTTTTCAGACATTTATAGCCAACATGAAATAAATCCAAGTTTACTCAACTAAATGAAACTGGACATCATAACAGGTCATACGATCATGTGTTTTACTGTAGGTCTTTCTGATAGACAATTCTCCTCTGTTCCTTACAAATATAAATTTCAAATGTCACTAAATATTGCTTAATTTAAAATTAGTGTAAATAAAAAAAAATCCCTCTGGTTCAGTTAGTTTGTGGTTCAGCTATTCAGAATTCAGCAAGCTATAAAAACGTTGTACTCAGAATTTACTGAGCTCAATCCATCCATCCATCCATCCATCCATCCATCCATCCATCCACCCATCCATCCAGTGTCCTCTAATCCTTTAAATTAATCTTTTCCACACCCTCCCTTCCATATAGAAATTATCGTAATGGCAACTATGTAAGAACTTGTTATACAGAGAGCCCTTTATCAGTGTACTGTATAAAAATCAGTGCACAAACACCAAAACACCATAAATAGGACAAATTATGCTCCACTTATTCGTGGAAGGTGATAATGTTTTTTTTTTCCTGAGTTCCAGCATCTTTTTTCAATTGTTCCCCACGAGGAGAGAGCATATGCTGCCACAGACGGCCACCGAGAGAAAAAGCACTTCGAGCTGCTCCTTTTCAGGCAACCAACCATACAGCGGTTAGAATGTGGAAATGTTTCAAAATATTGTCGTCATAGGGAAAAAAAAAGCAAAGCGTAATGTGCGAACTCGAGGACAATCCCTCAAAATATAAACAGATAACTCATTTAACCAAGTGAGAGTTCTCATTTCAATGAGGCGACAGTGAAACAGATGTTTAAAGTGTCAAAGCTAACATTCCAAGCGATACGTACTTAACTGAAGCTCTTCGTCAAGATCTTCATCATCAGACTCTGTGTCTTCAACATCTTCCTCCTCTCCATCTTCTTCATCCACCTCTTCCTCATTGACCCAGTAACCTGGGAGAAGGCCAGCAGCATCGTACGAGTTGCACAGTGGTCCGACGATGTGCGTGATGAAGGACTCCTGCAGTTTGGCCAGCTGTGGTGCAGAGCGGTCCATAAAAGGGCTAATGGGTAATCCGAGGCGAGCCTCCTCATCTCCCTGAGGAAAAAAGGGAACAAATGACATAACTGAAGCTGATAACACTATCCCTTTAATTTAATTAGCACCTCTACAATATTTAAAGTAAATAAAGGACGACTCAGTACCTGTTCATAAAACTCATTCACAATGCCCTCTGTCCATTTCAGGTGAAGTCTGCGCTCTTTTGCTGGTCCATTAATATCTGCCAGCTTGATGCACACTTGGCATACCAACAATCTGTCGTTCTCATTAGTCCAGTCGATACCTGGGCTATTCACATCTGTAACCTGTCATCAGACAAACAAACAGTAGATCAGTCAGTCATTAGCACATTTTACATTTCTAAAAGGAGGAAATGTCTTAGGATTCTCTTGCAAGGAAAACTTACTTGGTTTGAACTCAAGAGCAAAAAAGGGTTAAAAACCAGTGAGTTTAAACTTTCAGTTGAATCTTAAAAAACCCTAAACATCACTTTAAAAAAAAAATCACCTTGGAGTTAAACTCTCCTAAGAAATCAAAGTGCTTCTTCAGGTCTGTGGCGAGGATGGCCTCGATAACAAGAAAGCGAAAACGCTTGAACTCAACATGGTCCAGGTTGGACAGGAAGTTAAACTCAGGCTGAGACAGGAAAAGGCTCCATGCAGCGGCAGCATGATGGTTCTCCAGAACTGAACGATCATTGTACAGCACTGCCTGCCAGACACAAGACAGATAAGAAAGAAAGATAAATTACTGGACTCGAGGAAACATTAAAACGTCCCCAAATTATAAAAATCAGTCAGTGCACCAAATCCCTGGTAAAATTGTATTATGGTTTTGAATTTATAAAGAATTAAGAAAACAACAAACTGTCACATACCTGAGGGGCATTAGTAGCTACAAGAAAGGCATTTGTGCGACCTGGGTGATCGTAGTCGTGCATAGCAGCTGCTACATATAGTGCCATGAGCTCGAGGGCAGGAACGTTCCAGGCCAAGCAGCCGTAATTATTGTCTGAGATGGAGGAGGTTTTGGACAAAGCATAAGAAACCCGACCAGGAGAGATGCCACTGTCGGAGTCTGTGATGAGGAGTAAAGGAAAAGAACCTCAGTGCCTTATGAACAGGACATACATAAATGACTATCAATAAAAATCCAGTAATGTATTAAAAATCATACGTAAGCGTATAAAAAAAATTATTTTTTGAATAAACGCCACGTTTTTACTGCTCACACACAAATAATCCACTAAAATGCATAAATAATTAAACAAACAAATAAGTAGTAAAGGAAACAACCTCACAATATCGTGAAACCATATTACATAGGTTTTTTTTTTTAAATTGTTCACTCCATGCTTAGAAATGCTGATCTCAGCACTGTGTGCATGCTGCAAATTTCTGCTGCCAGACAGTGAAGTCACTGATTTCCACAAACTCTACACCTCTTCCTTTTAAAGCACGAGCCCCTTTTGCTACAGCGAACTGAATGACTCAGGCTGCATTCCATTTGAGAAATTAAAACAGTCATCAGTGGCCTTAAAATAAGCTGTGGACATGCTGAGCCAGCAACGGTGGTGGATCTCAATCACAGTGCAGGCTCTTATGAGAGCTGCAGTTCTGAGCAGTCTGATTTACTCTCGTTGGATCAAAGGGATAAAATTAGCACAGAAACAACCAGTACATGCGTAGTTTAGGCATCAGAAGTTAGACAAGGGGGATATATTATTCTGTCACTGCTGCCTGTTGGTACAGTGATGGAGCCTTTTTTCAGTGGACAGTTTTTCACAGTGCAGTTCCTAAACCAAATCCAGAACTATCCATACCCTGGTCCAGTTCCTGTGTCCAGTACCTCTGAAAGTATGAGTAGTGTCTCTGGAGGGTTTGGGGATTAGTGATAAATAATGCTCACAAAAATTCACCAAATGAAGACTAGCTTATTTATCTGGTTAAAATGTCGGTCATAACTCTCCCTCACAGGATGCTGAGACACGTAGACTGACACAAACATGCATTTATAACATTAAATTACAGATAACATTGCAATATTTCCTGCAGAAAAAGGGGATTTGAAGAATAAACTTATCATATCGACACTACTAAAGGTCACAGAGCAAAACAGTCCACTACAAAAATCTGAGACTTGATCCAGGACCATTCTGTGAACATTGTTTAACCATTCAACAACCTGCGCCGTTTCCAGCTCCGCCCATATTTCTCCATTTAGTTGCCTTAGGACCCTGGAAGAAAGAATATCAAAAGCCGCACAAGTGATCTCATTGAGTTTGGTTACCTGTGTCACTTCCTGTCACATGCTCATTATGGATCTGCTGGAAGCCTGGGATGGGTCTGGTGGTGAGGTACCACACAGCGTGAAGGACGTCTGTGGCATGGACACGATTATGATCTGAGGAAGAAATACATCCACAAACCAAACAGAGATGTTCAAACACTGTCCACTGTATAATATCTGTGGAGATTTTTTAAACACTAATGTTCACTGAAGGTTTTCCCAATGCAGATTCTCCCTCACATGCCATTTTAAAGTTTAATTTACTTTTGAGGACGCTAATTTAACTCTCACAGGGTATATTGCGGTAGCCGTTCTCCAGAGCGCAGAAGTACGTCATGAACTCCCGGACGGGGATTTTGAAGATTTCAAACAGACCCATGTCCTGGAACAAAGTGTAGGCCACCTGAGAGATATCCGAACAAACAAAACTTCATTAAGACACACAACAGGCCTTCAGTGAGGCGTCAAGTCCCTGATGATCAGCAGCTATCAGACTGAGCTGTGAAGGATCATCAGCACTGCAACACACAAACAGAATGCAAGGTGCCAATCACATCCTGTTGCAAGTTAACACGAAATGGATCCAACTACAACTTTAGGTCAGTTTCTTTTGGTAATTAAGGCTAATTATGATTAAACCAGCAAAACTAAAAAGCAAAAACAAAAGAAACTAACAAACAAAAAAAGGTAACTAACCAGGGTCCTATTTTATAAAAGCCATGAATGAACCAAAAGGTTTCCAACTCTCTGCTACCAAACTGAAATCATGTTAAAATTATACAAATGTGAACGAAGCCTCAAGTATTCTTAAATTGTGACTCAAGCAATCGTAATGGCTGTGTAAGTAATTAGACGTGAACATTTGCCCCTCCTGTAGGCCAGATGACACGGTTCATCTGTTGGTTCCTACTCACACCTCAAACTGTTCTTCACCGGTCGCTAGTGGGACTTCCAATCTTTAGTTTACTGCCGGTTGCCATGGTTTCAATAATAATTCTGCAGTTAATGAGACATTGCTATAGAATGAATGCAAAATCATCCATTTGACCACAAATCAGATTAAAATGAGACGTTCTCAAATGAGATGTCTTGCTCATCTAAAGTATTCCTGCTAAAATATAAATTCTGGAGTCAAGTCTGTTGTGCAGAATGAACTGAAACGTTCTTGCTGTTTCACATTGCTGCTTACATGTACTGCTGCGTGACACGACACCCTCAGATATATGGATATTTCCATTATGGTATGGGAGGGGGGGAAAAAAAAAAAAGACATTTACTTTTATTTACTTACAAATTCAATTCAATTTTATTTTATTTGTATAGCACTTTTAACAATGGATGTTGTCACAAAGTAGCTTTCCAAAAATATGTAAACTCCAGATACAAATTTTACAGATATGAATTTATAAGTTTATCCCTAATGAGCACGCCTGAGGCAACAGTGGCAAAGAAAAAAACCCCAGAGATGATGAGGCAGTGATGATGAAATAAAGTTATATGTTCTTGTCATATGTGTTAGACACGCCCCCAAGGGCCCTTCATCACGATTCAGAAACACAAACAGGGGAGAAATCATGCAGCGCCACTCGATATTACTGCTGTTGGAAAATTTATGATCCGCAAAACAAACAAACAAGGCAATGAAACTTTTTTTTTTGATAAAAACATTTCGGAAAAGATACCCCAGGTTTAATTTAGAATATAATTTTTAATATGCGCTTAATAATACTTATCTATACATAATTATAAATAAAAAAACAATCAACACTGGTGACTGTTTCTTTACTAACGTAGCTGAGGAGCCGTCCTGACTTCCCTCCTGTCCTTTCCATCAGGTCAAAGATCTGGAAGTTCCAGTGGTTGAGCTTCTCCAACAGAGCTTCATGGTCCTCCAGCAGGGGATCCAACTTGAATTCCTAAGAGACACCACAATGACAAGATTTTTGTTCATGAAGGGTTTCAGTTATACATGTCATTTTGAAACATCCAGTTCTAGTAAGTGACGGAGCTTTGCAGATGATCTCACAACTCAACCACTATGATTTTTCCCCTTAGATAAGTGACCAAAAAATCTTCAAGATTAGAATGCAAAGTCCAATTACATGGTCTGATGCTCAACAGATCTCAGCTCACAGGACCTCTGACCCCAATGACCTCTGACCTCCTCCCTAACAACACTTTTACGATAAGGGAGGAACCATCACATAGACAAGCCAAGTTATTTTTCCACAATAAGTGTTAAACGCTGTTGTTTTATAGAGTTAATTTCACACACAGCTATCGAAAGTTACATTTAATCATTTTAAGACTTTGCGTTCATGTTAGAGATGGAACCGAATATGAAAACATTATTTGGATTGAACAGAAACTGTGTGCTAAAAGAATACAACCACAGATATAAAAATTAGTGCACTATTCATCTTTTTTGTTTGTATTCCTTCATGCTGAGACTCGCCGTGTGCACTGGGACCAGGATCACACAGGACAAAACAACGAAAGCTGCACAAAGTCTTCACTTTCATACAGAGCTGGAAAAGCATTTATTATAAAGCTTGCGTGCAGCATTTCAGCAAAATTCCCACCAGAACTACATCTCAGAAACCACACAAAAAGACCTGAAGTTAGTCCAGAATGTTCAGACTTTGGCTAATTTAGGGACATTTTTCTTATTTTTCTCAGTATTTGTGTGGCTGGCAAACAGGTTAACAGTGGTGTGGACACGTTTCGGATTTATTTATTGAGCCGTTGCTGCACATCACCCACACGGAGCACGCGTGGTGCAGAAAGGACAAAGAAAATAAATCAGCAATTTTCTGAACTTTGATCTTTCAACTGTTAATAACAGATTCCCAATTTGGGAAACGGTTTAAATCAGCCATCAGCTTGTTTAACTCAGTCACATTACTTCAGAAATAAAATTATTTTCTCTATACTTTTGGTTTCTCTCAATTTATTGTATTACTTTCTTTCAACACCCTCTCTCTCCATCATCTGTTCTTCCTTTCTGCTGCTTATTACTTTCCATCAGAGATGGAACTTCTTGTACCTCAGAATGAGATGGAGTCTCCTGCACACTCGAGTTTCGTGCTTCCTCCTCCTCATGCTCAGCTCGTTCTTTAGCTTTTGCAGTTGGTCCTGCTTCCTCTCCCTGAGCTTCTACTTCCCCGCTCTCCTCCCTGATCAAACCATCACTGCTGTATTCCGTCCCCTCAGCTGAGAAAAGCAACCAAGCATTTATCACATCGGGTGTAGAGTGGAACACGCAATTTTCTACCTTTACAATAAAAGTAATAAACAAAATGTTCAAGGACTGAAACAGCTGGTCAAATTAAAATTAGGGGTTTAATGACATGCAGTTAGGTTAACGTAGGGCAGCCTTGGGCTGAAGTGCCCTTGAGCGAGGTACCGAACCCCTGACTGCTCCCCGGGCGCTCTGGTCTGGCTGCCCACTGCTCTGGGTGTGTGTGTGTGTGTGTGTGTGTGTGTGTGTGTGTGTGTTCACTGCTTCAGATGGGTTAAATGCAGAGGATGAATTTCACTGTGCTTGAAGTGTGCACGTGACAAATAAAGGTTTCTTCTTCTTTTCTTCTTAATATGATGGGAAGTAGAGTGTGAGGAGTGTGTAAGCGCATGTGTGCGCATGCGCATCATACATGCACATGCATGCGTGCAATGAAGATCGAACCTGATCGTCTTCTCTGCATGTCAGGCCCTGAGGTCATGTGACCATCAGTCACCTCAGTGGTAGAGCTGCTCTTCAGTATCTGCCGCCCACAACTGTCTCACACACACACACACACACACAATCACTTTGTACAACAGTAGTGCAAATCCAGCATATGAGCGGTGAGATTTATTTTTCTAAAGAACAGAACTGTTCATGTTTGAACTGAAATTCTAATCTAAAAATCTGTAAACACATGAAACATGTAAGTACAGCTGCAAATCAAACACAGTGCAGATCAGAATCCAACCAGTTTTACATTTTCATTGTCACACATGAGGCTGTGAAGTTTGGAATGAGAGCAGGTTTATTCCCAGACGAGCCGCAGCATGACTCCTGAACACTTGACTTCAGCATCAGTGCTGATGTGATGTTTTTCACAAGTCGAGCTTCAGTGCTTGTGACATTTTGAGAAAATCTACCAAACCTGAGCAGAATAATAATGTTCAAGTGCTACCACCTTTAAAAAAGTGTTTTTATATTTTTGGTATGATCTTAATCTTATTTTCAAAAAGAATTTAAAAACATATACAGAGACAAAAGTAACACACAAAAAAAGGATGTGAGCCATGAAATGTATATCTAGTTAAGCTCTTACAGTTTCCTCAGGCTTTAAAGTAACTTGTTTGTCAAAACGTAGCTGAGGAGCGGAAGATAAAATGTAAAAATACTGAACAGACATGATATTTTTCAAATGTTCCAGAAAGTAATATTTTTGTACGTTATCACCAACAGTCAGGCTTCTGGAAATCTGTTCCACCTCGGGCTCTTCACTGCACTCCTGCTCAGAGTCAGTAACTCACAGGATAAAGATGAATAATTATCTTACTGTAATGTCTTGTCACTGTTCGTGAGCCAGCAGGTGAAGCAGATCCCCATGTTGTGACATCACAGTACTGACCTTGAGTCAGGATAAGGATAAGGTTTGAGGACATCAGTGGGGTCGTTACCTGGTGCAGAGCAAGCTGAGTGAAAACCCTGGGGCTTTGTGTAGGGTTACACTGGGCTTGGTGAGGATGTCAGCTGTGTCAGGAAACTCCACCGGAGAGCGAGTGATCAGCGATGAGCTCACACAGGACAGGGGACCATGACTCGGAGAAGTGAGCGGACTCAGACTCAGAGACACACCTGTCAAGGAAGGAAATACTTTCTTAATGTCTGATGGTCCACATGAACGTGTCTATTAGCCCGATCTAATGTTGGATTAGATCTAATTATCATTATAAACTGACTTGAAATGTGACTTTGAATTTTGTGAAAGTATGTGCATCTATATTAATACCAATGTTTTCATTTTTTGTGCTTGAAGATCATATATGGTCTCAATGACATGCCTACATTCCCATCTCTGATCATAAAGGCACACCCACTTAAAGCTATTCTCGTGTCCATATCTGAATTCTAAAACGGACAGATTTTCATGGGAAAAAATGCAAAAGCAGCAGAATGTCCTCAGTGTGTGGAGGTTTGGGTATTCTGCAACGTGGATATAACAATTAAAAAAAAAAAAAGCCGAACATGACAACAACACAGACTGACCTGGTCTTCTGGGCACGGTGTGGCCGTAGGAGAGCGTAACGGAGGAAGATCTCTGCTTTGGGATGGTCAACAGGTTGCTGTTTGGCCCGTTGGAGAACGAGCCCTGACTGTTACAGAGAGTTTAAATGTTAAATATCACGTTATAATGCAACCTCGAAATTATAAAAAACACAGAACAGTTTGGTAACATGCTGCACCAAAACAAAAAAACATACATACACACACACACATATATATATATATATCATCTCATTATCTCTTCCTGCCTAATATTTTCAAAAGTCTGTGTGATAGCGCCACCTTGTGGACTAATAGCAAAACATCATCATGACCATAACGGGCTGCAGAGTTAATTCACCAGTGCCAGAAGTCTAAACTCCTAAAATATTGTTGAAAGTTTTAAAGGACTAAAGGGCTTCGTGAGCCATGCCAAGGCGATCTGTTCCACAGTCCTGAGCAGGAACCATGTTCATGGAGTTCAGATGATGCCGTGACTTTATTTCTCCGGTGAGAGGGTGAGGACTCTGACCTGCCGGGATTAAGCTCAGTGTGAGATCTCTTTCCATTACTGCGCTCCCAGCGAGGGGACGACAGCATCTCCAGAGGAGACAGAGACGAGGACGCAGAGCTCCGTCTCAGCTGAGGAGTTGGCAGGCTGTTCCTACTACTCAGGCCCTGTGAGAGAGAGAGAGAGAGAGAGAGAGAGAGAGAGTGAGTTGCCCTTCCATAACCTGTTACCTGTGATCAGTACAGGAGGTGAAATGGCACAGACACGTTAATTTTTATGATAATCAGTGAAACTCTTCCGTCACGTTGACATCTGAGACAGAAAAGATCTCACAGGAGAATTTATTCACATTTACAGTGAACTCGTTAATGACTGATTTGTCTGGGGCAGTAAATTTATATCAAACATGAGTTCAATGATGGCTTCATTTACAGGATTTAGCACCGAAATGGACGTGAAATAAAATAGTCTAAATGGCCAAAAATATGTGCACCCCTGACCATCACACCCATATGTGCGTGTTGAATGCCCTATTCCAGATTTATTCCCCCTTTGCTCTTCTTGTAACGTTACAGAATACAGAGCTGTTCTGTACAACTGCACGCCTCCAACTTCATGGTAACATTTTAAGGAAGAGCCACAGATGGGTGTGATGGTCAGTGCTGCTGATTGTCAGGAAGTGAAGGGACTTTCTACCTTCACAGGTTTTCTCTCAGCTCGGTCACTCGGATCCTCTGCCTCAGCACAGGGGTAGAACCCAGGAAACGGTGTGAATGGATTGGGGCGTGGCCGGTAGGAGCTTGAGACACTGCTGATCAAACTGCTGACGCTGCGCAATGACGACATGACATGTGGAGACAGAGACGAGTCCTGCAGCAGGTCTGATATCAGGTTCCTCACATCACTAATCACTGACAGATCTGCTCCCCACGCTGAACCCTGCAACACACACACAATTCTTTAACACTGTGATAAATTAGAGATAACCATGTCTGAATACATTTAAAGGTCAAAGATAAAAAAGAAAATCTTACTTTAGAATTGTTAATGTTATAAGAACAGCACAAAACCTCAGAAAACCGTACAACACAGAAATTACATCAGCCCTATTTAAAGATATGAACCGCGAGTTGGCCTAGTGGTTAGCTTGTCCGCCTCTCGATCGGGAGATCGTGAGTTCTACTCACAGTTGGATCATACCAAAGACCATCATAAAAATGGTACCTACTGCCATCCAGCAAGGCACGCTGCAATACAGATGTGAGCGGGGAGTCAAACTCTTGTGGTTACCAGAGGACTAGCCCTCCACTGTAACCCTAGCTATGAAATAGGCGAGAGGCCGAGGGCTACGGAAACGGAGATCGGCGCCGCCCTATGCGCCAAATGGCGTGGGAAGGACTTTGATTTTGATTTAAATATATAAAAAAGGCAACATTTACATAGGAAATGTAACCATTTGTTTTTGCAGCTTTAAATACCTTTCCTTTCCTTTTTTTTTTTCAGGACATTGCACACTAATGAACATATATATGTAAATGTGCCAGATTATAGCACAATGGCTAATTTCCATCTGGTATCCAAAATATGCAGGCTAGATGTTTACAAATAGAGAAATTAAAAGCACAGATACACACTTTTATACAGAAAAACACTCTTAATAAAAGAAGAAAAGAAAAAAATACACATATAAAGGCAATACACATGTTAATAAAAAAAAAAAAAAAAAGCCGCCGCCTGTGGCACTGGGGGCGTGGTCAGGCATCTGCGACCGGAGGGCGGAGTCAGGGGAGGTAAGTGGCAGAATCACTACACCTGTGTGTCATTAACATCTTTGTGTGTCTTCCCCAGTGACCACGCCCTATAAAGGCAGAGAGAGAGCAGAGGAAGGGAGCTCTCTCCCAACCTGA
>JAPEKL010195324.1:0-11241 GCA_028877455.1 Bagre pinnimaculatus | reverse complement strand
ATGCCTTACTGTTGTTGCCTGTTCTCATGCGAATGAGTATGTGCTTCTTAAGTAAGGCATGAGTAAAACTCATGCTCAAATTGCATAAGCTGGCTTTGTCCACATCATCCTAAAATTTTGAAAAGCCCATAGTTGAGTACACCAGTTGAGTAGGGGCACCTTCAATATGGCCCATGACACATTTGCATACACACTGCTAAAAGACTGTGGCTATTTGCAGCCCCAACCACCTTCAAATGTGGTCCAAGTAACCGGATTCCAAAGCATCTTCAGGATACTTTGACCCCGTTCGCACCTGTACTTAGAGCTGACCATTTGTGACCCAATCACCCAGGATGCGGTAGTGTGTACGGGACCAAGTGAAGCTTTTGTCTCTTTTGAACTGTCGCACTTTCTTTGAACAAAAGGTGCAATTTTTTAGCACCTAGAATAATGTAGTTGACATTGAAACTGTCTTCCAATTTGTTTGGGACTCAGACCTAGTTACAGAGTAATTTGAAAACCATTGTTTAGTCAAACTTTTTGTTAATAGCTTTTCTCTTACAGATACAGATCTTGAGGGTTTACTGGCAGAGAGAAACAGATCTTTTGATGCTGCCGCACCACTTATACCCAAGGTCAACAGTGTAACCTTAAAATAATTAGTGTAACAGATTATTATTGCTACAGATATTTACTTGCATGAGAATTGTTTACTGAAGGAATGTCAGGTTTTTTTTTAACATTTAATTTTTTACAATATGATTTATTAAATCACAACTTGGTTACATGTTCAAATTGCTTCTGCACAAAGCTTAAAAAAACATTTTAAAAAATCTATAATATCGACCTTCTTTTTGCTGTCTCACATTGTATTATTAATCTGTAACATACAAAAGTAATTGTCTGACCAAAGAAAAGTAGTTTTTCCCAGCATCCTTTTTTTTTTTTGGGGGGGGGCACCCCATGTGTTGCTGCCTGTAGTTCATGCCCTTTGCATTCTGAAGTCTCTGCCCTGAGAAGATTAGGAACTTTAAAATCATTAAAATGAAGGGACAACCCACAACAGGCATCTAATGCTGAAGCATTACAGGTACACTTTGTGACTTCAGCATAGTACTGTCATTTGTAAAATGAACACTGCAACATACATTTGCTGAATAAAAGGTAGAAGACATTTGCTTTTTAATTGACCCAAATCACGAGCATATCATTAGGCAAGATACAGCGGAATGTGTTCTTGGTGAAAGAAGAAGGGAAGAAAAAAAAAAAAAAAACATGAACATGCCTAAAAGCAACATTTGCCCAGTCAACACAGCCTATTTTCTTGAAATGACTGCAGGTCAAGTTTCCATGGAAGAACAACAGTTTTGTTATCACTGCATCAAATTTGAGGCCAAATGCACAACATTAACCAAATACAAATGGTCTTATTTGCCTGGTCTCTTTGGATGATCCAACCTATGCCATGGGAAACAGTACCACACTATTCATGCCCACCTTCTGTAGTATTAGACAGAAAGGGTAAATACTGTAAACAGTCCTAATTAAAACAAATTAAGTCATATGTACCATATTAGAAAATGTTACGACTAATCAATACAGTATTCTTTTGAATGGAACGGTCTTGTAAGAATTTTCAAGGGTGTGCAGTCCACACTGCATGTGCATTCTGTGCAGCACAGTTCTTGAAGCATATCATCACTGGGCAAACTGATAATTCTTGAAGAAACGCAGCATCAATTCTATCAATTATCAGGATTTTGAAATGCTCATTGCTCTAGGTTTAGATCCTCATGCTATTTAGACACTGATCGGAGTTGGTAGAAATGAGGGTAAGTGTCCTATAATCAATCAAAACAGTAATGCATGTTCAGTGTTTCAGTTGTGCATTCTTACACCTGGCACAGCACTGGGTCTCTGGCATCACTAGAAACTCACAGGTGGCTGCCCGGACCTGGACAATAGGCTCAGAGCCAAAAGCAGGCTCACTCTTAAAGCCACGACACACAGAGTAACGCTCTAGGTCTTCCAGCAGGGTGGCAACTTGCACCACTGAGGTGAGTCGGGTTGGGTGAGCATGATACAGCCAGTGTGTAGGCAGCAGAGGCTGTCCCTGAACACTGATGTGGTAATGAAAGCTTGGTTCAATCTGCACCATTGTGTCCGCCATGGCTGAGAGCTTGGAGCACTGAAGGAGCTGCAGGCGTGGGCCCTCGACCAGCACGGCACACCATAGTACAGGCAGCGGAGCGTCACGCAGGGATGCCAAGAGCTCTAACAGCTCTAGGTCCAGGCCATCGTCAGCAGCATCATCACCCCCCAGGCTAAAGATCTGTGTGATCTGCAAAAAAGGTTTATTATTGGACAGGTAAATACAAGGGGGAGTCTATTATTTATTTATGCTGCAAATAGGTGCCACAAAGGTGTTTTCTGCATAATCCCCATTTTGTTCAATGCAAGTGTTCCAGTACCTAAGTGTTTGGATTCCTCTAGAAAAAAAAATGGATTCAATATTAATAACCTTAATATTCAATATCAATAACCTTAAAATATTGCACTTTTAAGGTTTTCATTTGTCTCATTCATTCAAACTAATAAGAGGCAGTGTTAAATTACACATAGAAAATAAAACAAAAAGGTCATAAAATCTGTGGTGGCTGACCCCAGAATTATCACCCATTAAAAACATTGTGTCTGTAGGAACTCTTGCCTTTGACCTGATCTAAAAATATGACAACACACGTGTACATAACATCAATCAGCCATAACATTAAAACCACCTGCCTAATATTGTGTAGGCCCCCCTTGTGCCACCAAAACCACTCTGACCCGTTGAGGCATGGACTCCCCAAAATCTCTGAAGGCGTGCTGTGATATCTGGAACCAAGACATTAAGAGTTGACCCTTTAAAGGGAAACTTTGAGATTTTTTTTAACCTGAGCCCTATTTTTCTGTTTTCTTTTTTTTTTTTAAACTAGAGACAAAATCAAAATTGGTCCATTATTGAGTTAGAAAACTATAACCAACAACCGTAAAATGGCTATAAATTGTAATCCTATGGGGCAAACATTTCTAATGTTTCCAAAAGGAGAAGTCATGCATCCGTGAAGTCTATTTCCAAAGTAATGCCCAAATATTTAGCGGATTACAACTATATGAATGAGTGACAACACAGTCCCTTTTGTAAACATCAGAAAACATTCCCCATGCAACTACAGGCACTTAATAGAAAGAGAAAGGTAAAACAATGACTGTCGGAAGTCATTTTATACAGATTCTTTACCAGAAGTTAAGTGTTGTCAATGTAAACATACTTGTTAGCCTGGAGTTAATCAGATGAAAAAGAGTTACCTTCAAGTCAGTATAGATAGCGGACAAACTGGATATCTGTACGAACCTTGGAAAAAGGACCATCTGCATCTGGTAAATGATTTAAGCAGCGACTCTTCAGCCAATTCTAATGATGAAACAGGTGGTGCAAAGTTGGGAAAGCAGGTCAAAGAGTTCAGCAGCTATCTGGTGCCGATGTGGAAAGTATGCCAAGCGGAAAACAGACATTGAATGCATTTGTTGTAAAGAGCACAAACTTTTAGATGACATGATGCAGATCTCAATCTAACAGAGCACCTTTGGGATGTGGTGGAACGGGAGATTCGCATCATGGATGTGCAGCCGACAAATCTGCAGCAACTGCGTGATGCTATTATGTTAACATGGACCAAAATCTCTGAGGATTGTTTCCAGCACCTTATTGAATCTATGCCACAAAGAATTCAGGCAGTTCTGAAAGCAAAAAGGGGGTCTAACCCTGTACTAGCAAGGTGTACCTAATAAAGTGGCTGGTGAATGTATATGCTAGTTACAGCTCAAAGCAGAGTGTGAATTTATAACTTGACCTTGAAAGTTTTACTTTTTTTTTTAAACAAGGCAGCTTTTTTTTTTAAAAAAATACACCTAGGCCTAGATTTAACAGGTTTAGGGTTAATTCTAATTTATTAGTTCACATATAAACGTTATACCTTTCTCACATTTCATCTGGCTAATTGGCTTGCATGGCCCGAATCCCTTTTCTGTGGATGGTATTGGAATATTGTTGGCACATTGTTGGGTTTGAGTCTAACTTGACTTGCATAGTCCAAGAGCTCGGCCTCTAGGTTCTTTTCAAAGCAATCGGGCTCAAAATGGTCCTCACAAACAACAGAGAGCACCTGTTTTCAAATTGTATAGCCACTGCTTAGCAAGTCATTTACATTGCTCAGTTGTTGGCAATGGAACACAGAAAAAATACTTTCCCTTATCATCAAGTTTATTTTTTTGCAACCATAGGCTTATGGTTAACTGTTGGTTAAGTGTTAACTCACACTTTGCACTCATTTTTCAACAATGTTTTGTACATCACAGTCAGGAGCAGCCAGCCAATCAAGATACAGGAAACCCATCAACAATTTTGTCTCATGCTGACCTTTGACACTGCCCACAAAATGGCAATATGGCTGCACCCTGAAGTTGAACCTGGGTGAGCAGGAATACAAAATAATTTTAAACCACTCCTTTATGTGACAGTGTGACAATACAGGGTAGTCAAAATGCATCTGTACCAAATGTGTAGCATTTCTAGGCTATGTTTATTTTTCAGTGCAGATACCCTTTGCAACAAGTCTACCAGAGGAGTGTTGCAAAGTTGAAATGGGGAGATTTGAGATTGTAGCACCAAGAATGAATTCATGGTCAAATAAATATTTTGCATGCATCTTGGTATTAGCTCACGCATCTGAACCTTTCTGTCTGTGACTTCAAATTTAAAACACAGTTGTAAAAAAATTTTCTACAAGTGAAAAATTCAATATCAGATTTTTATTTTAATGAATATAAATTAAATGAAAGTGATTTCATACGTTCTAAACGCTCATGCCAAATATTTTCAGCACAGCCTGTGTCTGTAACAAACCATGCAAATACAAAATACTGTACATTTAGAGCACATGAAATTACATGGCCCACATGCATGTATCCATGGTTTTGTAAACTATTAATAAAAATCAACTAGTTCTGAGCTAATTTTAGCCTTTTTGAGAATATAACTAATAACTCCTAACCAGTGTGTTTTTTTCCTTATACAACCCCTTCTCTGCAATTAATCTGAATATCACGTTTGCTACGTAGTGCATCAGTTTGATTTCCAGGTCCATTGTTTGTTTGCTTGCAGTTGTGGAAACACAGACTCAAAAATGCCTCCTCCCCCATGCATTTTTAAAATTTGTTGTGAAGTGTTAATATCCATCATAGCAATTTGGTTCAACGAACAGTGATGTCATGATCAACGTGTCTGAAGAAAATGAGAGATTGCATATAGGAAATAAACCTGATAGCCAGGGTAAAATTAAGTGGATTACTGAATCTGATTCTCTGGGGCTGTTTTGTGGCTTCTAGTTCAGCAGCTCTTGTAAATATTGATGGCCACATGAATTCCACCAAGTATCAGAACATTTTAATGCAAAATCTAGTTGACTCTTTCAATTAGTTAAAACCAAAAGACCCAAGTATACTTCAGCAAATGCAGTCTGCACACTACACACGCAACAAATTTAGTCATACGCACAGTCCTTGCAGCACCCAGATTTTGGGCCTGTGCTGAATGCACATGTGCAATACTGAGCATGCAGTATACATATTACAATAACGTCGTAGTGTAAGTGTTCAGAGACATGTACATATTCAGCAGCAAATCTCCAAAGCATCTCCAAAGATGCACAAAGTCATGTCCGTGGAGGTATACTTGGGCCTTTAGCAATGGATTGATCTTTTAACACAATGTCCCCAGACATCAAATCACAATTCAGTGCAGAAAAGGCCTATTTGCACTGGTCAGTGAAAAGTCCCATTGAAAGCCTGAAATATAAATCCACATGCATACACCTCAAAATATGAAGAGTATGCTTTGTGCTCACCGTTGGCTCCATTTCATCCTCATCTGGCTCCTCTGCATGTTGTTCAGTTGCTGAGGGGCATTGCCCCTTCCTGTCATTTACTCTAGTCCACTCATCACAGAACAGATGCAAAAGATGATCCTCAGAAAGTGCCCGGCTTGCCTCAATTTCTGCACCCTATAGAAATAAGCACGATGCAATTGTTTATTCTAAAGCAATAGGCCAATAACACTGTGCAGACTGAGATAAAAGCTATTAACCAAACAGCCTGAACAGCATGCCAGCCACAAACTCCCATATCCAGTGATAAATTAAATGTAGGGATCCCAGAAAGCAATCAGATTCACTTTCTAGGCGAAGTGACCTTGTAATAGACACGGCTCAGCTGAAATCAATGATTCAGAAGCTGAGCCCACACAACTTGGAGGTTCATGCCCTTAATCAGATCCCTCCTAACAGTTCTCTGCTCCCTATTCAGAGGAATTTGACAGTCCGTCTACAGCCACTTCCAGGAGTGTCTTTCAGGGTGATAATGACATCATTGGTAGTTGAACTGCCATGTTCAACTATGACCTCAGCAACAGCTGTAAAAGGGTCAGATTTTCTAAACTGACGCATTGGGAGTCTGCAAATTCGAATCCCGAGGATACCAGTGTCATCTGTGGCCAGGAGCCAAGGGAGCAAATTGACTGCTCTCTGGGTGGAAGGTATGGACTAGGTATGGTCTCCTCCATGCCAATCACAGTTCCACTGTTCAATGATGGGCATCTGTGAGCTCATGTAGACAGAGCACTTTGCTTGAACTGTTACATGTCTCTGACACAGCATCAACAGCAGTTCTAAAAGATGAGGTTGGCTGGCTTAACGCATCTTGAAGGAAGCATGTTAGTCTTCACTCCCCCCAGATGGTAGCAGTAACATTGATCGGGGAGAACTGACTGGTGGGTGGGAACTGGCTAAACTGGGGAGAGACGACACCAAACACCCTCAGTGTTGTGACCCAATTCAAGTTTTCATTGCAAGGATTTCAATGACCAAAGGATTTCAAAGCCACACTGCAAGGATTTCATTGAGAGATATAAAGGAGGACTTGAACAGACAGCAGAACAGTGCCCAAAGTCAAAAGACACATGTTTGAGCTATGTGGCATGGACTCTAGCCATTATGATGGATCACAGGCAATTTGAACTGGGTCATATGCCTGCCTTTGATGCCTTCATCATATCATTGCTGGTCTCACCAGACAAAGTGTCCAGTGCCCAAACACTGAATGCAGATGTACTTTGGAATAATCTATTCAATCTGCAGAAGCTAATCTTGCTTTCTGGGGGAGCTGACGGACACCATTTCGAACATCAGGACACCTAGGAGAGGATATGGAGCCAATCTAGATTACAAAAGGCACCAAGTGTGGTTAACACCACCTGCTCTGCCAGGCTTGTACAAATCAACCCTGTGAAATGTGCCCCATGTGTCAGGATTTACCAGCAAAGAAGATCTGGACACTTTTAGGTCACTGCAACCCAAAAAAAATGTACATGGAAATACCAGATGTGAATCATTGAGACTGGAGAAAATGTTTGGTCGTTGCTCACTGGGAACATTACAATAAAGCTCGGACACATAAAACGATGCAAAAAGAACATGCAATGAATCACAACAAATCCAGACTGCTCAGTAGACTCTCCTGATATACCTGTCCATTGTAATCTGAGATGCAGTGCTTGTCTCTCTCCACATAGCGCACATCAACAACAGACCCTTTTGCTATTCTTTCCTTCTCGCATTCATTGTCCGAGAACTCAAAGTCCCACTTTTCTCTGTTCCGTCGCAGGACTTTATGGCTGTAAGCATAATGTGGTCTTGGTCTGCCAGGCACAGTCCAGCCCTGAGGAATATGGATTGTAGAAATCAGCAAAAAAAGAAAAAGAGCATCACTGAAAAATGTTCAAACTATATACCAATCAAGAAAGGGGAAAAAAAATTATATATCAATAAATGAAGCAACTTTCAGCATTACAAAAGCATGCAAAATTTGAGGGGAAAAAAAAAAAATTCCAGGATGAGATAGTTTACAGACTTGCTGAGGGAGTAGACATACCTTTGCTTCTCTTTGACACTGACGCTGACGGCATTTCTGTCTTTTTTTATTGCTTCCACCAAATTTGGGTTTGTCTATGCAATAATCACAGGTTCCACAGTCTGCTTTGGCCACACAGCCTTTACATCGTCCACATGAGCGCCGAAACTTCCTCAGTAATCCCTGCAGAAGACGCACACAATGCAACGTCCCAAGACCTGTACAAGCCTACTTCAGAAATGAGCAGCATAGGGTTGTTTCAGAATTGAGCAGTATAGGACTGCACATTAAATGGAAAATGCCACATAAAATCAATGAAAAAAAAAAAAAAACAAGCAGATTTCCATTTGCAATGTTTAGACTACTCATTTAATGCTATATCCATGGTCAAACAAATAAAAGTTGCCTGAATAAAAATACAAATACCTTGAATGAAAAATGGCACAGGTGAATACAAGAGAAGTTTGCTTGTGAATACAATATGGACTGAGTGCTGTTAAATCTCTGATAATCTAACCATCCTGTACTTACAACTTTTTTGCTCCGTCATAATACACACCTCTTTCAAACCTTTATGTTTTATACATTTCATACAGCTATAAATCCATGTACATAGTGGTGCAGTGGTTCGCACCGTCACCTCTAGCAAGAAGATTCCGGGTTTGAACGTGACGGACGATGGGGCCTTTCTGTGTGGTGTTTGCATGTGTCTGCTCTGGTTCCCCCCCCCCCACAGTCCAAAGACATGCAGATTAGATAAAATACCCAGCCACTGGGGTTTAACAAGCTAGTGCACCCTTAGTGTCAGTCCCAAGCCCGGATAGACTGGGGAGGGTTGTGTCAAGAAGGGCATCCTGTGTAAAACATATGCCAAATCAAATATCCAGAACAGGCAGCTGTGGCGACCCTTAAATGGGAGCAACCGAAAGAAGAAGCAGTGTGAAAAGTACAAAAATAGTCAAGCAGGCCTAAATGTATTTTAAAAACAAACAAACAATGTAAATGAAAGAATTGCTTTAAATTAGGCCTATAATGCAGCTGAGGTCAGAAGTTTACATATACTCATCATGGACATGAATGTCATGGGCTTTCAAATGATTTCTTTGAGATGTTCTTTTTCTGTGGCAGAATGGTTGTACAACATACATCTTTAACAGGAAAAAATAATTTGTTGCACAGGTTTTAATTTATTTTGGATTTTCTGGACTCAACACAGGGTCAAAACTATACAATGCAGGGTCAGAAAAAGATACACATATATACCCACTTAGATTATTAATTCAGTGGTGCTGAAAGTTTCAAAAGGTCTGAACTTGCCAAGATCAAGGCCTCTTAATTTCCTGTTAGTGATCATGACTGACTACAGCTGATAGCTTCTCTGTGCCAACATAAAGATTTGACTGACAATTACACATGATTGGGAGGTGTAGCCACTTTGTCAAGGCCTAGAAGAAAACCGAAACTGCCACCCTCAGCCAAGAGGAAATTGGTTTGGATGGTCAGAAATAACCCAGAAACCCAGTCCCAGGCCAGCCATGAACTGAAAGCTGTTGGAACACCAGTGTCACTGTCTACAATCAAGAGAATTTTACATCGCAAATGGATTGAGAGGCCGCTGTCCAATAAAGAAGCCCCCGCTACAAAACTGACACCTTCAAGCTTGACTAAGACCCCTGTTTACACCTGGTATTAACATGCATCCTGATAAACTATATGAAAGGCGATGAACTATATGAAAGGTTAGGCACCAAGGATAGAGAAAAGGACCCATACTGATTAGCAAGACAACAAGCTCAAGCTGGGATGGATGTGCAGCAGGTTAGGCTGATGATGAATGCAGATGGAAGTGTGTTGACAAGTGAACAGCGTGTGTGTTGATGGATTTCTTTGAGAAGCTGATGAATGAAGAAAATGAAAGAGAGAAGGTTGGCCAAGGTGGAGAAGTACAGCAGATTAGCAAGGAGGAAGTAAGGAGAGCTATGAAGAGAATGAAAAGTGGTAAGACAGTTGGGCCAGATGATCTACCAGTGGAGGCATGGAGATGCTTAGGAGAGATGGCAATTGACTTTTTGACCAGATTGTTTAACAAGATGTTTGAAAGTGAGAGGATGCCTGAGATGAGTAGTAGTATACTGGTACCAATATTCAAGAACAAGGGCGATGTTCAGTGCTGCAGTAACTACAGAGGCGTAAAGTTAACCAGCCACAGCATGAAGTTGTTTGAGTACTACAGACACAATATTTGCTTGGAGAATGATGGGAAAGTAGAGAGAAAGCCAGAAGGAGCTGCATTGTGTGTTGGTGGATTTAGAGAAGGTATATGACAAGGTGCCGAGAGAGGAGTTGGGGTACTGCAATCAGGAGAGGCAGAGAAGTATGGCAGCATTTAAGGTGGATGTTGGATTGCACCAGGGCTCTGCCCAAAACCCTTTCGTTTGCAATAGTAATGGACAGGTTGACAGACGACACTAGGAAAGAGGCCCCATGGACAGTGATTTTTGCAGATGATATTGTGATCTGTAGTGATCACAAACAAAATGATTTTCAGTGGGATGTCATGTCTTGTCAGTAGAAAGAAAGAAAAAAAAAAGAGGTCTAGGGAACTTCATGCACTTGTTCAAATATCCCATGTTCGACAAAGTATTCTATACATGTTCACTTAAAGGCAGGTCTTTGGGTTTGTCTCACTCTAGATGTTGGCAAATTGCAAAATTTACTGCATTTCCTGATAGAATCAGGTTAAATGTAGTCATTGCCAGAGAACTAAATCACACATTCAATTTTTTATTCTCAGACCAAATCACTATTAGTTGGGGTCAGAATTTTACATACATTGACATGAATGTCATCTTGGATATAAATGTCATGGTAATATTTGGGCTTTCAATAATTTCTTTGAACGGTTCTTTTTCTGTGGCAGAATGTACAGCATAAATCTTTAATAAAAAAAAAAACAAAAAAACCTAGAATTTGGTGCACAAGTTTTAATTTTCTTTGGGTTTTCTGAAATCAACAGAGGGTCAAAATTATACATACAATGTTAAAAATTTACATACACACAGATTATTAATTCAGAGGTGCTAAAAACTTCCAAGATGTCTCTTATCTTGCCAAGGCTGAGGTTTCTTAACTTCCTGTTATGTGATCATGATTGACTACAGCTGGTAGCTTCTCCGTGCCTTCATAAAAAGGGTTTGTTTACAGCACTTATTGGATTGACCAACACACAGTAAAATGGGAAAGTCCAAGGAG
>JAPEKL010195192.1:0-11264 GCA_028877455.1 Bagre pinnimaculatus | reverse complement strand
TTCAAAAAGGGGGGGGGGGAAGGAAGAGAGAGAGGGAGAAAAAACACAGGTTGTTAGAGTTCAGTCGCAACAGTTTTTTCCCCCTCTCCGCTGGTCGATGGCAGGCAATGTAAAATGCAAAGACTTAATATGCACAGCTACTATTTCAACACATAACCGCTGCTGGCAAAATGTGCATGTTTAATCATCCCTATCCACCCCAGATGCCTCTGAACCGCCTGTCTAAAACTACACTTTATTACATGTGAGTATATCCATTAGGCGGAGAATAGGATAGTACTATTAGGAAGGAGAAAAGCCAACATGGCAATGTTACACATGCTCTGCTCCACTGTGTGTTGTCGCTGCCGCTTTCTGAAATAATATATAAAAAAATTGAGACAGGTACACTCTCGGAACAGACACTAGTCTGATCAGTTAGTTGTCTTTACAGTCAGTTAGTGATACTACAGGGTCAATACATGGTTCCCAGACACGGAGTGCATTCTGTCGCAACACAGGTGTCCTCTGGTTCTGCACCTATTAAATATTATCTTCATCGTGGGCATGGTGGCTCCGTGGGCTAAGTTGACGTACTATTACACTGGGGACCTGGGTTCAATTCTGACCCAAGGTCATTCCCCCATCCATCTGCTCTCTCTCTCCCACTAATTTCCTGTCACACTTTCTTACTCTCCTGTCCAAATAAAGGCATAAAAGCCCCCCAAAAAATCTAATAATAATGTCTTCATCCTTAATCTTACCAGGAAGGTCAAATCACAATCTATACCTCTGAGGAGCCCTGTCCAGGGCAAGATGGCATCAAGTATGTAAACACTTAAATGAGAAGGTGCCATGTGAACACAGGTTACAATTCAAAGTGAGAAACAGGCAAAAAGGCACCCTACAGTAAACAAATAAAAGTTATTTATGTGAAGCAGTGGCACTGGGCACTGGATGCTCAATGCACGGCCTCATTGATTACCCCCGTTGCTCGGCTGGCCGTGTAACCGATACCTGCGATACTGAAATACCCAGTAATGAACTCAACTGGTCCAGGGCAGGCCACACTCTCTGTCTGTGGGGCCGAGGGGAAAGCAGGTGGAGGAGAGAGAGAGAGGGAGAGAGAGTCACTAAATGGGCTTGGGGTGTAGTGGGGTTTCTGTGAGGACACAGATGATTGATAAGTTTATTGGACTGAAGAGAGTGGGGCACAACAGATAAACCATTGTCATCATTTTCGTCTTGGAAAACACGTGTTAAATAGTTACCTTACACATCCTATCTGTCAACAATCAGATTTGTAATGAACAACTACACATCTCAGGGGAAAAAAAGACACTACTAGGCATTGCCCTCAGGTGACTGTTAACACACGTATGAAACGTGTCAGAGGCATTCCTCAGTCATCACCAAAGACATGTCCCCATTCATCATGCAAGACGATACAGTTGCATTACGGAGGGATAAGTTGCTGTTGTATCAAAACTTCCAAGTGCTGAATGAGCAACAGAGAGAGAGAGAGAGAGAGAGAGAGAGATATTCTCCATGGTGCACTTTGTGGTGGGGTAGGGAAGGGAGGGTAAAAAAGAGGGGAGAGGGGACCACGCATTTGCTGTTAGATCACTTATCGGAGATCTCAAAGTCCGCCTCTCTTCTGTGCGATCTACCTCTCCCTGGACCTGACATGGATGTTACGCTTGGATATGTTTTCTTCTTTGTTTTATTGCGGTTACAATGTACAGACGCTTTATATCTCACCAATAGTATACGTAGGTAAGAAGAACTGTTCATTATTGTTTTAGTGTTTGATATACTGTTGCAAAGCCAGTTGACAGCGTTCTGACCAGCGTTGCTTCAGGCACACTCATTTCAAAAGAAAACGCTCTGATCCCAAGTTTGCATTTCTCTTTTCTCGCTCGTAAAGGCACTCGAATTAGCCAAAGTGATATGATAGCACAGAAATGTAATCGCAGGGTTCTGTCAAGCCTGTGTCATCCTACCCCGTGCATTTATTTCTCCTTATGACAACTTTTATTCAATGCGCTAAGGCGAAATTTAACAGTGGTGTATTTGGTATTGGCGCGTTGCAAGTCGCCCTTACGCAGTAGAAGGTGTTTTGAAAAGTAAATAACATGAAGTGTGGTCCTGATTGGTGTATTGGAAATTGTCATACTGTGGTTTTCTTTGAAGTTTCATGTAGGTAATATTATTAAATATACTACAATCAAAGAAAATCACTGGTCTAATCTGGCAAGGCTGTGTCTCTTATGAGCAGAAAAATACACTTGAAATTCATGCAGAACGTTGCTGCCTCTGATGCTTTTACTGTACGGTTCCACGGAAAACAATTCAATTAAAAAGATGTTTTCACAGCGATGAAACTTGATAGCCTGCACAGAGGCAGCGAAAATATTGCTGAAAGTCCCGGGTATGCCGGAGAAAGGAAATCAACAAACGATGAGGCTGCACGGTAGTGTGACTCCTGTGCGGTGAAGGGCATGCTTCTGCCTTCGTGCCGGGCGGGGGAAGGCTGCCACTATGACACAAGCCACAGCCTAGATGTGGATGATTACAGTATGAAGCCGTGCGGACACAGCCCTCGCCCCATCACTTACCGTAGCGGTTGCCGCTGTCTGTGTGCGGTTTGGTGTGGTTGCTTGACAGCTATTAAATTTTCGGGGCCTAGCATGAAGGCGCAGACACCTACTATTATCTCCGAGTACGCGCTCTTGCAGCCATGAAGTCAAGGCAGCCGGCAAGGCAAGCTAGTGTCGTGTCAGCACTCAGCAGACAGTATTTCATTAGCCTAACTCTACTAGGTAGGCTACCCACAGTGGAGGAAACCCATTCAAACTTTCAGTAGTACATTGGGGGATGCCCTTAACCAGCCTAGCAAAACAGGCACTTCCCTTCTTGTGCATTTATATAGTTTATAAATATTTTTTCTTTTGGGTTACGTTGGTGATGCATAGGGGCAGAATATCAACATTACCAGACCATGTGCTACGGTATTTGCATAGTTTGACTGTGAGGCAGTTTATCTCACATTAGATTGCAAACATTCCAAAGAAGCTCCATGAGATCACTCTTGAGGTTTGCATGTAAAAGTAAAACCTCATCTTTCATTCTGCACTATATTGATGGTTTGGATGCACTCGATGATCTCTTTGGGAATGTTTTCAGGATTTTATTTTTTTAGTGATGCTTTTATGCATGCACCTGCCTGCATCTGAGCAATGAGAGGTGGGATAAGGAGTGTGCATAGGGGTATAGGGGGCAAAGGTCATGGTTTAGACTGAAACAAAACAAAATAATGATTCCATTGTAGCTAATGAGGTAGACTGTAAGAATATGACTACTTTTAGTTTATACACCTCTGCATATTACAGTCAGACATGGTTAAGAGTAAAACAAAACAAAATAGCGTGATAAAAGCCACAGCAGTAGATGATGTTTTGCCCAGCAGAGAAATGGTACTGCTGCTTCTGAGAAGTTTCCAGCCACCTAAAAGTCACCTGATCCAGGTCAAAAGTACTAGTTATTAGGTGATTTTTACTTAAATTAACATCAACTAGATGGTTTACTTGTGAACCTAGAAAAATGAGCTTGCTAAGATTTCATTTTTGCAGTGCAGTGACCAATGCCAAACAAGCAGGGGTTGTTACAACTTTAGCTACAGAAGTGGTGAATAAGAATGGCAGCATACGTGAATAAAGGCAATGTTGTTACTGTTGTAGTTAAGTGGCAAAAAGAAAAACAATTTTTGAAGCAAACACATTTTCTATTTTCTGTGATTTCACTCAGATTTAAGAGCATCATCATTAGGAATGAAATGCCAGTTATATTATACCAACAGTTCAAATAAAACAATAATGATAAAACTCCGACTGTCTTGAGGGAGATCCATTCAGCCGTTTTCCAAGTAGGCCTAATCCAACAAACCAGCAGTTAGCAGTTCAGTGTCCTGGACAACATCAGGATGCTACATGAAGTTTCTCAAACAATTCAATTCTGCCTTAATTCTTCGTTTAAAATCGATAGACTTCAGAGCACCAAATCGTGTTTATTCAAACACTGCAAGTTAGGCGTGTCTCTCTGCACTGTTTTTTCCCCCCACATGACTTTCACGTCATCAGTAGGCTAATATGCTACGTGCCTGTCACTCTCCTCGATACAGACAATCACGGTTGTGTTTAATCTGCTACTGACAGCAGGTTCTGGCATGCTGATAAGAAGCCGTTTCAAAGACACACCACACAAAGGGGAAGAAAAGTCCAAAGTATGCATTTAGGCAGAGTATGCAAATAGACATCAAGAGCAAAAGCAGCAGTGGATGGTTTTTCATACTTGAGATTTGAGCAAACCAATTCAACAGGTTCTTTTTCTCTATCTCTCTCTCCAATGAGTTCTTGGAGTTTCCTTAAGGCGGGCATAGGCCTACATTGGCCTTGTTTACATGAGACATTTAATTCAGAATTAACTGAAATTAAATTCAGAATTAAATGAAAGGGCAATGTAAACTCAATGGAACTATCTAATTCGGAATTATTAATTCGGAATTAAAAAAACATCATGTAAACGTGGCAATTGTGCGATATTTTCAATCGTGGGTATTAAGCTCCTGCTCACACTGCACGAGGGAATTTCACGGTCTAAAAGTTCACATCTCACGACTCACGTCCTCACACTATACGAGCCGAGGGTCGGATGCGAGCAGAATGCTCACACTGTGCGACACGACAGGCTTGTTTTCCGGAACTGCGGATGACAAAAATTCTGAAGGGAAACGCGCACCTGAGGTGGAGATGAGGAGGCGCTCAAGAGCGAATCGCGCTGCCCTGTCAATGTACATGTGTAGTGTCAAATCGGGTCGTAGCACTGCTTCAACTGTGCGATTTACTCACGAGGGGCGACCAGGATTTCAAACAGTTTTGATTTTCTTGCGACCCTACGATTGCAAATTGCAAGCTGGTCGTGAGGTGAAATCGCTCGTTACCCCATGTACACTATGCGAGACTCACGATTGACCTCCGATTGAGCAAGAAATCGGCCCGATTCCCCAAAAGTCACCACACACATACACATACACTCGCACTCCTCTCCCCTTGCTCCGAGCCCAACAGAGCCCGCCCACACGCGTTCCAGAGCCAACACACCTGTCTATCACTCTTCCTTGTTTGTTACATCATTGCCTCTCTCCTCTCCTCTCCTCTCCTCTCATGTCTCTGTTTTCAGCTGCCACCTCATATAATCCCTCAACAAACAAACACACACATTTCAGGGGCTCAATACACACTAGGCGATACCCCAAAAGGCCAAGTAGAGGAGATAAAGGGTAGGCTGATCAATAAGAAGGGATCAATAGCGCAGTGTGAGAGAGAGCATGTGTGTGTGTGTGTGTGTGTGTGTGTGCTGAAGTAGATGGGAGAGGCAGAGTAATCGAGAGGGAAATGCTCAAGAGCTCACTTTCTCTCTCTCTCTCTCTCTGTCGCTCCCTCTCTCTCTCTTCTTTTTTCCACTGGAAATGGGTCATGGATCCTGCCAATGATAGAGCTTGTACAGCTGGCAGAGAGAGAGAGAGAGAGAGAGAGAGAGAGAGAGAGAACTGCAGGAAGACAAAGGCATGACCAATGGAGGGAGGGAGAGAGAGGAGGAGAAAGGGATACTTAACCCATTCATTTATCAGTGAAACAAAACAAAACCTTAAACTTAACTGCGTTCCCATTTCAGGTCCCTTCACTGCACACAGCTAAAGGGCAGTAATTACATAGACAAACAGGCAGACAAAGGAAGAGAGGGAGAGAGAGAGAGAAAGAGGGAGTGCACGACAAAGGAGTCTATGCAATACGCTTTGCAGCGTAGTTCAATATGTGGTTTTGGAAGTTCTCCACATCAGAGGAAGTTCTATTTGATTAGAGCAAACACAGGTAATTACAACAACACAGATGGTATGACAGGTGCTCTGCAGTCTTTGTAAGCAAAAACCATGGATAGCCTATACAGGGTAGTTGAAGACATGGTGAGAACATATACTGGTCACGATCCGAGCCCTCGCTGATGCGGTGGCTTTGGTGGCCTAGACAGTGTCTTGCTCTGTGTCACCTGCCAGCGCTTGTAACTAGAACAAAAAGAAAGCCTTTTCAACACAATAGGAAGTCTTAAATCTTTGTTGGATAAGGGCTTCATACCTTAAATGTCAAATCACAGAAATGCCCCTTGTGACTCTAATGGTAGGGCACTCGTCTGCTACGCGGCTGACCTGTGTTCGAGTCTGGCCCGGGTCGTTTGCCAACCCTTCCCCGTCTCTCTCTCCACTCGCTTCCTGTCATAGTCTTCACTGTCCTATCTCGAAATAAAGGCAAAAAGCCCCCCAAAAAATAAAATAAATGCCCCTTGTGATCCAGAAGTGTGAGCTGGGTAGAGCCAACAGACATGTCCTTGAAGAAGTTGGATGCTACCTGTTGTACAAAAGGGGGAATCCACATTTGGAAACCAGGTATAATCCATATCTACTACCATATAATAAATGTCCACCTGCCTGCATCTCTCTCTTGCTACACCCTCGCAAAAGCATTTTTTAAAATAACTTATTCACCTATTCATACAGCATACTGTATGTTATTGGAAGCTTACTGGTGTTGCAGAGTTTGTCTAGCTTGATATCTGCCACGGGTGTGCGTGCGTGTGTGCCTGTCTGTCTGTCTGTGTGCGACAAACACTATATTACTAAAATGATTCGTTGACCCATCTAAATGATCAGAATCAGGTATCCTAATCACGTGACCTGGTCAAATGTGTATAAAATAAAGCATGTAGGCATGCAGACTGTTTTTGCAAACATTTGTAAAAGAATGGGCCACTCTCTCTCTCTCTCTCTCTCACACACACACACACACACACACACACACACACTCAGACCCACACACACTCCTTAAAAAAATTAACTTGACAAGACAAATTTCTGTGCAAACAGACAATAAAGTTTCTTATCTTATCTTATCCCAAGGCGGAAATGATTAACCTTTGGACAACCTACGTAAAGGTGTTCCTTATCAATCAGCTGAAACAAGCTAGGAGTGCTTACTATGCAGGTGGAGAAAACACATGACTACACACACAACGGTCAAAAAAGAAACATAGCAAAGAATTTAATGAAATAATCAGTTTTATTCAAGATGTCTTTTTTCTTGCAATACAAAATGTCTCATACAAACAAAGACTGTGTGAAAGCACATCACTGCACATTGCTGACTGAGATAACGTGAGGTGAGCCACACACACACACACACACGGGCACGCACTTGCAAACACACACGCACAAACACACACATGTCCGCGCACACATACACACCAACATGGCATCATTGCAACTGCATTTGGATAGTAAACTCACAGGTTAGGGATGGTTTTGGTCAGGGCACAGCAGAGCATTTTTGAGTTTAGCAACAGAAATTTGCTGCAGGCAACAGAACTTTGCCAGGACGGCCGGAAAACTGCACAAGCTTGGTCACGTGACAAAAATGCTTTTCTGCGGTGTTGTGGAGCACGACTTAATATGCAAAGTCATTGCACCACAACGCGGAATGCACTAGTGTGAAATACAAATGCCTTTGCGCAATGCCACACTGTACACACACACAAACACACACACACACACACACGTATACACAACACATTTTTTTGTCTCAGACCCTCATAGACACACAGAAATACACCTCCTTCTCTCACACAACACATACACACACTTCTCCTTTAATTTTTCCCCTCAGGCACCACGTCCCATCCAGTGCCAGTATGACCAAACAAAGAGCCATAGTAGTTCTCTTTCAGTCGACTCGTTTCGACATTTCTATGGGGCGGGCCCGCCAACAGTCAAAACTGTACGTCCAGTCATTTCGCGCTCATATTGGCCTCTCTTCGCCCCTGACGTTTGCCAGATCCTGTGACTTAACTGTCTAATAGAACTGCCGTGAAAAGCGTTCGCTAGGTGTCCAGGCTCTCAAGCTCTGTCTCGACGAAAGAGTTGATATTCTATGGATGAGTATCTTTCATGCCGTATTTGTGGAATTGTTGCGAAAACGGGAGTTTCCCCGTTGCCAAACTTTTCTGCTTACTCATTGTCTAGCCGCTAGCACGCTAGCGACTTCTTGGCTACTGTAGCTAATCACTAATCCTGTATGCCCATGACGTGTTTCCATTTCCGATAAAGCAACCAATCAGATATGCCGGCTGTAGCTTCATTTTGTGTTTCTGGACATACAGGAATTGTCCTGTGAAACCAAAAATAAATAAATAAAAAGACTCCATAAAAAGGTTGCTGTGGATCTCCAGGGGCTTCTGGGGTGTCTTCTTGTAAAGGACATGACCACTATGTAGAGTTAACAAGTGCAGTGATGCATAGAATAGACTCCAACTGGTGTCCTAACTGAGAACCAAAAAATGGAAAGCCTTTGGACCCCACCCCTCCCACCTAAACGCACACAAACGAGAATGTACATGTACGTAATTTCTGCTCTTATGTGATTTCCTCCATGACCCAGCACTCGGCGGATGATTCAGTCTTAGTGAAGTTGGAGTCAAGGCCTAAGTACTCTTAGCCTGGACGAAAGCCGACTGTACGGAGCCAAAATCTTTGGGTGGAAGTACGTAGGATGGCGTCGGCAGGCTAAAGTACTCTAGCAGAACACAGCAAGAACAATATCTGAGCTTGAGAATCATACTGTGGCTGCTCCAACATAGGTCTAGGGAAAAAAAAAACACACCAAGAGAGAGAAATAAGATCGCGTGATCTTGATTGGATATCTGATTATAACATTGTATGGCAAAACTGCAATGATGCAAAACAAACACTTGTCTGACCAAGGTTAGTTGTCAAACTATGAGCAGCTAAGGACAACTACAGAATGAATTAGCAATGCTTTAGTAAATCAGCAAATATTTAAACTAAAGTAAATAAGCTGTTTTATGTCATATACTGTAGTAGCCATTACCATTAGTTCACCATTTCTAGTAGTGCTAGTAACACGCACCAGTCTTCTGACTCTCTTTGTCTCTCTCTCTCTCTCTGTGTGTGTGTGTGTGTGTGTGTACAGTGTGTGTGTGCACGTGTACATGTACATGTGTATGTTGTGTCCATGGAATGTATTAATCAAGTATCAATATCAAAATTCAATTATTGGAACATCGTTACCTGGGATCTATGAGATAGGGTACTTTTTGAGATTTGCATTTACGTATTGTTTGATTGCAAGGCCGAGTGGAAACTTCATTACTAAATGGTACTTTGACTATTTTCTCAGTTTTGAAAACATGCCAATTTTAAACAGAGCTTTTCTATGCTTGTCAAAAGGCACTTTATTCTGTAATATTGGCACTCACATGCATAGCTGGTGAATAATTCTGAAGGATCATGAAGGACAGTATTTGACAAAATATACATACTTAGATACTGTAATTAGAAATTCACACAATACACATTTTAATAAAATCTGGAATTTATAGGAACATGTGCAATGAATATACTCCTACACACAATTATTTCCAGAATACTTCCTACAAGCAACTATTTGTGTGGTATGCAATAGCTAGCAGTTAAAAGAGGGGAAGACATGGCTTGCAGTTGAATGCGCTGCCTGACAAAAAAAATGATGAAAGGCCTCCTCCTCCTCCTCCTCCTCTTTCCCCTCATCATCTTCCTCTTCCTCCTCCTCATGTCTCTAGATGCTGGTAGCTGCTGTACCTTTAAGGCTGCTATTATTTGGGGATGAATCAAGGCGATGTTTTGGTCCATCTAGATAATCATACAACCAGTGTACTTTTTTTTTTGTTGCTTTATTTTTTCCCTCTGCCCAGGATCGATAATCTCCAAACCTCTGAAGTCCTTCCACTGGCCTGAGCCCCTTAGCTCCCCCACCACCAGTTCAACCTTGTACATTTCCACCTCCACAGCCTTCCAGCCTCCGTGAATTCCTTGGCCTCCGCTGCAATCCTCAAGAGATCATGAGGGGACCAACTACCAAACAGAATGCTAACGCACCTACCCCCCTCTCTGTCTCTCTCTTTTCCTTGCCTTCTACTTAATTTGCCCCTGTAATTGCTCAAACACAATATATCCTCCCTCAACCAACTGTAATTATGATACCAGGCAGATATTAGAGGCCTCTGAACTGGGCCCCTTCTCCAAGGTGTAAAGAGAAAGCTCTGACATTCTCACCATTAATTCTACCATTCTGGAGTCTCATCAAACACAATGCATTGTGTTAAGACATTATGTCCCCCAGCAAGGGTCCTGCCTTCTGACGCTTGTTCACTTGGCCTCATCAGAGTTGCAAAAAAGGTTTATCAGATGAGCTGTATTATTGACAAGTCCAGTTGCATTTAGCAGCCCTGTGTGTGGTGCAGTGACTGTGATTTCTAGTCACCAATCAACACACAGCCAATCAATGCTGAGGTGTATAGTCCAGAAGACCGCGCAATTTGTATCGTGTTAAGAAATGGCAGCAACAAGAAGCTGAATAATGATTTGCCTCACAATCACCCATGGAATAAACATCCATCTGACTCACACTTAGGGCTGGGCGATTCACCACAAAAAAAAATCTCCGATTTTTTCATAAAAAACTCGATTCGCGATTCGATTCAATGCCCCCCCAATGAAATGACTACTCACGGTAAAATCAATTCCAAGACACACATTTCTTTTCATAAACAGGTGCTACAATCAGGCTACAAAAACTATATTCAGCAGACAAAAAGTGCTTGTGCACTGGAGTTTCATAGTGCTTCAATGAGCTTTTAAAAGAACAAAATGCCTGAGTTAATTTGTACATCTCATTAGAAAAGAGATGGTGTACGAAGTGCAAAAGTTCTTTTCAAGGATTCTTTGGAAGGAAAACATTCCATAAACATCTTAATAGAAAACCAAAAGAGACTGTTGATGCAAAATTGTCAAAAGTAAGTGCAGGCATTCTTTTTAAACATTCTTTTTAAGGAAAAGGAGCCTTGAAGAACAGCAGGTTTCAAACATTCCATAAATAAACAATAGAAATAGAAAACAAATACATTCAAATACTCTTGTTGAGCTCTCTATATGGCTGTGTGTGAGAGAGAGAGAGAGAGAGCTCTATGTGTGTGAGTGTGTGTGTGTGTGTGTGTGTGAGTGTGTGTGTGTGTGTGTGTGTGAGTGTGTGTGTGTGTGAGTGTGTGTGTGTGTGTGTGTGTGTGAGTGTGTGTGTGAGAGTGTGTGAGTGTGTGTGTGTGAGAGTGTGTGTGTGTGAGTGTGT
>JAPEKL010193943.1:0-11524 GCA_028877455.1 Bagre pinnimaculatus | reverse complement strand
TTTTCTCATTTGCAATTGGGATGTTGAATGGGGGAAAGCCCCCCAAAAGTTGCTCTGCCTCGGCTTAATTTAATTAACTTCTTTAATTAACTTCTTTAGCAACTTCTTTATGTTACATTACGTTACATTTAGCAGACTCTTTTCTCCAAAGCCACTTACATAGAGGACATACATCGTAAAATACAAAGTGTGGGGTAATACAGAGTACAGCAGTATACAGGTAGTACAAAAGCAAAACAAAGTGTAGCAATATACAAAGTGTGGGGGACCGGTAGAGTAAGCAGGCATGACTATATGTGTACATGATGCAAAGGTTTAACAGTCTTACGTATAAGGCAGAGATCGTGTGAGGTGGATCTAGAGCAGGGGTTTTCAATTTCATTGAATGTGAGCCACCCCTTGGAATAGGTAAAGACAACCAAGACAACCCCCCCCAAAAAAAAAAAAAAAACACAACCCACCCACACGCCCTACCCCACACAGGTCCCCCACACAGTAAATGCATCTTTCTTTTGTGTTCCTGCAATGGTGTGTTTCAATAACAACTGATAGCCCAATACATGTTTTGTTTTATTTTTTTTAAATTAAATTATATTTCTTTTCAAATATCCATAATATTTCCATCTTAATGGAGGCTACTTTTACTGTAACATCACGAACAGAAGGCCAATCCAAATCATTGCTTCACATCTTCGGTCCCAAGCCTAGTTGTTAGGCTAATTGTACACATTTCAAACCTGATATTATTTTAACAACTATGTGTTGTTGAGTATGTCTTTAAGTTTCTCACCTATTAATTAAGAAGCATTCAATGCAAACAATGAGGACGCGCCTTTGATGCGCAAAGCTGTTCGATGCGGACGCACCCAGAGCCGTGAAGTTAGGAGTAACGCCCGCGGAGGTGTATTAATTCACTTTCCCCCTCACATTCTCGTCACAACTGTTCCATCACCAAATGTTTTTATTGCAATAAAAGCCCACATTTCGTTTGCACTGACACATGTATGTGAAAATTGTCATTAATCCACTTTCTGTTAATTATGTTACTGGGCTTCTTTTGGAGCTTATTCACCTTCGCTTTGCCGACTTTATGCTTCCGAGGTGAGGCACACTGGTTTTGGACTGGTAGTAGAAACAGTGAACCTCTCTCTCTACGTACCCAACATTTCCCTCTGATTATTTTTCTCAAGTTGACGACTGCTTCATGCTCTGTGCTGATGGTGAGTCGCTGGAAGTCACTGAATCCCCTCTGACATTTGCAAACTAACTGAAGCTTACAAAAGGTTTATCACAAATCCTGCACATTGTGTATCGCGAGGCATTTCTGATCGCACGAGCTGTCACGTCAAAGTTTTGGTCGGATTGTTCTCTTTTCTCCTACCTGCCTCGCTCGCTCTCTCCCCCCTCTCACTCGCTCGCTTGCTCATGGCTATACCGCTGAACAGGTCACAGATTGCACAGACAAAGTTGGTCTTCAAGAATGGTCATCCCTGTGTTCCTCCTGGCTCTGTGTCTCCCGGATATTGTCGAAAATCGGCACACGGCAGTTCTCCAGTGCTCGTGCCATGTCTTGGCTCTCATAGAATGCGCATAATGCCTGTCACTTCCAAACAACGCGAATTGCCACCCGAACTTAAAATATTATTTTAAGAAACTAAAGATAAATTGAATGATGTCACAAATACAAGATCGTATTTCCTACGTTTTTTTTTAGCTCCTGACTCCTCCCTTTTTGCTGACTTCTGTTGTGGAGGTAGTAGAAAATGATGCATTTCATTACTATTACACGGACGCAAGTACAAACAATTAGCCTACTGCAGATGTTTAAAGAAAGTGCACCATTGTATTTCTTCGCATGTTTCGCCGCGCCTCCCCAGTGACTCTTTGGAGCCCTATTGAAAACCACTGATCTAGAGGGTATGAGAAACTGTCCTATTGGAGAATGGAAGATGTTTTTCTCTTTGTTTGAAAATTGTGGAGTCTTTCACCCTCCGTGCTACACAGAAAATGTATCATTCTGTATCAAATGTATCATGCTTTGGTTGTCAGTTGATAACAGGTGGTGGTATCAGGGTGCATTAGTACCTTGATTATGACCTCCTTACTCATCTAGAGAGATTAAGTTAACACCAAGTGATATGTAAATAGGTTTTCAAGAGTATACACAGCCTAAAATGAATTTTATTTGACAGGAAAGCCATCAAATGTTGTCAAATAATGTCAGTAAATTGCAGTCTTTACTATGTTCCAACAGTGTGGCTCTATCATAACCACCAGAGATGATGAAATGGCCAGCTTGTTGTTCAGGGGCCTCATTTGTAAAACTCTTTCTAAATATTGCATACAAACAGCTTTTTTGGAACTGGGTTTATACATCAGCTATAGCCTTGTGTGGCTCTCGACCCATTAATATAATGTATATTACACTACTTTAATAAATGAAATAGTTCCACAAATGTTCTTTCCTCTAAGGCATGGGTTACATTGGATAACTAGTCAAAGGTCTACCTTTGACTAAAATCAACATTTTAGGCTTCCTGTGTGGTCCGGACGACAGACAGACAGTAGTTTACAAAGCTCAGGTTCCAGTTAATTGTCCAGCCAACACCCCCAAGCCAACCTCCACAGCTGGCTGTAGCCTGGCTGCCACACTTACAGCACAGAAGAATGGCTTCAGAGTCCTGGAAAGAGGTAAAACTTCTTCAAGAGGGTGGTTCGGTCTTTGCACGGCATTTGGTCAGGATATTTATCCTTAAATGTCTTCTGCACCTAGGGTGACAGTGCACCAGCAGTCATTTTGCAGTCACCAATCACAATTCAAGACATAGGCCTATGTATTGTTGTTTGGCTCGCCCCACCTAATCAAGATTCCTTTTATTACATCTCATTATAGGTGTATAAGAGTAAAATTCTTTGTGTTTTGTCTCCTCAAAAGATAAATAAATGAAAGGTGTGTGTGTGATTATCATGAGCGAGCAGTTGGAAATCTCACAAGTAGGTGAGTAGCAAAGTTAATACATGTAAGGTCTTTAGTGTGTGCTATTTCTAATGTTGCTCTTGTGAGTGTGTATTTCTGCTTCAGTGCATTACAATTTACCTGTCATGCACAAGGATCCTGTGCATGACAATCAATACCCACTATCTTTCATATATTTCAGAATTTGCATTATATTTGTTTTTAAAGTGATGCAGTATTTACCATCCTGAGAAGTTCATCAATGTGTTCCTCGTGGGCATGGTTGTTTAGTGTATCCACGACAGTCTGAATAAATACAGAACCAGTCTTCGGGTTTCTGTATGACACAGTGTCTGTGGAGAAAGCAGTGGCCTTAACTATGAGCAACCAATGCTGGCACGGCAAAAAAGGGCAGGAAGCAAGAAATAATGCAATGGCTGAAATGACCATGGTTTAAAGTTATAAGTTCTGTTAAATGTTTGAGTTCTTTCAGTCCTGAATATAGGAAAACATTCTGGATTGTGTTTCCAACTATTCGTTACATCACATTACAGTTAGCCTGCATTAACTAATAATACTGTACATTACACTGAGAGAAGGTTCACTCAGACCTGAGGAAAACCAATAATTAGGACAACAGCACAACTGTAGCTAAGTGGTACTACCAGGAGTGCAGGATCTCATACAGATGAAGTCTCTCGCGGTGTTCTTTCCTATGCCTAAACATGGGAACGATGTCAGCAACCATCACACCTCCATCTTCCTCTGAAAAACAAAAATGACCTGTATAAAACCTTGTGTTGTGATTGGTGGGTCCGGGCTTTTGTCTATTGTGGCAATCTTACAAGGATGAGGGCTAGACCAACTCGCCAGTCAAAACTTTTTGGCTGCAAGTCGGGTTCGTCGAGTTTACTAGGCTAAGCAATGTATGTAACATGGGTTGATTTACCTCCTCTACATGCCTGAACTTTGGGTTTGTCGCGCAGTGCAGGGCAGCCGACAGTGTTGAGGTGGGCAAAAATGGAGTTGACTGGTAGGACGTCCTCCTGGACGTTACTGTAGGACACTCCACAGATGCTGTCCTGAGTACCATGGGACATCAGCACCACGAAACAGCCATCTGAACCTTCATGCTCCCGTCTGTGAGCAAAGTGTTCCAGAGCAGCTTCCGTGCCCTGGAAATGCATAGCAAATATTATGTAGAAAATTCACATTATCATTATACCTGGGGTATTGCTAGGTATGTAGTTGAACAAGGGTACAGACTCAAACCCCACCAAAAAACCTGAGGAAAAACCTTATGTAGGGCTGTTGTGAATTCAAGTACCTTGATTAAATAAAAAAAAAAATGAAACCACAATTATCTAAAAGTAAAACTCCTCAAATAATAAACTAAAATAATCAATCATTGTGCTATTACATTAACTATTTTCCCCCTCTACTTCACATATAACTGACTGTGGTAGGTACCTGGGAGGTCAGATTCCTGAGTGTCACCACCATGTATCCCAGTAGTTCAAGGAGGATTCTCATCCTGTGCTCATCAATCTCTGCCCCAGATCTGTCACTGATGTGCTCAAATTGTAAATTGTTGATGATCAAAGCCAAGCGACTCCTTCTTGCCGACTTGTCAAAAGACAAGTAGATCTGGAACAGAAGAATTGGAAAGCCATACTGTAGTTGTTAGGCATTTAATGTTTGAGGGATTTTTGTTTAATGCTGTATAAGATAATGCCAAATAACAGAGTAAACATATTTAGAGGTATTTATTGTGTTTTATTGTGTTCTGTAAATGCCTACATCATCCTTGTCTGACTGGAGCTTCTCACGCTTGAACTCTGGGTGACACAGTTTAAGAGATGATGTGGCTTCAGGTTGGGAAATCTGAGGAAAAAAGCACCAACATCAACTGCAAATACATTCAGTACATCCAGCAAACTTGTGTAAAACAAGAGGAATGGGCATTTTTTTCAAAGCGGGGAAGAACTACTGCTTGACTGCTTGAAATGGCATACCTATTTGTAGAATATCAGAAAAGTTGTGTATAATTGTGTGTGGGCTATTAGACAGGTCACCTGCTAATAGCCCACAATGCATCAAAACCATTTTGGAAAACGACGGACATATTGAATTTTGGAGCAAATTTGAGATGGCCCCAAGTTTTAATCTTTTGCAATAGGCCTTCTGGTCAGTAATCCACTGTGAAAACTTTGACAGGAAAATAGGCCTAATTTTTCCAGCAGATGACCCGTCTATATGCCTACAAAAACTTGCGTTGCAAGCTACATTGCAAGTTGAAAAGAATGATATTAAGAGCATACACAACTCAATATGTCACTACTATTACACTTTTAAGAGTGTGCCTATCATTCCTGATGTCTGGGTAGTAATTTGTTATACCTTCAACTGTCCACAGTCCAAATTTGCACAGTGTTTGGCATTGATGTACGCCCCCTTCCATTCCCTTTGGCACTGCCAGCAGAACTGGTATGTGCGGCCCATCCTGAAGGTGCAAATGGAGCATTGCACACACAGGTTATTCAGGTCTGCTCTCTCCACATAGGACTGGCAACCTGGGCACTATAGGACAGGTCAAAGGAAAAACAAGTTTGAAATGGTCAGGACATTATCCATCACACAGTTGAAGGACCTGCCAGGACCAATATACAGTCATCAGAAGTTACTACCTTGCTAGCCTTGTCTTACTTACTACTTCTTACTACTCCTTATATTTATTTTGTTCAGAAGGTCTGGACGTGCAGAATTGAGTACTGATTTTAGGCAGGGGGCATGAACTTTGTTTAAGTTTTAAGAGATTGGATCTCATTTGGTCGTGACGTATATATTGCACCATTGCCTCAACATTACAACCAGCTAGATTAAAACTCTCTTTTTATTTACAGTGAAATAATTGTTTTGGACTTACTAACAATGTCAGTTAGACTTAATAATATCAGCTCAGTTTATATTTTTCCTGTAATCTGATTAACGTGTAGTAAACTAAGCATTTTGTTGAAAATGTTGCTTTGCGGGAAAAAAAAATTAAACTTACATTTTTGTAATCACATAGTTTCAAGGCAGTGAGAGATGCAATAGTTTCTTCAAAATACTGTTGCTTCTCTGGCTTGAGATGGACCAGCCCACGCACTCTCTGATATGATATGGCAGCACCACAGCTTGGGCAGGTGAACTCAGTATGACTCTAAAAAGTTAAGAAATACAAAGAAAAAGAGTGTGATTTTTTTAAAGGGTCAAATATACACCTAGGCCCTCATACAACTTAATGACCAAGTTATTGTTGAGGTGTTCCAATATTACGCTCTCTCTGAGTGGGGTCTGTCATAAACCAGTGGAAACAAGCACTAACATAAGCACTAACCCTAAGCACAACCAAGACATCCCCAAGACTTGTTGATCACAGAACAATCATCTAATCCACCTCAGACTTTGTGTGTAGCTGTCCTTACCACCAAGGTTGAAACATCTTACAAATGCAGTGTTAATATGGTGTAAAGCAAGTGTATCCAGTTAATTACATGATTAAAGGTAGAGTATGTAGTTAGTTTAGTAGTTTACTTCCACAACTTATGCCGCCCATTCACAAGTGTTATCTTTTTTATGTATATTCACCACCACCCTCAGTTTTTAAGTATTCATTATGACTAGGAAAAGAATACACTTTTCATACGTAAAAGGTGGATCTTCTCCGTGTCTGCCATTTTGAATTTCCAGTAATATACATCTTTAGCTGCAAGACATACTGATCAGATGGTGTTACAAATTTAATATATGGCATACATAACTGCATGGAAAGTCAGTCCAGGAGGAATTTAGAATCTGGGGAGCTGCAGCACACTGTGCATTTCCAGTGACTGTTCCAATTGTCCCTGTATGGTTGCCAATCAAGCTCGCATTATGTAATACATTACATTTAACATATAGCTAATTGAAAAATACTGTATGTGAAAGCCCACCTGGGAAACTCCCACTGTCGTTGTGACACAGTACTCCACAGCACACAGTGCTCACTGCACACAACAAAACTGCATTTATGCCTCACCCATGCAAGGGGGTAGCCCCAAATGGCGTCCCAAGGGAGCAGTGCGGCGGGACGGTACCATGCTCAGGGTACCTCAGTCATGGAGGAGGATGGGGGAGAGCACTGGTTAATTACTCCCCCCACCAACCTGGCGGGTCAGGAGTCGAAACGCCAACCTTTGGGCTACAAGTCTGACGCCCTAACTGCTTACCCATGACTGCCCTGTTCTAGCTGAATAGCAATAAACTTTGCACTTATTCATCTTTTTGTCTGCAAGATTGGGTATCCAATGAAGCATAGGTATACAGTGTGAGAATAATCACAAGCTTGTTTCTGATTGGAGAAAAACTACATGTTGTTTCTGTCCCTTGTTGTCTCTAGTCTACCGGAGTATGTCTACTGCATTAAATAATATCCTCCTCACTTGTTCAAGCTGGTACTGGACCCACGCAATCAGGTAATCAGGTGGTATGGGATGACCACATGGCAGCTGAACTGCAATGAAAACATAGTCTTTTTTACTGATGTCAGTGGGTTAGTCTATCAAAAGACAGTATAATGTTATGATATTGTGTCATAAATATACTCGGGTTTTAGCCATTAAAACTGTAATTGGTAGGCTATTGGTTCACTGAGCAAGATTAAAAAAAATACTTACGTGATGAACTGATGCGTTTATTATTTCCTTCTTCATAGCAGGGTTGAGCTGTGCATGTAAGACACAACAAAGATTTTACATTCTACATTTAGAATTCAAAATTCTGTTGTCTCTCTGACACAGTAGGACTACAAATTAGGGATAGCGGCCGACGAGGTGTCCCGATATCAAGGGAAATAATGGACGAGGCGGAAGCGTAGAACAGCAAATAAACGCGTCCTGTTTACTTTCGGTTTCACTTGCACGCTAGCAAATTGTTTAAAATAGCAATATGGTACTTCACACAATTGTCCTGGAACGTGCAATGCACATGTCTGTGTCAACGATAATGCTAATCTGATTTCTTAGCCAAGTAGAATGGGCTACATTTATTTCTCTGCGATTATGCCGACGATAACCACTCTGCCCGTAAGGCTAGGAAAAAAAAACAAACAACAACACATTTACAATACATTAAAAGTTACTTTTGTTGTTCCGTAGTGGTGGAGCTGCATCTGGAGAAACCACGTCCATAAGTGAGGTGTCCATAATGTCGAGATGTTTCTTGGAGAAGTCACAGTGACGGAATAGTTTGCAGGCAGCCAGGTTTAGACCTCGAGCTGCTATGCAGTACAGCAGCCTAGTTCCTCGCTGTCATGTGACATGGTGGTGGATTCCCCGACACATTTTGTTCACCTCAAATCAGCAATAGAGTAACAGGAAGAGACAGAAATTATTAAAACATATTTTTTAGTTCTTCTGTTTAGACAATCAATACAGTTTAAAAAGACATCTGCATGTAGGATATTTTTAAGCATAAAATTCAGGTAGCACACCTAAAATATTTGATATAAATATTTATAATATAAATATATGATGAAAAAAATAATTATGGCACAACCTCCAACAAGCAGTAAAGCACATTGTGATGACATCTAATCAGCATTTTCTTTAATATTACACTATAGATCAGAGGCGGGCAAACTCAGGCCCGTAGAGCCTTTACAAGACAACTTTTAAATCCAAAGTAATACTCTCACCTAACATTCTTAAAAGGCTAGGTGGCCTTGCAGGTTTGAGATTAATCAAGGTCACATCTAAATATTACAATGTGCATGAGTGAACTAGGCAATAGGTCATGTCAGTATATGTCGCAGGTGGGAGTGCGCGTTTATTGGCGGCACCCCCTTTGATAACCAACCACCCTGAGGAGACCACTGTACACACAAGCACGCCAAGACATCAAATCAGGTTTCACACAATATTTATTAATACCAGGATTTGTCACTGTGAGGAGTCCACTGCTTAGCCGAGCAGCGCAATCTGCACGGATGGGGGCCAATGTTCTGGAGTCATTTTCCAAGGCGAGACTGTGGGGCAATAAGCAGAGGGTGGTTACCAGCCAGTGTCCAGTTCGTTAAGGAAATAATGCTTCAGGCCAGGATATTTGCAGTTGCTACAGTGCAGAATGTTCAGGGTGCACAAACATGATGGCTACATCTACTAAACGTGACGTGAGGGCAAATGTTCCACTGCAAACACTATCAGTGACTATACACTGCAACCCATTAAATGGACATAGCCATGCGAGTGTACGTAGAACTGCACAAAAGTAGTTGGCTCACAAATTGGCTACATCCGAAAGTCCCCACTGCCTTCCTATGTAGAAGGCAAAAAATAAGGAAGTGCCTATGTAGTAAATCCGAATACCCTAGTAAGCTTTCAACCAGGAGGCGAACGGTACCCGGATGACTTTCTATATCCGGTCATATTTGCAGTAGGCAAACGATGGTTACTTCGCTATCCCAGAAGTGCGTGGGAGTTCGGCAAATGCACGGTCATTGGTCATTAGTGTCATCAAAGGCGGCCCCCAGTTATGTAAATGACGGTGCTGTAGTACGTCCGATTTGTGCTTACTAGTGACTGGCTTTCTACATAGAAGCTACTGGTCAGGGCGCCGAGTGGTAGCTACTGGTAAGAAGGCAGTGCCTACCACAGTATTTGGATGTAGCCATTGTCTCTCCACTGGTGCTCGTGTTCAGGCCCGTGCGTGAGTGAAGTGGGCATGGAGGGGCGGAGGCGAGAGAGAGAGAGAGAGAGAGAGAGGGCGAGAGAGAGAGAGCAGCATGTGCGTCTTGGAGGGGGACTTCAACTTGAAGGGTCATGGTAGCCAGGCGTGGGCACATCTCTCTGTCGTGGCAACCCTCTCTGCGACTCTGATATCTGACCTTCATCGTGGCAATATGCCGTCGCGCTACCTTCTTAGAGCCGTGGGTCCACGTTTGGTGCTGTCCATTTTCCACCCAGCTCCATCCGGTTACCGGCTCGGCATACCCCCTCCTGCACTCGGCTCTGGCTCTCTCGGCGGTGGCCGTCTCCCCGCGGTGGTTCTCTCGCGCTGCGTCTGTCGTCCTCCGGCACCGGGATCTCGCTCAACACCCGAGAATAAGAGTCCTCACATGCACGTTGTGCACCAATCACAGTCCTGCTTTACACCTGTAATCAACTGATGTTAATTAGCACATGCAGGTGATTGTCATCACTGATTACGCTGCACTAGAAGATTCCCCAACGAAAACAGAAATCCCTCGCCACTATAGTCACCCCCGTGACATATACATTATAGTATTTCTTATTATTGGCACAGGCAAGTTGCCAATGACATCTGGCCCTTCAGTCAATACTCTACACCCAATGTGGCCCTTGAGCCAAAATAATTGCCCACCTGCTATAGATGGTTGATCTTATTGTACAGAGATGCTAGACAAAAGATTACAGAGTGGAATGGAAGTCTTCCTGACAGTCAAAAAGAGTGGACACAAGTTGGCAGTGTAGAAATCGATGCTGATATTGGGCTTTTCATTATTACAAGATTGTACAAAAGCTCAAGCATAAGCTCAAGTCTCTTTGGTCTAAGATGGAAGACCAGTTTTCACGGCTAATGTCCAGAACAAGTTTCAGAGAAATGTTGATGTACAGCGTGCACCTACCGTACATGTCTGAGAAAAGGACTTGTCGAAATAAATGAAGTATTTCTCTATTGAGCAATTAAACAAGCCTCTATTGAACAAGTCTAAATTCATAACTTATTGGATTAGAGGAGTGAAAGCTATAATAAAGAGGCAAATAAAAGTGAAGGGCCCTAAAAATAATTTATATTCTGTTATTCCTCTATAAATGAATAAACCCCCCTTCAAACCCCCTTCATCATTTTAGTCGCTTAAATAACTTGGTCACTTGAGGGTTAATTAGACCACATACAAATACACTCCTGTTTTTTCTCAATAGGCCACCGGGTCTCAGAAGGCTGAACATCTTCATTTCACTATTGGCCATACTTTGCATTATAGCAATATACCAATACCACAAGGTGGTGCCAAAGTGCTGCTTGTGAATTCAAAATTATTGCCTAATTTCCTCAGTGGGTAGAGATGACTCAGATATGCTGTGGATCTCTGCTACAGAGGAACAACAAAAGTGATTATGAAATTTAGATACAATATGGCCCATGCCCCTACATGTAACTAGTTTTTTTTTCAGAGGCAATTTATTTATTATGTGCCCAAGTCACAGGCCTGCTTTTGTTTCATTGTCCATTAGATAGCCTATATTCATTATCACACGCATACATGCATAATGTTTTAGGCGGCCTGTGAGTGACTGCACTATTGGAAATACCCTTGGTGAAACTGGTGAACTGGAGAAAATAAGACTAATTTAATATAGCACTTAGTTGTCTTAAAATTAATAACTTGTGCAAATATATAGGCTAGTACTCTTGGTAACAAATCTGTAATTTTTTAATGACATGTTTGGCATATGATATGAATTTGCATTTTATGAGGAAGTAAACACAGTAAAAAAAAAAAAAAAAAAGCAGTGTTAATTAAAC
>JAPEKL010193921.1:0-17277 GCA_028877455.1 Bagre pinnimaculatus | reverse complement strand
AAATTCTGTAAAGCTGCTTTGCGACAATGTTTTTTTTTGTTAAAAGCGCTATACAAATAAACTTGACTTGACTTGACATGCTACATGTACCTACATGTACACAATACCTTTTCTTTTTTTAAAGGTAGCCATCATTCTATCTGCAATGTCATCCATGAACAGTACAGTCACATAGTTAGACATACAGAAACCATAACAACTTAAAAGTAGCTAGATTAGGATCTTAAAAACTGAACGACAGATAAAAACTTTGAAAACAAAGCTAAATTAGGATCTTAAAAACTGAACGACAGATAAAAATAAAAACTTCGACTGAAAACAAAGCAAACAAACAACAACTCAAAAACTTCACTACATCCTGACATTTGGCTGCATTGTCATGACAATATTGTCTCTTTTGTTTGCTTCCCTTAGAGGTTAGTGAAGTTGAAACTACCCCGCGCAGTAAAGGTGGGGTAGCCACGAAACACAATCATATTTAAAGGGAGAGATGTGAAGGGACTGCACTCAAAAGGCACTTACATAGTCGATGCGACCAACACAAGCTGACGCAACGTGTATCATTTAATTAGGTTAATGTTTGCTTATACAGCAATGCAACCATCACCCCTCCACCAACAAAGCATTTTACACATGTCAAGCATCGAAAATTGAGGCGACACATTTTGCTATGCATCCGTGCATAATGGCAGGCGAAGCGTGGCCTTGCAGCCGTGTTAGTGAGCGCCGACTACGTAAGGGCCTGTATGGTGATAGTTATCTCAAACCGTACTTCAGTGTCAGTGATGGGCAAAATGGATTCATTTGGATGGATTCATTCACGTAGTTACAATCTAGGGCCACACATTCCAAATGACCTTGTTTTACCTGTCCAATTCAGCCATGTGATCATTCAACCAGCCAATCACCTGGCTGAATTGGACATGTAAAACCAAGTCTTTTGGAATATGTGGAACTGGATTTTAGCTAATGAATCAATTTTGCCCATCACTGTTCAGTGTCTACCTCAAGGTGCTGTACAGCAGTACACTTTTAGTCCCTTTTTCTTTAAAAAGACGATGAGTGGCAGTTTCTATTTTCATTGAAATCTTCGGTGTCGTAAAGACAGTAACAGACAGACACACACAAAAAAAACTTGAGCTCACTCGGTGTAAAACTTGCTCCATACTTGACAAGTTAACAGTGTAATAATAAAGAGTGGCTCTCCATGCCATGCAGAACGCACAGATCTATTTTAGTCAAACAAACATAAGCATGAAAATGAAATCCAAATAAAACGGCAAAACTGAATAACATGCAGATTATGTGGTCCTTCGACTAACATTAAGGATCTCAAGGTGAAGTATACTGAAAAGCTCTGACGCTCCGTAGAGAGAGAGAGAGAGAGAGAGAGAGAACAGCTGTTTTGAAGTGTACAAGGCAGGTGTGTGTGTGTGAGAGAGAGAGAGAGAGAGAGAGAGAGAGCATTAAGCAGTTGGAGGAGGCAGCGCCTCTATGCCTGGGCACTGGCCATCTTCTGCAAGAGTGGGATCTGGGGGATTCAAAAAAATTAAAAACAAAATTAGGATCAATCCATTTACATTACATTACAATCCATTTCAAATAGCATCCACTTTGAGGCCAACTCCTGTGTGTGTGTGTGTGTGTGGGTGTGTGTGAATGTGTGTGTGTGTACCTTGGTGAGGTCGACTCCAGTGAGTGCGTTGACAGAGACGGGCAGCACTGCCAGGAGCCGGTTCACCTCTCCGGTGACACGGTTTCCTTCTCCGCTCAGGATCACGATCTCATTGGTCCTTGCCAGTGGGGCCGCCACTTTACCAGCAATCTGCACAACACATGACACAGGGAAAGGGCTGCATTTAGTTGAGGAGGAAGATTGTGTACATCCCTGGTCAAGGTGCAAGACAAGGGCCAATTCAGTCTTTGTCAGTGAGAGGTCTGAAATCTTTTCTTTTTTTTTTAAGCCTTTTTTTTTCGAGATAGGACAGTGGAGGAGAGACAGGAAGCGAGTTGGGAGAGAGAGACAAGGAAGGATCAGCAAATGACCTGGGCCGGAATCGAACCCGGGTTGCCAGCGTAGCAGACCAGTGCCCAGCCTGAAATCCTTTCTTTTGTTTCATTTTATTGCATGGCATAATAACATTTCGACCACTGAGGTCTTCCTCAGATCGAGGAAGAACACCTCAGTGGATTCGCACGCACACACACGCACGCACACAAACACACGAACACACGCACGCACACAAAATGGAGTAAATTAAGAGCGTGTTTCATTTAACAGTCTAGCAGCCTTTTAATTAATGTGTGAGCCATTAAATCCCCATTTGGTTTGAAGTACTCCAACAGTTTGAGTGGACGCTTCCATTTCTTCAAATTTGTGTCACACAGTTTGAATCCATCATGTGACATAACAGTAAACAACCATCCAGTCAAAAGCCCCTAAATCACATGTGGACTACTTTGTTGATTTAAGTGTCACACGATGTTTATAAAGCGCACGTTATGTTATGAATGGATTCCCATCAGAATTTTCCTTCAAACACCAGCTATGCAAACACACTAGCCTAATGTTTACGTAGGCAGCAACGGCGGCCAGCTATGCATACGGTATCTTGTCGGTTAAGAAGGCATGCAGCACATGCAACAGTGGAAATAAAAAGACCAGCTCCAACCCGTTCTAAAAATCAAAAATCACAGAGGGAGGAAATTGGATTGAGAAAGTGAAAGTCCTGCCATGCATTTCATCTGCTTGTGTCCTCAACACACAAGCAAGTACGCATGCATGCACGCACGCATGCAAAGAGACATGCAATATTTTTCTGGCTTTTATGCCTTTGGGATAGGACAGTTAGAGATAGGCAGGAAATGAGTGGGGAAAAGAGATGGGGAAGGATCAGGAAAAGACCACAGGTCGGACTGGAACCCGGGTCCCTGGATTTCTATAGTTTGGTCTTTGGTCTTTTCTTGTTCTTCACCTTAACAAACAAACGAAATAGAAACCGTTACCTCGGGCAGGGCTTTCAAGACATTCTGCCCTCCCCAGCGTGTGAACATGGCTTGGCCTTTTTATTTATAATTACCTCCGCGTTCGTTCGTGGTGCACTGTGTGTTTCTGTCCACCAGAGGGCGGAGGTGTGCTCTCTGAACGCTTTTCCAGTTATTATTATTTTTTCGCCCTTACAGATAAAGCGTTACCTTGGGCAGGGCCTCCAGGACCAGGGCCGTCTTGGCGGCCTCCCCGTACTGCTGGTAGGCCTCGGCCTTCAGCCTCATCTTCTCGGCCTCCGCCTTGCCCACAGCCTCGATGGACGCAGCCTCCGCCTCGCCGATGCACTTAATCTTCTCAGCCTCCGCCTGCGCCGTCAGCACCTTCTTCACCCTGACGCCGGAAAGATTTTAGATGGAGAGAGAGGGGGAGAGCGGGAGAGATGGGGGGAGAGAGAGAGAAAGAAAAAAGAGAGAGACAGCGAAAGAAAGAGAAAGGGGAGGGAAGGAGGAAAAAGAGAACACTGAGCATATGGTAGCTGATGCCCAATGGCATGCTTACTCATTAATACTGCTGTACAACAGAAAAGTGCAGTAACTACATATTTTGTCAAAATTGAGTTTAGACTGAAAATGGTCTTCAGAACACCTCATTTATCTTGTGACAAAGCCTATGGTCTCAAAATATGTCTCATTTTAGAGATATTGCTATGTCAAATTTGCAGTTACTACAACATCCACACTAATACTAATACTCTGAAGGCCTGTTTCTCAGTTCAATGTTAGCATAGTTACTGCACTTTGCCTTTGTAGGGCAGAATATTCATCTCCTAACACATGGGCCTATTGCTTGGATCTCACTTACAGATTGACAAATATTTGGGATCTGAAAATAACTCAATCTGCTGTATTTGTTCAATCGATGCCTACATAAAATGAAATAAGTAGGCTGAATGGTCTTTGCATTACTGGTTTTGTCCATTTGCTGTTTGCATAACAAAAAGAGTTAACAACTGCCATAGTCAAGTGCATATGGCAAACACATGAGAATGTTTGGCCAAAGACAGCAGGTCCTGGGTGAGGTCATATCACCTCACATGGCCAAGCGTTTTGTCACGAGACTACTCTTTAGGAGTCCGACTCATTCAAATGCTACAATCAAGCTAACGCAAGATAATACTTAACTGTCGGAAACCCATCACCTCCTGCACCCCTTTTCCACCACTCGTGGAAAATTACCACAAAAGTCATTGTAGGTTTGTGCATCACCAGCTGTCTTATCTAATAATAACTGTATAGCACAACTCATACGACACGCAGCTCAAAGTGCATACAAGGCCTGTGGTCTCTACAAGACTGCCTACACTCTGGGTTGCCAGATGTGACTGATGATTTCCAGCCCAATAAATGCTCAAAAAAACCACCTGGGGGCACTAAATCCCACCCAATTTGAACTAAATTCTATTGATTACTATGGCTTAAAGAAAAACCTGCCCAATACTTTTTTTTTTACCCACAGATGGTCATCCTAAACAGCCCAATTCTGGCAACCTTGCCTGCACTACGTACTGTATGTGTCTTGCATGTGTACATAAATACACACTGGGCTGATTTGTCAGTCACGGCCTACAGACACAGATACCCACCGCATGCAAATGCCACATTAACACAATGGCCTGAGGGAAATGTTCACATCAGATACTTTCCCCAGCCCTCTGTAACTGAATGCATATACACAGCCTCACAGCATAGGTGGTCCTTCAGCTTATATATGTGTGTGTGTGTGTGTGTGTGTGTGTGTGTGTGTGTGTAAACCTCTGTGTCTGTCCTCTGCATGTGACCTTCTGCATTCGGCAGGACTCAGTACAGTGTGTGTGTGTGTCTTGACTCACTTCTGTCCCACTGCCACCTGCTGCATATGGTAGGCCTCAGTACAGTGTGTGTATGTGTGTGTGTCTTTGACTCCCTTCTGTCCCTCTGCCACCTGCTGCATGCGGTAGGCCTCTGCCTCTGCGGGCCTCTTGACGGTGGCGATGAGCTCCTTGTCCGTGCGGTCGATCTCCTTCTCCTCGATGGTGATCTGCTTCTTCCTCTGCACCACCTCGATCTCGATCTCCTCCAATCGGATCTTCTGCTGCTCCTTGGCAGCCTGCAGCTCATAGGCCAGCTGGGCCTCTGCTTTCTGATTGGACGAGAATGGCCAGGCAGAGAGACAGGGAAGGAGATGTTCATTGGATGATGACTGTTATTCTTGCACTCACAATGGCTGAAGGACACTTGCAGACCTTGATTTTTTTTGTTTTGGCTATTTCAAAAGACATTGCTTGAAAAGAGCAGAGCAATGCCAAACAGCTACAGTTACGAATAAACAGTTTAATGTGTAGAAACGTTTTGTTCAGTCAGGCTTTCATTAGAGGAACTATGCTGTGCAGTTCAGTTCTTTCATGTCATTACTATTATTGACTTGTCTAGTGTACAATCACAATCATTTTCAGACAGAGACAGAGAAAGGAGGTATTCATTGGACGGTTCGCTGTATAATTACAATTGTGCTGTCATTATTTTCACTCTACATCAGCTGGTTATGAGGCACTCATTCAGCTGCAGCCTTTGTGGTTCAGTATTTCTTGGAGTAGGGTGACCAGCTAAAATATTGTTTTAAATCAGTGGTTCTCAACCTTTTGAGTAAAAACCCTCTGGAACTCATCATAAGCCTGCCAACGCTCCCCCTTAGTATTAAAAAACTAAGCACCTAAGCAACTAAGCACCGCCCCCTCTGAGCTTGGTCCTTCTCAACGCTCCCCTAGGGCTCCCCAACGCCCCCTGGGGGGCTGTAGAGCCCCCGTTGAGAAACACTATTTTAAATCTTGCAAACAATTCAATATTTAAGGGATGAGGGCCGACCAGTTCCATGACAATAATTGTGACAGGGGAGGTGAAGAACTGCCTCCGATGAGTCATTATTTTAAGGAAGTGGTCACCTACATATCGCATGGTTTGCTACTTTAAAGCTTCTGTTAGAAAAGAGAAATAGAGCAGGGGAATAGGAAGCCATTTAATGGTTAATGCCTCAGAGAGTTACTATTCACAAGTGCACCGCATGGTCTGGCAGCTAACGGCTCATTCACATACAAGGTTCGCGTGCGCAGGGAGGGGTGCAGTGCAAGCATGAGAGGTTCACGGGCTGTTCAGTTGTCCTTTTCACACTGGACGGTCTGCATGAGCGTTGTGTCCGCGGGAATCAGCATCCCGTCCCAGCCTTCCCAGCCCATACATTCCAATGGGAGCCTGTTCATAGCACGTGCACGCCCGCGCAGAAAATAGACTCGGGTTCTATTTTCAAGTTGCAGCAAGCAGCATGTTTTGTCTACACCCCATGCTTCCAGCGTGAATGAGGCGTAAGGGCGTGTGCACTGCGCATACTACATGGCTTTTAATGAGATGCGGGTGGATGCTTTACTTTATATTCCTATGCTACAGGGTGATTTTGAAAAAACACCCCGAGTGCTTTTTTTTAACCACCTGCACCTTTTAGAAATCCACTCTGTCCAGGTGCTTTCTGTGATTAAAAATGGTCTAGTCTGAACATAGGCTAACTCCTTCCTTTTGAGAGCTGCTTCAAATGCTAGTCAATTCCTTGAATCCCCATCTTATTGGCTGATCAATGTTTATACAGCCAGTCAATACGTTTTCAACTCATGAATGTTATTTGACTTGTATTGCGCAAGACCACCACAGAAAAGGTCAAAACTCGCCCCAATCAGCACAACTTCTGTTTTCTAAGCAAAACTACAGCATAGTCTGGATTGAAGTCACTGTAATTCCTCAAAAAAAATCCTCCCAGCAGCAGCCTGCCTCTTTTAATAGCCTGGTCTAAAACAACTCTCCACAAATAAAAGCCTTTTCTTTTTGTATTAAAAGACTCCTTCAAACTGTAGCCTGCCCCCATTTGTTCCCTTGTACAAACTATTTTTTCTGTTAATAGTAGCCCCGGCTACTATTTGGAGAATTACGTGAATTAAATATAACTCCTACTGTACAACGAGGTAGAACAAGATGACTCGCCTTTGTGTTGACCTCCTGATTGAAGGAAGCTTTCTGCATCTCCAGTTCTCGCTTGGAATCCTTCATCTTGGTGTCGGCCTGGAACTTGATGTCCATCATCTCCTTCTTACACTCCGCTTCCTGTGAGGAGAGAAGACAACACACACAGAGACGAACAGTAGAGGAGGAGAAACGTTAGAAGACAAGTGGGATGTAAAGAGTGACCAACAGGAACCATCTTGTAGGCCAGGGGTGGGGAACCTAGGTCTCGAGGGCCGTTTACGGCCCTTGAGGCCATTTTATCCGGCCCCCGATTTAATTTTAATGTTATGCAGCTTCACATGAAATATGACATGTTTTGTAAAGGAATCTTAGAAATTACATTTGCAATACAATTAAGTTATATTTCAGGGGACCTAGAGAAGGTGGGGTCTGTTTTAAAGGTGGCTGCCTTCAATATAGGCCTAAAGTGCAGGGGGAAATCCTGGTTTGTGTTCATAGTACAGCCCTCGGAGGACTTTCACGGCCCTTGGAGGAATTTGAAGTGGCCCCTCGAATGAAAAAGGTTCCCCACCCCTGTTGTAGGCCAACATCTCAATAGCCATCAAGTTAGGATTGAAAACAGTACAGCTCTCTTGACCCACAGTGCATCAATAACAGAATAGAAGGTAATGTGGCATAAAGTTGTGAAATATTAGCCTAGAAATGTAGACACCCCTAGTGGCCGCAAATTAGCTCGATAGGCTAGTGAAATATTACATTCTGATAATCGCTGATACAAGATAATGTTTACTATTTTATTCCCAGTATTTGTCATGTTTTGGAATTCTGCCAAATATATATATATTTTTTTAATGTAGTGCTTGAGGTTTATTGTGTGTCGTTTCGGTAGAAAGCATCTTCCAAGCTACATTAAGCTGTGTGTGGGTTGGCTTACCCTGATGCCGCCATCTCTCTCGGCCTCTGCCACGCCAATGTCTGCATCTCTCTGCACCGCAGCAGTCTGGGTCTTTCCCAGCGAGCTCAGATACTCTACTTTGTCATACACATCCTACCAGCAGGTGGAGCAAGAAAACACACACGCATGCGCACGTGCACACACACACACCGTTAACTTCAGTTAGAGTAGACCACAAGCCATACAGACTTTCCATTGAGCAGTATGCCCTCAGAGTGTCTACCACGGCGCAGGTGTATTGAGCTTGCTTTAAAACTTTTACAATATACAGTATAGCAGTACAGTATTTGTACTGTTTTGTATTTGAATTTGTATTATTATTTGTGCGTTGGTGGGCATGGAGGCTTGCTGGGCCCCTGGCCTGATTCTGCAGCATGTAAGGCAAGGAAGAACCGCACACCGATGAGCTCCCTTTAAATCCATTTTTTATTTTCTTGACGTTTCAGGCCACCACGGCCCTTCCTCTGACTCAGTCTGTGGAAGGGCCGTGGTGGCCTGAAATGTGATGGAAATAAAAAATGGGATTAAAAGGGAGCTCATCGGTGTGCGGTTCTTCCTTGCCTTTACGTTTACTTTACATTTTGACCCTGCATCCGGCTAAAAGAAATTGGATGTGTGTGAGATCTGACTGCCCTGATTCTGCAGCATACCTTGATGGTGAAGCTGAGGATCTCCATAAAATGAATATACTGTACTGTTTTGTATTTGTGTTATTATTTGTGCATTGCTGGGTATTTAGGCTTGCTGGGCCTAAATACCCAGCAAGTACCTAAAGTAACGCCCATTTTTCACGGATTTCACCAAAAAGTAGCCAATAACTAGTTCTAAGTGTAATTAATAATTGGATACATCCGCGAAAAATGGGCGTTACTCACACTAGCAAGGCTAGAACACTTCACATTGAGAAATACCCATTGAGTCTGTGGGGAAATGAAGTGTGCATGCTGATTTGTTAGAAAAAGTGCATAGTTTATGCATGCACATACTGTATCTTTAGACAACTATTCCAGGTGTTGAGCAAAAGAACATCTAAATAAAAAGAGGGAACGTCCATACGCCATTACTGCTTCCCCAAAAATCATTCTAATAATACGACATGATGATATTGCATGGCCTTGACTGTGGCTCAAACAGCTAAGGCACTGTCCTGATACACCAAGAATCAGGGACTGAGTCCAACCTCGGTCATCCGATCCTTCCCCATCTCTCACCCAACCATTTCCTGTCTGTTCTCCACTGTTCTGTCAAATAATAAAGGCACAGAGCCCTATCAAATGAAGACATTGTAATACATAGGCCTTTTTTATTACAATTACGTAGCATTTCAACCAGCATGGTCTTCATCCGATATTTAAGAGCAAAAACCATATGTGGATCTGCCGAATTTACATTCATAATCATCAACACTAGGACAAGGATATTACATTTTCCCTCTTCCTGTATTCTCTACCCTAAGGGCACCATTGCACAAGTTAGTATATGGCCTGTGATGTTACTCCTCTCATGCCATCTAAGGTGTCTTTGGCCTGAAAAATGTTGAACCTGTTTATCACTTTTCTAGACCCAGCATGTTATAATACGGTCACACTTAATTAATTTACTTTTATGGGAGTTTGTTCTCTTCACATGCCTGTATTCAGATTATGTCTGCGGTTTGTTGTCAGCAGTCCTCTGCATAGCTTATTTATGAATTTCCTTTTTAACGGCAGAGATCAAAAGCTAAAACTGCACACAAAAACTTATATTCTAAAATGAGAACATTTAACGCATAATTACACAGCAACCATCCTTGCTAATATACTCACAATAATCTGGGACAAATGAGCATGACAATCAGACGCCTCAGCACGCAGACTACATGACCTTCAGCACAGGTATCTCCTTGTAATTTGACATGGTTTAGTATACATAATAAATGTACCAAAGTGAGCCAGACTGTGATATTTTACACCTGTCGTCCATGGGAAGATGCTAGCAGGTTATATCCATAAAATAAACGAAATACATGAAGTACACATCCGTCATAATAAATGTAGTAATGGGTAAAATGAAAGTGAATGCTGAAGCGCCCACTTTCCATCGCTCCCCTTCCTGTCTGTGTACTGAATTGCATATTTCAAACCCATGCCAGCCTGGGCTTGTAACTGCAAACCTGGAATTTTTAATGGGCAATCCAACAAGGTAGATAAACCCCAGTGGTGCCGCTAGTATGTCTTGTGCTGTGTTTCTCTGTGTGAGATTGGAATGTAAAGTGGCATACCAGCAAGGATACACCAAGCCATGAGTGATTATGTCCGTCACCATTATTGTCTCTTGAGGTGTCAATGCAAGTTGGTTTCTGGTTACAGGTGTTGTTGATTTGGGACTTTGCTCGGGTCTGTCCTGAAATGTTCCGAGACAGGATGTGCATGTAAGAGTGCAAGATCAGCTTTTGATGGATGGAGATCCTTGTGTTTATGCGACTCTAAAGTAAATGCACGGTTGAGGCTGATGAGGCATCTTAGCAGTTCTGGAGAGGGCCACTGTCAGCAGGAGTGGACACAGGGTCCTGGCCAAATACTGTACAGACAACCATAACTGCCACAGCTGAGGTTGGGTTGGTTAAATAGTTGTGCAGTGCTACCTTCAATCCTCCCTACCAGTCAGTTCTAACTTCTTTGCTTGACCAACAAGGCAAAGCAACTGCATTACAGAGGAGATCCCTGATGGTGAAACTTACAGTACATCCGCTGCGGTGGTATGTCTCATTAGGTGTGGCAGTGGTAGGCTCAAGGATCAGCAGTTGTGTAAAAGGCACCTTGTATTTTTTCTGGCATGATATGGTTTTGCAACAACTGTGATTACAATGCCAGAAATGCATGACAGGGGCAGCCCAATATTCTTCTTCTGCCAAAGTTCTGGAATGCCACAACTGGAGTGCAAAGACATTGTGGCTCTACACTTCCCCATCCACAGCAAACAAAGTCCAGCAAAATGGTGCTTCTTCCCTGGTTGGCCAGCCAGAAGAGCTGATGTCTGATATGCCAGGAGGCACTACCGCAACTCATGGACAATGTTAATTGAGTTTTAGCATGAACATTAATTGGTGGGTATGGATGCCACATGGGAAACTTGATATGGTTTATCTTTAAAGAGGCCATGCCACTCTAATTCTATAACCATTTCTACCATTTTTTCATAATCCTTGATGTCCTCGGACCTGGTATGTAACATTATTTTAGCTGGAAAGTTATTTGATGGTGTATTTCAAAGCATGTTATTGTGCCTAAAAAACCTCACTGGAAAACGCATTATTCCACATTATTCCGCATTATTCTATGACCATGTAGCCCCTTACCAGACACGGTCCTGCCACTGGAACGTTGTAATAGACACTGAAAAAACTTAACTTCCATAGTACTACACCACTATGACAGTGCACAGATCCTTTAGTAATAGGCTACATTACGACTTGGTCATTGCCATTCTGGTAACAGCTAATTTATAACAGGAGTAGTGTCTTAAGGGGTTAATAATGTCACAGAACAAGACCCCTAACTTTTAATTGAGATGCATACAACAACAGAGAGCAACACTGGTGGCATGGTAACATAATATTCCTTACAAAACACAGACAGTAACAATGAGGCAACTTACTTCCTAACACATGAGGATTATGTCAAAATAGCGCACACGCGCGCACACACACATACACACACAAAAGTTTTATGATTTATATGTACACTTATGCACACAGACTAATCATCTAAAGATGAGATGAACATTTTTAAATCAACCAAAGCTTTCAGAAGAACACATGATGCCTATTCCCATTCCCACACTGAGACCCTCAAACCATGCCTGTGACTTGAAGCATCATTGAATGCCTGGGCATTGTCCTTGTGTTTCCCCCTCATCTGGTTTGTTTTGTGTGCGTGTGTGTGTTTTTCTTTCTGCGTGTGTGTTTTTCTGCGTGCATGTGTGTGTGTGTGTGCGAGCGCGCATGCGTGTGTCCGCTTGTCTCCCAGTGTGCCCATGCCTATGAGGGGATTCTGGGTCGTGTCTGACTTCTCCCTGGGCGCCTGTATGATCTGCATCACCAGCACGTACCAGTGTCTACTGCTCCCCCTGCTGTACGAGCTGCAAACCACACACCTCCATTTGGGCGCCTTGTTTACCTTTTTACCTACATTCTGGGTTTTGTGTGTGTGTGTGTGTGTGTGTTTGGGGGGGGTGTAGCTCACTTAGTCTGTGTGGACGTAGCTGAGCTAGTCATTAATCGGCCTGCTTGGGAAGGACACCTCCATCCATAGGATTAGGAATTTGAATAGTATATATTGTATAGTATATATAGTATTCTGTCATATTCTATCTAGAAATTCCTACATTGCCATAGCATTCGCTCAAAATTGATCCAACCTTTTTTGGAATATTTATTATTTATTTATGATGTGCTTAAATGTATGTTTATGTGTAAGGTGTGCTATCCGCGTTGCTTCCCCTGGCCTGCTGTGCTCTGTGCCAGACAGAAGGCCTAAGATCTCCACGCTACAAGGTCTGGCACAGGACACACTGGAGCACAACATCCGAAGCCTCCTCACTCGGAATGTCGCCAAACCACTTCCTGTAAGGTAGGAAGTCATGCGTTCTGTTACGTTCAGAGATGATGTACTTGATGAAAACTGATAAAACCTGGCCTGGAGTCCTGTTTTTAGATTGTCAAACTGAGGTGCACATGGCAGAAGTTTTATGTCCCGGCACCTGGTTTATGGAAAACATTGGGACTTTTTTTTGTTAAAAGACCTTTTATGGGTACTTTTTCCACTGTGTACGACGAGACAAGTTGTGGGCACTGATTCCATTTCTGCATGCCAGTTGGACCCTTTAGAAAACAATCACAGTGTTATTTTTGTGCTCGAGTTTTTGTTAGTACTATCTCCTTTTTGAAACATCTGGATCCAATCGATTCCTTTCACCTGTTTCAGAGCTTAAGCAAATGCAGAGATGGAATAATAATTCTAATTGTGTTAAGGTGTGTGGCATCTCTCCCAGGTTGTTCTGTTTTATTACCTCCTCCAAGGAGGGTATGTGATCGTCTGAGTTTGTTGTGTGTTAGTCCGTTCGTTGGTTTGTTCGCGGTGCGTGTGTGTTACTGTCCACCAGAGGGCGGAGGTGTGCTCTCTTAGTGCTTTTCTAATTAGTTATTCTTTCTTGTCCTTTAATTAACTTGCCCCATCTGTTTCTGTGTCCGCCCGCAGTGTTTTGGTTGCCTACGGGTGGCGCCATCATATACACATCATGTGCATCTAGCATTGTCCAGGGGGCCACGTTGCCATTTCTGATTGCTCTTCTGACGATTGTGAGAAGACTCAACTGACTCAATTTGTTTGACATTTTCAGTGGCTCACTCAGCTCACTGTCATGTACCCCTTCCTTCATCCTAGGCAGATGAGTCAAGGGCGCGACACGACATGTGCTGCCAACGGCAGTGCCAGAGAGGAAGGAGGAATCCTCTTTTGTGTTGCTCTCGGGGCATTAAGCCTTGACACATGGCTGTTTAATTAACTTTTCAGCCTGCTCCAAAACCTCAGGTCATCACATGTGCTTCTGAGCCCGCCAACCCCCTCCCCTCCCCTATCCTATCCTCCCTCTTCCCCCCCGTGCCTCCTTCTCTGCGGTTGCATGGAGTGAGTGAGTGTGGAAATAGCTTCTGTGTGGTTAGACTGATTTGGCGGCAACCCCTTTCCTTGATTGGAGTCATGCTACACTTCCAGTGGTGAAGGGTCTTTTTGAAAAAGGAAAAAAAAACGATAAAGGGGGGAGCAAGAAAGAAAGGAAGGCGGGTTGGCACATGCAGCAGCTCCTCTTCAAAGTATCCATTTACAAGTTTTTTGGCCTCCCTACAAGACGTCATGGTGCGATCGTTTTCTGAAACACTTTTTTCTTTTCTTTTGGCCTTTTGTTTGGGTTGCACGAGACCTCCTGGAACATTCCAGCTCTATCTAAATCCACTATTTATATCAGTGTAATAACTTTGACGGAAGAGCAGGATGATGGTGCCATTGCCTGTGGTGGTGATAGATAGTGATAGTGTTGTTGACTGCAGACCCTGACAACTATTGGTGGTGGTTGTGTGTGTTTGGTGGGAGAGGCGGGTGATATGGGATTTCCCTTATTTTATCAAGGAGAAGGAATATTTATATCCAGTGCAGACCTTGAAAGAAGGCAGAGTGGTGGTGGTGATAGTGTTGTGGTGGTGCTGGCTGCAATCCCTGGCAACTACATAGTGGTGATTGTGTGTGTGTGCGTGTGTGCCTGCGTGCCCGTGGTGATATGGGCTTTCCCTTATTCTCTCAGTGGTGAGTGTATATTCCAGTGCAGACCTTGAATGAAGGCAGAGTGATAGTGTTGCTAGTGTTGGTGTCACTCTGTTGTTGGCTGCAGACCCTCACAACTAGTGGGGATGTGGGGTTTCCCTTTTATCAGGGAAGAGTATTTATTCCAAGTAAAAGGGGGACAGATCACCGCACACTGCTCTTCTTTTTACTTTGATTGCACATCACCAGCACCTGGACCAGTGGTTGTGCACAGGAACTCTACTTTAATAATATTAATTATTCCATTGCAGACCTTGAAAGAAGGCAGAGTGGTGGTGTAGTGTGTGGTAGTCATGGCTCAATGGTTAGAGCGCTGGCCTTTAGATCAGAGGGTTGCAGGTTCAAATCCCACCTTTACCAGTACCATCATCCATGGCTGAAGTGCCCTTGAGTAAGGCACCTAACCCCACATTGCTCGAGAACCTGTACCTAAATAACTGTAAGTTGTTTTAGATAAAAAGCCTCAGCTAAGCATAATGTAGTGTTACTGTTGTTGGCTGCCGACCCTGGCAACCAACTAGTGGTGCAGGTGGTATGTGATGTAGGGTTTCCCTTTATCAGTGGGGAGTATTTATTCCAGCGCAAAACCTTGAAAGGCAGAGTGATGCTGATAGTGTTGTTGGCTGCAGATCCTGGCAACTACTGGTGGTGGAGATGGTGGTATGGGGTTTCCCTTATTTTATCAGGAGGGCGAATGCGAGGACTGATATGGCAGCCCTCCCCCTCGGCAGATAAGCTAGCGAGGGGAAACACTCACACAGATGGCCAAATCAGGCTTGCCTTGGACAGACACACTCACCACACAACCAGCCAGGCAGGCAGCCCTGGCCTTGTGTAGAAGTTGATTATGAGGGGCGTGAGGGCACTGTCTCTTGTCTATTCATCCCCACCAAGGCCTGCTTCTTCCTGTAAAGTGTGTGTGTCCGTGTGTGCACGTGTGTCTGTGTGTATGTTTCCGTGTGTGCACGTGTGTCTGTGTGTGTCTGTGTGTGTATGCGTCTGTGTGTGTGTCTCTGTGTGTGTGTCTGTGTCTTGACTCGCATGTTTAGCATGTATCTGTGTGAGAGAGTTGATTGAGAGAGGCTGTTCTTCAAACTGCTCATGGATTTACCAAGTAAAAGAATAACTCCAGACTGATGAAGATCATGCAAGGAAACTCCACTGCATGTCCACTTTCACACCAACCACAGCTGCTGAATGTGTGGTGCACTGTCCCACAAACAGCCAAAAGCTCTTAGTTTGGTTCATTTTCATTGATGGAAAAGCATCAATCGAACACACTTGCTCATTAATCAAGCAGACTGAAAAACCCTAAAAGAGCAATGGACTTTTCAAAATGCATTATAGGCAGCTCTAATGACTATTGATTCCTTGTCAAATTGGACCAATTTTGATTCTATTACAGACGTGAAAAACAGACTGCTCTGTGCGCTGCATTGTAACAGTTTTTACAGCTTGGTTTCTGTGGACCAAATAAGCGAATGAGTAGTGCGAAAGTGTCCTAAAATCCAAATTCTTGTTCACAGTTTTGGGGACACTTTTTAGTGGGCCAAGATGTGGTTTATCCGCTCGCTGCGCACAGATACGTAATCTGCAGACCACAGCCTTTTGTTTGTCTGAATAATATGAGTCATGGGGCTCTGGAACATGAATGTAGATCACCTGAACTAGCCGGATGGAAGACTGCAATGGCTAGTTCTAAATGACTTGCTTTGTGAATTGTTCCGCCGTCTATTTTACCAAGGCCTCGACATGGCACAGTAGCAACACAGGTGTCCCCTTTTTTAGAGAAGTGCAAAAACACATTGCAGTTTTGGTTTGATCATGGCGTGAGCTTGTTCCGCTGTACACTTTCCACAGCAGTGTGGGTCGCTCAGGGTGGAGCAGTGTGCAGGGAACTCCCATGGAAAAGTATATTTACAATGCTTGTGTACATTTTATGTCTGGTGACTGTTCCTCTGTTTGCTGGGAGTGGGTGTGTGATCTGGGATTTGTTTTCCAAAGTGAAAACTTGTTTCTTTTTTTATTTGGCTATCTGATCCGGTGTCCTTGTATCATGTTTCATGTGCATATGATATCGAGGGTTAATTATTAATATGATCGTGTCTTTGTGGTTCCACATCACTGCTGAAGTTTGGTAACATGGCACATGGGTGACATGAGACCTCCAAGTTAATAATTCATTGTTATTATATTGCTGCATCTGCTCCTGATGATGTTGATGTTGATATTGATGACGATGATCTTGTCGATGACGGCAATTATGATGATGATAATTGAGTTTTATAATTATTTTCATAGATGGCAGAAATACATGTAGTAGTTTGTAGTAGTCATCGGAACAACAGCCCTAAGTGATACTACTTTTTAGTGTCCATATGGTCAATATCTCCAAAATCTAACTATGTACTAAAGATTATAAAATGACTGATTCAGTGTAAACACGCATTCAAAGGTCAAAGGTACTTTCCCATTTTTGATGCATCAAATCATCCCGTTAACATAGGCCTACTTGTTATTTTCACAGTCAAAAAAAAAATGTGCACAATCAATAAGATATTCAGAATCAACATTATCCTAGCTCAAGTCAGAGATCAAATACTCTAGAGGTCTGTAGAGAGCAGAGGGGAGGAGAGGAGAGAACAGGACTGTATAGAGGAGAGCAGAGGACTGTAGAGGAGAGAAGAGGAGAGGAAAGGGAGGAACAGAGAGGAAAGGAGAAATGAGGTCAGAGAGGAGAAGACAGAAGAGAGAGTAGAAGGCATGAGAGTTGATTAGAGAGCCCATAGCAAAGCAAAATTGAAAATGAGATCTTGTTTATCCAGATATATATCTCCTAGACATAAATGAGCATTTATTAAGACCAAAGTGCTTTTCTCATTCTTCTCAAATGTCTCTCCTGAGAAATGTCTCATAGTGAGCATTGCGTGAGCA
>JAPEKL010193718.1:0-11574 GCA_028877455.1 Bagre pinnimaculatus | reverse complement strand
TGTTGTTGTTGCTGCTTGTTCTTCTCCGTGTTGTTGTTGCTTCGATGTTCGCGCCAAGGTTTATGCAAACGCAGCGATGTAACTGACGTTTACAGCGACATAATGACGTGGCTCCTCTTAGCACCCCGAGCTATGGAAAAGCAAACTGGTTCTCAGCTGGCTCGCTAGTTGAACGAGTTGTGAACCAGCACCAGCACTGGCCCCGAACCAGCCCTGGAACTGATTTGGTGGAAAAGGGGTACTTTGAGGTCCAGTAATGAGTCCTAGGGAGTACAATAGTGTAGATTGTACCTTGGGGGACAGAAATGGACTCCAACTATCCAGTTAACTACCCCTATTTCTGACAGTGTGATCCCCAGTTCAATCCTGAACTGTCTATGTGGAGGATCTTTTGATGTTTTTCCCATGGCAATGTGGGACTGACGTTGTGGGACAGAGGAATGTGGGTTTCCTCTGGGGCCTCTGTTTTCTTCATATCTATGAAAAGTTTGGAAAATAATGACTCTAAATTGCACCTAGGTGTAAATGAGAATGTGAATGTGTCTGCGTAGCGACCTGCGAATTACTGGCTTCCCATTCAGAGTGTATTTCCATGAATACTAGGTGTGAGGCTAGGATCCACCATGACCCTGAGGTTACTGAAGACTTAATGAATGAATAAATGAATGAATGAATGATAAAGACGTCTTACTTTTAATGGACAAAGTGCAGCAGGGCTTTATTAGGTTATGCAATGCAGGAAACTGCATTTCACAGCACAGAAGTCATTCTGTATCAGAGAATTACCTTTTCTTTTTCTTTGTTTTTTGATCATGATGACTACTGCCATCTCCTGGTTTGGGCATATTTGCTTTCACACAGGTCTATACTTAAGTAGAATGATATGATATATATTCTACTCCTCTGCTCGCTGCCCTTCACTGGCTGCCTGTCGCAGCTCGCATCAAATTTAAGACGTTGGTGCTAGCTTACCAGGCAGTCAAGGGGTCAGGCCCAGCATACCTCCAGAGACTGATCTGACCCTACACACCAGCCAGATCCCTACACTCCTCTACTACTGGTTGCCTGGCCCCTCCTCCTCTCCACTCCTGCCCAGTCCACTCAAGACTGCTGTCTGTCCTGGTTCCCCATTGGTGGAATGACCTTCCCATCGAGGTCAGGACTGCCGACCCCCTGACCACCTTCAAGTGCAGACTGAAGACCCACCTCTTCAGGCTGCACATGTCCCCTGCTTCCCTGCCCACTGTGTATTCACGTAGCTATCTTAGTAGTCTTGGCCAACCCAGACTGTGTACTGTCTAGCCTGGTCATGATGACTTAGTGTTAGCTGTTAAGAGTTTTATTTTTCTCTGTTTACTTATGCTTTGTCAGCTCTTTTTTATGGTTGAATTGTTTTCCTTGGCGGTTTGCTGAGTATTGGTATGTTAACAGAGTATTACACCAAGTGTTATTCTGACACTTGTTAGTTCCTGAATTTTGCACGCGTTGTACTTTGCTTTGGATAAAAACATATGTTACATGCCTGTAATGTAATATAATGTAATATAATATGAATGTCATTTGCAGTGTGTTCAAATGCACCATTTCACATGCCCTCAGGCTAGAGGTGTAGCCCAAAAGATGAGGTTTAAATCAGATCCAAAACTGCAAAGCCAAAAATGAAAGTATGATACTTGCCAAAATTACACTTAATGTGCATCAAGTAAACCCACTCGAAAACAGTGACATCATCGTGTTCCCCTGACCCTCGTTTCTCAGTCCAGATGTCTAGCATATGTGATGTATTCCATAGCCGCCCAATTCGGATCTCAAAATCAGCCATATCTGAACCAAGTCAGTTATGGATTGCTTTCAATGCTGCAAAAGTTCAAATCAGCTCCAGATTTGATCAGGTTTTGAAATGAATAGCGAGACACTCCCTGGCACTCATCAGTGAACTGATCCACTGGTTGTGGTCAGATGGTGCAACATGCCCAAGCAACTGTGCCTCATCTCCATTCTGGAAATAATTTGGCTTTTTTTTTTTTTGTCAGTTGTTCCCAACTGGACTTTGGCAAAAGGGAAGCCATGGAGATACTATTTTTGGCAGCGTGAAATTTTTCAACAAGTCATTTTGATAAATTGTTACAATCAACTTGATGTATTTGTCATCCTTATGCAATTATATCACATTTATTGAGTCACCACAAATGCTGTGATCAGTGTGAATTTCTAAATCTTTGTATGCCTGTGTGTGTGTCTATGTATGCATGTGTTTGTGTGTGTGTGTGTCCTCATTTCTTAAAAATTCCCAGGAGCTATATGGGGACATCTGGGCCTCTCTAGGAGCCTTGACACCTCGCCCGGATTTCCCAGAATCCTCTGCTTCTCCGCAGGCTACCTGGCGTGCCTACTGAGTGACAGGATTAAGAGCCTGGAATCTTCCGGACGACTGGGGAGAAATCATTACCTGGAGGTTTTTTAAATCACTCAGTCATGAATCAGGGCTTTCTTTTTTTTTTTTTTCTTTTTTACTGAGTCAAGTAAAAATGAGCTCCCAGCTTCCCTTTCAAAAACCAGTCTGCACCTCTGTTCAGGGACCAGGATGGGACATGGTCTGTTATAGAAGGATTGTTAGACCATGTTTTACTTCATAAGCAAGAAAAAACTTGCAGGACAGGTCACTGACTAAAGTGTGAACATATCGCTAGCTAGCAACTTCCTGTTACCCACAAACCGCACAGGGGTCTGAGCTGCTTGTAATTATTGGCATGTAATTATAACTTCAATTACTACTGGAGTAATTATGTAGTGTATAATGTATGAGAAGGGATCTATAGTTCCTAATAGTCTAGACTGTATGTGAAATATGCGTATGCTAAGACACAGGTGAGAGACAGGCTGATCTACAGCTGCTATTTCAGTGCCTGTGGCGTGAATGCCATTGCCTTTCTCGTGCTGTGGATTATAGCTGGGGTTTCAAAAACCAAATACGTCCAGCCTTGCAAAAAGAAACACCCAACAGCCCCTCCTCCACCTCCTTCTTTCCTAAACTCCATCATGGGGTTTTCTAATGTTAGTAATGCCCTGAGTCTTCTCTCTCTCTCTCGCTTCCTTTGAACTGTGGTGGAAAAAAGGGAGGGGAAAAACACTTCATCCTGTGGGAACAGCTGTGACCCATCATCTGTGCAAGTCCAGCCTCCTTTTCCTTTCGCCTGGAAATAGTGCTCTTAATGGATCCACCACTCCAAGCCTGTACTTGTGTGTGTCTGTGTGCATCACTGTGGATGTGGATAACAGCCAGTTTTCGAGGGGTGGGGGCAACAAATGTGCCCCTGGGTTACTGGAACCCTCGAGGCGTTCCCTAGGATGCGAGGAAGCATGTTCTAAAACGAGATCGGCCTGCTTGCATGTAGAGACACACTCGACCTCAAAAAAGCACAACCCTTAAAGTCTAAAAGACACCGCCGCATCAGTCCCGATATAGTCAGGCGTCATTGCTGATGAGTGCCAGACTGGAAAATGAAAGGCAAGACAAGGCCATGAAGAGCTATCTGAGTATAGAAACTGGAGCGTGGTTAATGGAAAACCAATGTGACGGTCAAACAGCTGAATTTGCTTTAGCAACCAAATAGCAACTACAGCTTGTACACGGCATGGCTTGCTATTTGATCATCAGAAACCTGAGCTGTAGCAGACCATGATGATGAAAATATTCGGCGTAAAATTAGTGTCAAATGCAGCCTTGTTTCAAAGAGACAGAATAAAATAGTAGGAATGAAAGACAGAGAGAGAGAGAGAATTATTCTTTGTGATCTTCCCTCCCCTGCCTGGCTGTGACGTGACTTGCTCCCATCATAGTGAGAGGCTTGTTGTTGACAACAGCTCCTAAAACACATTAGAGACACTCAGCAGACACTCAGCAGACAAGCAGTTTTCCCTCTCACACACGCACACATACCCTGAAACCTCTGACAAACATGGCCTAGTACCTCCCCACCTCTTTCTCTTTTGTGTGTGTGTGTGTGCGCGCGAGTCTTGCATCATGTGGGGTGGAGTGCTCAGAGGGAATGTGAGTCAGGACTGGAGCCAGAGGAACAACGACTCAGCCGCTGAGAGGAGAGACACAAGGGAGGAGATTAACATGCAACCATTTTCACAGCAACAGCCTGCTCTCACTTGCCTGCTGTGCCAAACATATCCTTTAGACTAGAATTAGGGGAAGAAAAATCTTAGTAGTCTCGTTCTTTCCTTTCTTTCCTTCTTTTGGAGCAATGGCCAACACAAAGTATTTTATAATATTCTGATTTATCTAGCTTTAATATACAATGCCATTTTTAATTATTGGCACTCTTTTTCAAATAATTTTCTCATAGATGTAGGATATCAGCTCATATACCATGAGTAGAGAAAAACAAAATGGCAGAGCGCATCAAGTCAGATATATCACTTTGTTATCAAGTATTTAAAAGAAACAGAAATAGTGAAAAGAATATCGTCCCCCCCATAGCTCCTGTTCCACACTCCAGGCCAGTCGGTACTTCTACTTCTACTTTATTAAATGATAAAGCATATTTAAATGCATCACATCAATATAAATAAAACATATAAATACAAGTAATATAAAACTTATAAAATAAATAAATAAAATTAAAGTTCAAGGCTATAAATAATAGCAGTAATGCACCTTTAAGTTGGTTTGCCTACTGCCAAAAAACCCTAAAGAAGAAGAAGAAGAATATGGCGGTGCATGTTGCTGAACCAACCAAGGACGAAATAAAAACTCTACTTGAAAACAAAAACCCCCAAAATACAAAAAAAGCAACAAAATATGGAATGAAAGAATTTAATGGTAAGAATGTATCTTTTTTATTTTTAGAGAATTATTATTGTAGCATTTTTTTTTTTACAAATTGCTACTGTCATTTCGCCGGTTTGTTTACATTCTAAGCGGAAATGATTTTGTCAGATGTTTTGTATAAAATTCTTATTTATCGAATTTGCAAAAAATAAAACTAAAAATGCTCTGTTTCTCAAAATCCAGTGAATGTAGATAGAATAAAACAGTTATTCCATTCAATCTCGTCGTACATGGCTTATAAAGCCAACTTGGCTATCAGCTGTCATGTACAACTCGATTTTGTCGAATTATATATATATATATATATATATATAATAAGAACTTGCACTCAGCCCAATGTTCTGTATGCCTGAAGTATAAATATGAGCACAACATAACATAATTCACAATTAGGATCATTTGAAAAAGCTCCACATGTCTGAATCAGCTGGAAATTTGCCAGGACCCATGAGCACAGTGTGTAGGAGGGGAAAAAAGTCCAAAGGTCACAGTTTTACACTTGCTTACACAGTCTATTTGATTACTGTGGTTGTCAAGTTTCAAAATCAACTCTTAAATGCCAGTTTCATCACAGCAAACTGTTTAGAAGCGTGGCAAGAAAGAAGCTCTTTTCTGAATCACAAAATATAGCAGCTGAAGTTCGCCAGAAATCATTACAACTAAACCGTGTTGCTCAGATGAGACCCAAATCCAAAGTTTTTTATCTTGCACACTATCGGCATTTTCGACAACAAAAAGGGACAGTATTCTGCTAACTACTAGAACACTTCAGCACAATCCTAGTTGCCTCTGCCAGGAAGTTCAGACTTGGCCATAGAGAGAGCTTTTAACAAGATGTGACGAACATAATTCCAAATAACCACAGAAATGATTACACAAAATCAGTGTTTTGTAATGACGATCTCAGAACCCTAATAGTGGTGCGAATTGAAGAGGGATGTCTACATGCACAACCCTGAAAATATAAAAGAGCTTAAAATGTTCTGCATGTTGGTGTGGACCAAGATGCATTTTCGTGTGTTTGGAAAAACAAACGTGTTTAAAAATGTCCCTGTATGTTTGAGCCCAAAATATCAGCTTGTTTTTTATGAAGGGTGCCAATAATTATAGAAGACACTGCTGCTTACTTTACCATAATCAGAACAAGTACTATTGTGCAATCCTGCACTGAACGAGCCAAAGAAGCAAACCATAAATGACAAATTAGAGCTGCTTCCAATAAGCAAAAAGCTCTTACTGGGTTAAACAAATGTTACACAAGAGCACAATGAATTCCCGTTCATTCTCATTAAAGCTATTTGGGCAAAGTCTCTGCAGGTCACCGGTACACGACAAGGAAAGAATATAGCTCTGCATTCCGATGAAGGCATGGCCGAGCAAGCCAAGTGGATGTCCTTTTCGGGGCCAGGCTTAATCTTCCTGTCCTTGATGGACTGGCAGCTCAGGCTTTAGGTGAATGCAGGGTCACGGCAGCCTCGCTCACACCAACCATCGCAGAATTTTTCACTCCCTTGCCAACAGCCCTCCTACACTTAACTCCTTCAGCGTTTCCCAGAAAGCACTGCAGACGCTTTGTTTGATTTGCATGCTACCCTATAGCAATCTGGTCCGAAAACCTCTCACATTTCATTGGTAATTTTATTTTTTTCTGAACAAAATATGACTAATAAGGCGTTATTGTGTAATGGCTGTCTATAACACTGAGGCACGTTGACATGCAGTAAAAAGAGATACTAATCATGTTATTTGGGTGTGTTAGAACTTGACTACAGAGAGTCTTGAAGGCATTGCTCATTCGTACTAAACCTTTAATAACGTTTGGCTTCATTCCAGAAAGGAGTCGTCATGGAAGAAAACGAGAGTGTACAGAGCGATCTATGATTTATGATTGTTGTGACACATAACCTAAGAACACACCTATGCACACTGTAACCAGTTAAAAGCTCGCTATCTAATCCCTAAAGGAGTAAACAATAAAACACAACATGCTTTTGCAATCCATTTCCCAAGAGTTATAACACAACCTGGCCTGGCTTGATAAGAGTTAGTCACCATGGGAAAAAAAAAAGACTCCAGCTCTGACGGATACATGGCCCGAGCTGGGATATTTAGACATGTGACAATCTGATTGGCCACTGGGGGCATTTCAGAGAAAGGCCAAGGGGAGGAGGGAAGTTCTGTTCAAGGCTGGCTCTGTGTGCATGAGCAGTGCAAAGGTCAAGGGTCATGGCAATAAATCTGGAGACAAAACCAGTGATCCAAACAGTCAGCTGGTGGGAGAGTGGTTGGACTCTGCTGTAGCCAGCTGATTTATTGCACAGAGTTGCACAGAAGGGCAAGGAACATTCTGCCAGCCCTGCTCATGGCAGCCATTTTAGAACAACTGAGTCATCTCAAGGCTGTAGCTTTGTAACTGTATGAGACAGGGTCAATCATCTGAAAAAAAGTGCAGCTATTAAAACACAACAGAGCATATCCGACTGTTTTCTGAAACCCGGTTTAAGATCATGTGCACATATACACATGACCAAATCTAATTTGTTTGGACTGCAGTCTAATTAATCATGCATACATCCAGATCGTGCTGTCAGTTCAACTGAGCAACCTACTGTGCGGAAGTCATGGCCTAATGGTTAGAGAAACAGCTTTGGGATCAAAAGGTTTCCAGTTCGATTCCCTGAACCAGTAGGAATGGCTGAAGTGCCCTTGAGCAAGGTACCTAACCCATAACTGCTCCCCAGGCTGCTCTAGGTATGTTGTATGTTGCTCTGGATAAGAGTGTCTGTAATGTAATGTAATGTTGTCATATCCACATTGCTAACAACATTGGTGCGCATATGCAGATTAGTGTTGGGCAGGCTAAAATGAGCTAGCTAGCTAGCAACATGGAAATTGGGCAAGAATATAAATGTGATGTCCAGCCATGGTTTGAAAAATCTAGCATAGTCAGGCAAGATACCAGCTGCCAAAACACAGGCTGAGCTGGTCGAACTGGTAGGTCGTTTTTGTCAGATGGTAAGTGCTGGTAAAAAGGTTTGTGTAGACAAGCTATTTTTAAGAAATTAACAGTGAGGCGATTAGAAAGCTTCAATTTATATTCTTCAATTTCGACAAATAACAACGAAGCAGGATAATAATCTACTAGCTGGTAAAGACGGTCGACCGACTTGACCACCTTTGTTTTTCCAGCTGGTAGCTGATCAGATCAAGCTGGATGTTTCAGGATTCAAGACTGCTATATTATCATTGTGTAAGATACACAATGAAATTCAATGCACTGCCTTATGAAATGGTTCTCAGATTATATACCTGAAGATTCAGAAAAAGAAGCCTTTATTTGTCACATGTACACTCAAGCACATTCCTCCTCTGCATTTAACCCATCTGAAGCAGTGAACACACGTGCGCACACACAAGTAAGCAATGAGCACACACACATACCCAGAACAGTGGGCAGCTATATGCTACAGCACGCAGGGAGCAGTTGGGGGTTAAGTGCCTTGCTCAGGGGCACTTCAGCCCAACCTCAGGCCATGGCTGGCTTATGGTAACCTAACCGCATGTCTTTGGACTATGGGGCAAACCGAAGCACCCAGAGGAAACCCCTGTCGGCTGCTGGGCTCAAACCCAGAACCTTCTTGCTGTGATGTGACAGTGCTAACCACTACACCACCGTACCACACAAACTTGATTTACATAATAGATACAAGATTTACAAACATGAAATATGTACAGGGCGGCACGGTGATGTAGTGTTTAGCACTGTCGCCTCACAGCAATTAGGTTCTGAGTTTGAGCCCAGCGGCCAGCGAGGGCCTCCCCGTGTCCGTGTGAGTTTCCTCCGGGTGCTCCGGTTTCCCCCACAGTCCAAAGACATGCAGGTTAGACTAATTGGTGGCTCTAAATTGACCGTAGGTGTGAATGTGAGTGTGAATGGTTGTTTGTCTCTGCATATCAGCCCTGCGATAACCTGGCGACGTGTCCAGGGTGTACCCCGCCTCTCGCCCATAGTCAGCTGGGATAGGCTCCAACTCGCCTACGACCCTGTAGAACAGGATAAGCGGAATGGAAATATGTACAGACATAAGAGTTTACAAATTTACAAGGATGTCAGCAGGGTATCTAGGGCATCTAATATGGAAAGTTCTTCATGGGTTACGCTTTCCATATAGGCAACATCCAATCATGGTTCTGAACATATTCAGCACAGACAATAATGACAATTTCTTTTTCAAAAAACAAAGGTTTCTCCAGGACCAGGTACTTTCCTATCCTGCCCTCATATTAATTTGCATTCACGGGGTTTGTTTCTTGTTGCAAATCTCTTCAGTTCACAAATGCCATATACGAAATAATTAGGAAATAGCATGAAACATAAGTCACATTTAATAAGATTTGAAACCACAGTGTGGCCTGAATGTGTGTGTGTTTTTCCCCTTGACATTCAGACTGCAGGAAATCAGTTCAAACTGGAAATCCTGAACAAAATCACATTTGAGCTGCTTTATCATTTGATCTGATTGCAAACAGGCAGTTAACGTTTCACTTGTAAAGGCAGTGTTAAAAGCAGCTTTACAAGCAACAGACTTGTCATATCTCCCTTTTCCTGTTTGTGTGGTTAGTGTGTTTTTGGTGCTGTTAATCAGCAAATTATTCTATAGACTTCATAGGCTAAAGTTAAAGGGAAAGAGATTAACGGAGGCCAGCGGTTTTCAATGGATGTAACTTTATCTGAGCCGGTATGACGTGCTGTTTCTTTCCCATGTGTTTAACAGACAAGGTCAGCCATTTTGTGCCCTTTGTTTGCTCTGTTTACATTACAGCACATTCCTACGGGCATGACTAAGAGGGCGCCAGCACTAGAGAAAAGTGATGATGAAACGCTTTCAGGAATCCTCCTGAATTGCTTCATCAGGTTAAGCAACTTCTGCTTTTGTTTCCTCAATCGAAAAATGCAGTTGCTCTGTTTGTTTTAGTGTGTTACTTAAGGAAACTGATGCTATCTGGAAATGTGAAAGCACGTTCCGCTGAAGACTGTGTGTGCTGTTGGAGAGATGGTATCTCCTGTAGATGGATGGAAGTGACCTGGCTGGTTTCTACATTTCACAATGGCAGCTGCCTGGCAAAAGCTTTTGTAGTAGCAGCTGAAAAGATCTGCCTAAGGCCTGCCTTATATCAGAGGGAAATTAGAGTGTCGTGGGTAAATTTAAGTCGTATTTATATTATAATTAAAGCTTCTTGTTACAGAGATATACGTATATCAAAATATTGCTATTAAACGGCACTTATTAAATGAAATAGTATGAAGATACACTGCGGTCTCTGATCTTTGGGCTCTGATCTCCAGCAATTTTGCTTTTACTACATCTACTGCAGGTAAACCAAGCCATTTTGATGCACATATTCATCTGGAAATCCAAAGTGGAGCAAAAACGGTTGTTGGCCATTTAAATTTAGCCTACACTGCATACTGGAGACAAAGCACACGTCAATTCACTGAAACGGATATAGGAATGTGGACATAGCGTTCTTTTCTCGTGTATTAAATCAGATCATGGCTTTGTGAGCGTTTGATGTGGCAGATCGCCTGTCCTCACACACCAGAAAAGCCCCACCCACCGACCTTCACACACCCACACGCATAACCCTGCCGTTGCCTGGCAATGCTGTGTTGCTATGCCGACAGAACACATACGCGGAAGTGTGTGTGGGTTTGTTTTGGTTTGGGTTTTTTTTCAGGGTTTTTTTTTCATGCTTAATTGTCAGAGAGCGGGAAATGTTCCCAGCCTAGCCTTTTGATCTACAGCATGTTCCTGATGGGCTGGGCTGTGCATATGTACTGTATGTGTGTGTATGTGGGTGTGTGTGAAATAATGCGTATGCCCTGTGCATACGACTTATAAATCTGCACTACTCCACTCAGATGCAATACAGTGCATGAATGATCCCATAAAACAAACACAACTGCGACACATCATGCTGTCAGATTAGTGTTAGGATTTAGCAGGAAAGCAGAGCATGTGCAAGAAGTCAGCCAGCACGGCAATAGTTCTTCGTTCTTCTTTCTCTATAAACTTCCTGCTTGAATTTCCTTTTAATGCTTGATTGTAGACTTCAGTTTAAACCCAGTGCTGGAGACGTTTCCAGTTTGGCGCACAGCACAGGACGGATCCATCGGCTTGGACGCTGCAGAAAACAACAAAACAAAACAAAACATTTTGCTCATTATGAGAGTTTTACTATGTGTATATTGAGTCATTTTTACTCATTTCGAGTTAACGTTAGAAGTAGTCATGTCCCAGTAGCAGATACCTTGTTTCTTTTTCTTGCTAATTCAACCTCAAATAACTCCACGGTAGATTTTGAAAAGGGAGCACATTCCTCAGCCTTTGGTCAGAACTACGGTAGCTAAACAGCTTACAAATTATTACATGGTATTAGCAAGCTGATAAATTTCACAATGTGTTCATAAGTTACCTTTCAACCTCAACGCTGCTATGTATTTCCAAACACTGGCTAGGGCCCCATCCACACAAGTACGCGGCCTCACCCAATACGCTGTCGTTTTGAAAAAAATCTCCGTAAACACGGCGTCGTTTCCTGAAATATCTGCATCCACACGATTCACTGGAAACGACCCAAAACGCTGTAGTACACATGCCAAGCCTGTAAGTGGCGCTGTGACGCCGCCACACCAATACACTAAAACCGGAAGAGAAGCCACGGAGCATGCG
>JAPEKL010193706.1:0-24122 GCA_028877455.1 Bagre pinnimaculatus | reverse complement strand
CCCCCCCCCCCCGTCCCAATCACACACACACACCTCTTCACCCACTAGCTTCCAGAACATACACCCCAGAGCCAGATGATCAAAAAGGCACACAGCAGAATAATTCCAGCATAGCATGGTAGAAGAAGAAAGAAAGAAAGACACAAAGAGAGAGAAGAAGAAAACAATAAACCAACACCGCAGGGCACTGTGTTGGTGGTGAGGCAATGTGAATCGCTGCCAGGGGGGAGGGGGGATGTCAAAACAACTTGGCCATGCTGCCAATATCAGTGACGATTAGACACTTTAACTCTTTTACAGTCCCCATTGTATCACATTACACCACACTGGGTCTCTGAGAGGCTCCCCGTCCACACCACACCACCACAGCCCAGAGGAACATCCACTCCTGTCACAAACATTCAGATCAGCAAACGCTCACGGCTTGACCTGCAATACTGTACACCTGATGCAAACGCACACATGCATGGCTGAGCGCATGTAATCTCCCGATGAAGAACAAAGACACCATCTCCTCATCAAAAATATTCAATGAATTATTGAAAGTGAACGCTGATTGAGTAATGGCATACTTCGTAATGTTTTCAAGTTAATCACTTTAGTAGTCGAATGAATGAAAACTCTTTCTACCGATCCAGTAGCCTTGTAAAATAGACAGGCAAATCATGTTTTTTGTGGGTTGGTCTAGCTTTGCACCGTAGTGGATAATCGTAGCTGGGCCATGGATCTGGCCTGGTGCTGTCCTCTAATTACAAAACTATCTAGTTTTGAATCTGTGTAGCGCACTGTTTCTCAAACTTTTTCAGTCCGAGGACCACTTTGTCCCCCCAAAAATGTTCAGGGACCACCTGTCAACTGAATTGACGCCAATTTCGATACAGATCACTTACTTTTTATTCACATTTACAAGCCTGTCTTATTGTGGTGAAAATAAGACTTCAGCTATGTTTAGCTTTGTAATAATGTTACAAATATAGCCTACTGCTAGCTTGTCTTGGAAAAGTAGAAATCCCCTCGTGGACCACCTGAGCTCTGTCGCGGACCACCACTTTGAGAATCACTGGTGTAGCGAGTCATTGGGGTGGGCTTAGAATGGTGACTTTGCCCATGGTGTGTGAGCCCTTTTTATGGTCAGGCTTGCCAAGCAACTGATCTCGGTCTCTGTGGGCTGAAACCAACCCTTGCAAAATCTGTTGTGTTGACCCAAATCAGAAAATCACTGATATATTCACAGGAGGTGCTGCTGTAGCCTCTTCCTCCACCTCAGCTGAAACCAGAAGCAGTGGACTGGGAAAGGAACAGCCAGCTTAGGTTGGAGGAGAAGCCAGCGGAAAGCACAGCCAGGTGGAAGATCATACTAGCCACGGGCAGTGAGATCAGCAGGCTGAACATGAGGGTCAGAGTGAGCGAGTAGTGTACCAGGAATTCAAAGCGGAATTCATTTTATTCGGAATTAAACGTCCCATGTAAACAAGGCCATTATGCCTGTAACAACTGGATTGCTGGGATCAGCTGGCATAAGGTGGAGAATACCTGCACTCTCAATTATAAACCTTACAGTAATTTAATGGGGTAGCATGACGGTGCCATGTCATTTCTCCGGAGCCCCTTTGATCTGACCCGTCAATATTCCGAAAATGTCCCTTTGATCCCACAGCCCAGTAGTTCGACATCTCTTTGTTCCGATAAAATTAAACCCTTTCTTCCGACAACTCACTGTTCTGACAAAAGGCTATTTAGATCACCTTCTTCACCTCTTAATGTAGGCAAAAAGTCAGACTCAACAATGACATTAAATTTCACAGCTTGCTTTTAAAACAAGCATTTTAAACTTAAGAAATGATAAACGTATTTACAGTATGGCTCCAAAAAGCTGTATTGCTGGGGTTACCTGGCAGGCATTACCCAGGCTGGCCAGATCGCTGTGCTGCACTACCCCACAACAGCACTGCTACTGCTAAAGACGAGGCATGTGGCAGCATGTAAGCACTGACACTGCCTGACTGCATCTCCCTCCTCTCCTGCCTGATAGCCCAACATGAGGTAGTTACATACAGTGCACTATAAGAGAGAGAGAGAGAGAGAATAATGTATAAAGAGGGGGTGTAGAAAGATAGATAGAAGCAGAAAGAGAGGAGTACATGTAAGTAGAGCGAACGAGCAGGAGAATGAGCGAAGTGAGAGAGATGGAGAGCTAGAAGTATGGAGAGAGATGGAGAGACTGAGATAGAGAGGAGCCATTGAGTCAGTACTGAGACACACTGGAGAGAGAGAGAGAGAAAGAGAGAGAGAGAGAGAGAGAGAGAGAGAGAGAGAATGCAATATACTGTATAGGAGGGGAGTGTAAATTGCTAGATATACAGAAACAGAATAAGAGAGAGATATTGAGAGAGAGAGAGAGAAGGAAAAAGAGAGGGATACAGCAAGAGAGGGGGGAGTGAGAGAGGAGCTACGGAGTCAGTTGTTAAGATGAGGAGGGCAGTTGCCGCAGTAACTGGAGTGACTGATGTTACTGTAAGACTATGGTGTTTCAGACCTGATTGGTAATGAACTCTGAGACGCATGTCCTCTACTTGTCTATGGCTCACACTTCGTCCCTTGGTCCCTTATCTCTTCTCTGATTTACATCTCTCTCTCTCTCTCTCTCTGCTCCTCTTTTGCCCTCCATCTCTTTGCCTCCCATCTTCAGGGAAATACTCAGTAAAAAAAAAGGGATGGAGATAGGGAGAGCAAGTAAAAGGGAGCAAGAGAGGAAGGGAGGGAGGAATGGAAGTGGGGGGAAAGATAGTAAGAGAAAGGGATGCAGACAGGAAGTGCAAGAAAGAGAGAGAGAGAGAGAACGATAGAGAGGGGGAGAGTGTGAGAAAAGGAAAGGAGGAGGAAAAAGATAGTAAGACAATGAAATAGTATTGGGCGCTTTTCTGTAGGTCAAGACTGGGGAAACTAATTTATCACAACACTATTCATATCCCCACTGTTGCTTAAATTAGTCCTACCGGGGCTACGCTACATGGCACCACTACGACATGGAAGAAGTATGGCTCGCTCTGAACCAATAAGTTACATTTTGCCTTGTTAGGGTAACTCAACACTCAGAAGAGTCAATTTCAACACCACTAGTGTCAGTCCAATTCTCTAAGTGTTGAATTAACACTGCCAATTGTACTGTGTAGAGCCAGACATGTAAGAAGTATGGGCCATTCTGAGTCAATGAGGGAGCCCCACTATCCACAAACGTATCGGTGTTAAAAAAATAAAATAGAGCAATGCCTGGAGTCTTTCATTGCATTCCAAGCACAAATTGCCAAAGCGTAATAATCGTTTCTTGGCATGCCAACACAAACGCATTTAAGATTAAAGTCGACCATTTTGGTTTTAGCATCCAGACATCAAGCTCACTATTAAAGTGTTACGACTATGTAGTTTGTATATGGTTCTTAGGGAGTGGTCAGTGACTTTGCCCTTATGGCTCATCAGGTGACCTGCATGAATTGCAGGACCTGGGGGGTGGGGGTGGGGCTAATTAAGTAGTGGCCACACAGCTGACACGGTGTCTTGAAGATAGCCCCACGAGGCAATCAGATAATTGATACGGAGAGATATCGGGATGGCTGAAGGGGGGGGGGGGGTAAAGGTTTTGATGGTGGTCGTGCTGGTGTTTGGTGGTGAGGGTGGTGGTGGTGGTGGAACTAGTGGAGGTGGGGTGGGTTGAATGGATGGTCAGACAGACTGATGGCCGGGAGAGATGGGAAGCGGAGCAGACATCGGCCTTGAGAAACTCACTGTGTGGCCCCCCGCATGCCTCACATGACGGAGGCCAGGGAGGGGAGGACGGACAGGAGGGGGGGTGGGGGGTGAATTACCATACGGGGCGAGGGGTCAAGTGAAGGTGGCAACCCCCGACTGGCCGACTGGAAAGCACGGCGTGTACAGGTCACGGAAAAGCCGCTCTATTGCTTGATTGGTTAGACAAATCAAATTAACTACTAGCTGTCCCCCGCCCCGACCCGACCCCCCCGCCACTGCTACAAAGCCAAAAGAGAAGAAGAAGAAAAATGCAGAGGAGGTCTGCTCACTAATCCCCACTCACCTCTGAAGTAGCTTTCAAAACTAAGAAGGGTTTTGTTAAGTACACATATTAGTTTTTTTGAACCTTCATTTTAGTATGCTTGTATCTTATCTATGACAAAACTTGATCTGCCCATAATCTTTGTGTGGAGCTACATACCATTGCTTCTTCTGAAAGTAGCATAGTCTTGAGTCTGTTTTGTTGTCTGTGCGTAGTGCATTCCTCACTATCTCCTTAAGGCAATGCTGACTTTTTCCGTGCACGCCAGCAAGGCTACAATTGAGAGCTGGAGTGGGCTGGATGTTGCGTTACACACTATGTATGTACATCGATATTGGCACCATCTCATTGGAGCTCACTACCTCTTGTCATTTCATTTTTATCCTTTGCATGACTTTGACCTTCTTTTTTCGCCACCAGCATTCAGTAAGCCGTGATTTATCTGCCTAACCAATTTGTTGGCTTCATTGAAATGTATTTAAGGTTGGGGTCAGAGCTGAGGTCGGCGATGGCATCTAATAAATTGAAGGGTGGGCGGCCGGCGAGAGATCGTCGAGGCAAGTAAGAGGACGGTGGTCGTTGCTTGGTTTGGAGGAGGAGAGGATGGAGAAGGAGGAAGAGGAAAGGATGGAGAAGGAGGAGCAGGAGGAGAGGATGGAGGAGGAGGAGGGAGCAGGGATAGACTGGGACAAAAAAAACACCTAGGCATTTCTTGCTTAAACTGGCCCCTCACACATACAAGCCGTTTTTGTACTATATCCTGTTTGACTAGTCCACTATTGAAGATGGAACAATGGGTCAGCCCTATAAACTGTATGATAGTCCCTAAGAAAAAACAAACAAACAAAGAAAAAAAACAACTGTATCGGCCCCTAGGGACTGTCATCCCACCGGGAAAATGCCCTCTATGGCAGATTAACACTCCAGCCCAGAGGAGAAGATAGGAGGAGTAGAGGTGGAGGAGGATGAGGACGGCCGACTCTTTAAGTTGCTCATGAAAAATGAAAAGGTCAAAGAACTTCATATCGCGTAATAATAGGGACGGCGTGGAAGCCAAACAATGAGAGCTATTCTGGGCAACAGTATGTCAAGCAATATCCACTTGCAAAAGGCAACCCATCAGTCATTTTTTATAACAGCTTGCTATCTCTCCTGAGGGTCACGGATGTGTGTATCTGTGAGGCTATTGAAACCTTGGGTTATGTATAACTGTAACACCAAGGTTTATTTTGGCATTTGATTGCTTGAGATGTGTTCATGAATTTGTAACATAAGACAGTATTTTAATTAAATGCTTACAATCATGCTTATGATAAAAAAAAGTGTGTTCGATAGAAATGCTTAGGTGTGCATCTGTGATGCTATTGAAACAAGTGTGTCCAGAAGAAATGTGTATGTGTTTAACAGCCCCGTATCTGTCTGACGATGACCCTGTGGACACTAAGACCAAAAGATAATGTTTGGATTTATGAGGCATTTTTAGGCAAGTGAAAGAGATAGGGTTTTGATTTGTCGTATAAAATACATTTGACTTTTATCCACTTTTACCAACAAAGCAGATGTTAAATCAACTCTTTAAGTGTTGAATTAGCAGTAGCATTAGCAGTAGCATTAGCAGGTTTTACTGTGTAGTTTGGGAAGTTTGGTCTTTGGCTTTTTCTAAACCAGAAGAACACCAGTGGCCTCATGTGCAAAGCTTGCTTACACACAAAAAAGCTACGTAAGTAACTTTTCACACAAATATTGAGATGTACTAAGACTGACTTATCATGAAAAAGTGCATGTGTACTAATTTCATATGAAATCGGAGGTACTATGTGGGTCTGTGTATCTTCTGGCCAATCGATTTTTGTTTTCAAATTGGGAAACGGAACACGAAAAATGACCCGTGTCCCAATTTTTGTTTGATATGGAGAAAACAGTAAACGAGAAACCACTCATATTTTGTTTCCCGTTTGGAAACCGGAAAATGAAAAACGAGAACTGAGTCATTTTCTGATTTTCTTTTGAGCGTTTTCACATGGGAATCAGAATTAGAGACACGGGCGCGTTTTCCCATTCCTTATTTTGCTCAACATTAAGGTTTTTTTGACCCGGAAACTGTGCTAATGGCAAGGGCAGGGCAAAGAGCTAGCTTGCCACAGCAGGTGTTTAATAGTATATATTTTATATAAGTTTTTATCGTATGTCCTCATTTAAATGTAATATATTTGTATTTCCCATAGAACAATGTTCACTTCGCTACGAATTGTATGCTTGAGGGGACATGCATGACGAGCTCCAAACATGGTATCCGCTCAACGAGAGGGAATACGACTATCAGTTGTTTTATTATGACTATTTTCATCTGGTAGATGCACACTATATAGAGATTCGGGTTAGGCTAGTAGGTACTATCCCATATGTTAACATTCTGAGACCACTACATTTATTGAAGGACAGCCGAGCCGAGAAACATTTAATCAGACTTGTTTTGAATAGCCTACTTGAATTTACTTATATTTGTCAACAAACAGACATCTTAAATTAACATTACCCAACCAACAGGCAATAAAGTAAAATGGTCAGCGGTGGTAATATGGCAGGCATAGCACTTTGTAATCATATTTATGTTATTTAAATGACTTTTATTACATGGTTTTTTTTAATATTTGACAACCTACTGTAATAATGCTGCATTCACATGATTAGGGAGCCATAACAAAACACACATAACTTGTCATATAGGCTAAGCTTTATTTCATGACCAAAACAAAACAATCAAACTAAACCAGGCATTTTCACATTTCAGCAATAGTATGTCATCCATTTGGTGTGTAGCAGGGCTTACATGTATATTTATACAGCAAAGTTATCAAAAATAAGTGCCAGGAAAAGCACTGAAGAAAAACAGACATACAATAGACAAAAACACAGGAGAGTCAATAAGTCTATAAGACAGGCTTGAGCGATGGTACACACACACATACATGTTTCACAATCTCAAACGCTTAACTGAAAAGCAGCATGGGGTCGGTCAGTTGTCATTTCTGGCCAGACAGCTCAGTCTTTAGTTCTCAAATGACATGGTGGAGATGCAAGGTAGTTATTGACAACACTGAAGTAGGCAGTGGTGAATCTCTTTGGCACAGGCCCCCACCTACTTTGAATAATTCCATTAGAGGGGGCACATATACTGCCAATGGATGAGGCAGGGGGGTGAGAGCCTACCCCTCATCACAGGACAGGGACCAACTGGTGATGATGGCTGGACGGGCGGAGGTGGTGGCATCCACATCAGAGTACCGAGTGAATCATCAACCTAGGGCTGTGGTTTTCAAAGTGCGGGCAGCGAGGGGGTACTAGGGGGGCCGCAGCAGGTTGGAATGAAAAGTAGCCTATCGCAAAACAAAATAAATAAATGAATAAATTAAATATCTAAAGTAAACCAAAATAAACAAAATATAAGCCTAACAACATTCCCATTAGTCACGATTTCTAGTCTACTCTTTGAAATGGCCTCATTTACACACTACTCCTTGTCACTGTAAAGTTTTGGAACCCCTGACCTAGGGCCTTGATGATCCTCTGCATTACTCGCAGTGGCGAAAGCTGGAGAGAAGGTGCCAATCCACGTCTGAAGCAGAGACCCACTGCATCACCTACTCACAGGACAGGGACCAACCGGCGATGAAGGCTGAAGGGGAGGAGGTGGGGGCGTCAACGTCAGCATACTCTAGTCAGCAAAAGAGCAGAGATAGTCAGAAGATTTTTAAATATTGGCTGCAGGTAAAGGGATGAGAATGTGACAAAGTGGGTATACCCAAAAACTTAAGCAGTGATTGGTTGATGGAATGTAAATGAGTAATTGCGCTAAATACCATCTTGTCTTCCCGGCAGAACTTTATGCCTTAGCTTTCATTTCTTTGTAGTGAGCAGGACTCCATTTCAACCAGTCTGAACAGTTGAGCTGGCCTAAAGATGTGGATCTTGCAGATGGGTAGAGCCACAAGCAAACGTCAATGCCATCCAACTGAATGGAGTAAATTCTTGATGACTGTGAAGCACAAAATGGAAGCAGGCATTAGTAAAATATTGCAAAAAAGTGGTACTGAACAATGCACTCTATACCAGGGGTGAGGAACCCCAAGGGCTGTACAATGAACACAAACCAGAAAGCATGTTATACTATATACAGTGTAGTCATCGAACAAGCATGAAACAAGGAGAGGACTTTTAAAAAAATAAAAGTAAGCTGGGTTTTGAAAATCTCTTTCCTCCATACCAGAGAGACTGGATAAGAATCTCTGTCCATACTACCTCCCATTACTTGTTAACATGTCATCAGACTCAGTGTTCATGTGAGAATCATACAATGTATGTGATACAACATACTGTATGTTCCATGTTTGAAACAGATGGCTTAGAATACCTGTATGCACGTTACAATTTTATGTTGATGTCAGATGTGGGGAAGGGGTTGGGGAGGACAGTGCAGGTGAAGTGGCATGCATATGGCAAGTTCTGGAAGGCATGACTGTCTCTGTGCTGTGTCTCTGTGCTGTGTCGCATGCCGCAAGCACAACACCACTACACTGTCAGACTCACTCTGGGCTCTACTCGCGCATGGGGGACAGAACAGTTCAACCCGAACGAGTGCATATTTCAGTTATTCAAAACACCACTTTTCGCTAACCAAGGAATCGTTGTCGAAAACGTCTGACACAAGTACAGGACTTTCTACATGAGACACCCGTTTGGAGCTATCCCATGTCAATTAGGCAAACATTTCAGCCTAACAAGCGGGCTATACGGTCTAAAAAGCCAATTTATTTCGGCCGTTGGCACAGGTTGTTAGCCGAGGTGAATTTTGAATTTGTTCAACTTTGTTTAGTTCTACATCACCTGCGTGGATAGCCATTTACTCGGATAGCTACAAACAGTTGGGCTAGAACTACTGGTGGCATTTCATGCCAGCTAACTTTAGCCTACTGAGTGCTAGCGTTATGAAGAGGGCAAGTCAAAAACTTCATAACTCTGCAAACTTACTTAAACGTGCAGGGGTATTTATACCAGGGTAATAACAAACTAGAATTTAAAAGACAGACTTACCAATAGTAGGCCTAAAGACTGGAACCCAAATCAAGGAATGTTGGCCCACTGTTGGCCAGATGTTGGCATGTCACTCGCACTCACAGACCGAGCAGCTGGACAGGCAGGCACTCAATCAACGTCTTCCGGTTCATATAGAATAAAAAATAGGTGATGGAAAAACGAAGCCATAATTGAATTCTGAATTACAAGCATGCCCACATTAAAGAGAATCAGACGGATAATGAAAATTGGTTCGTTTTCCGATTTTCGTTTCCCGATTTCCAAAACAAAAATCGGATAACGAGTTGTTTTTTGTTTTCTATTTTCCGATTTGGAAACGGAAATCGAATGGCCAGAAGATACACTGACCTATGTGAATCAGCATGAAAACCTGTTTATGCATGGACTGATGTATTTGAATTGTTAGGTGCATGTGTATCATTTCAGATTTTCACACCCGCAAAGATTCAGTCAGAAATCAATGTCTTAGTAGGCCTACATGAGGCCCCAGTTTTAGGGGTTCACGGCCAAACCACACTCATAGACATACAGTATGCATGTGGGAGGAGAGCAACTATGGGGACAAGTAAGCAGCAACTCTGGACCAGATATCCAGAGCTCTTCATTAAATGAGGTTAATAGTTACTAATCGGAAGAGTGTTTGTGATGGCTGTGCGACTGTGTGTGTGTGTCAGAGGTGTATAAAGGAGAAGTAGAAGTACTCTTACTGATCTTACATAGTTTACACTCCAGTTATTCCGCTGTACCTGATGAGGTAGATACACTGTCAGAGTACTTCTACTTTTACTTTATACACCTCTGGTGTGTGTGCATGCATCTCTATGCAAGTATCTGTGTGTGAGTGTACACTGCGACACACATAACGAATAAAGAAATCGCCACCACACCAGACATTTTTTAACACATTACCTCCAAACACATAACTAATGAAGTGTAGCAACACATTTCTGGGACAGGTCTCTTTGATAGTCATGGTCGGGATCAAGGGCCCCGAGGAAAGAGCAGGATGGAAAATGAGTCAAAGGGCTTTTATTATTTGTCTTGGACAAGGGGTTGCAGCTGTGTGGAGCTTTTGTTTTTCCTTTTCCTTTTTTTCCCTCCTCACAAAATGTGAACCATGTGTTTGCTTGTATTATAATATTAGGGGTTTTTCTTTCTTCAATCAAAACACAAAACTGCTCCATTTTTTTCTGAATATTGAACGTTCACTGGGTAAAAAGGCACAGAAAGAAGAATAACGAAAAAGGGGAGGGAGGGAGGGAGGGAGGGAGGGAGGGAGGAAGATGGAGAGACACAGCACAGTGTAGCAGCTGGAGGAGAGATGGATGGAGGGTTGTATAAAGCAGATGTTTATGGGCCATTATTTACAAGCTCTTTAATCTGGACAATTTCCTCGCCCTTGGCAATGGACAGGTCCACGGGTCGCACGCATTGCACCCCCCACGCACACACACACCCACCCACCCACCCATCCACACACACACACACACACACACACACACACCCCTAGTCTGGAGCAGGTCATCCATCTCCCAGTGGGCAGCACATATGAGAGAATCACTCGATTGAAAATCTGTCAGGGTCATTTTTCATCCATCCATGTCTCTCTCTCTCTCTCTCTCTGTCTGTCTGTCTGTCTAACCCCTTCTTTCTGTTTTTTTTCTCATCACCATTTTTGACTGCCTTTCTCTATCTTCTCCTTCTATCCATCTCTCTCTCTCTCTCTCTCTCTCTCTCTCTCTGTGTTTTTGCTCCTTGCTGCCTTTGTCTATGTCTTGTGTATGTTTCAATCAGACAGTCTCGGGGATGCAGGAGTGGCTCCACTTAATTTCGCCATCTCTAAGATGAATATTAGCCAGGTTGTTGTCCGCATCGATTTGGGCCGCCAAGGTTAAAAGCTTTGCAGACCTCTACTTGAATATGTGTTGCTTAGTGACAGGCTTCATTCTCGACCCCAAAACCTCCCCTCCTTCTGAGCAATCACCCCCCAACCGACCCCCCCTACCAATTCCCCCAAACTCACTACACTGACCTCATACCCCCCACCTTGACACACCCACACACACACATTCATCCATACACACACACACACACACACACACACACACACACACACACCCATCCACTGTCAAATCATGTCTCGGCCTGACCCAGACAAGTGAAGCCTGGGTCTTGATTTCTACTCCCCCTGCCACCCTCACGCCTCCTCCAGCTTCCTCCCCAACCCCCACCTCCCCCTCCGCCCCCACCCCTACCCACCGTGATTAAATGTAGCCTTTCTCCCCCGTCACCCCGACCTTAACCCCAGACCCTGCTGCTCCCGGGTCACTTAACCTTCATCCTCCCCTACATCTGCATCATCACCGTCACCCTCTTCTTCCTCCACCTGAGACCCCACTTCTAATCTTCCTCCTCCTCTTCTTCATCCTTCTCTGCATCTTCATCATCCCTCCTCCTCCTCCTCTTCCTCCTCCTCCTCCTCAGCCATAATGCCATGCATGCTGACTCCTGAGGAGTAGGGAGTGTTGTTGTTGGTGTATTTTTTTATCCGCTGCCCTCCTCTTCCTCTTCTTCCTCCTCCTCTTCCTCCTCTTCCTCCCCCTCCTGAGGAGTGTTGTTGTTGGTGTATTTTTTTAATCCGCTCCCCTCCCCTTCTCTTCCGCCCTCTCAACAGGAGTGCAGAGAGGAGAAGGCGTTTGCACACACACACACAAACATGCACACCCGTACACACATGCTTGCACACACACAAACTTGCACACACTCATGCACGCACGCACGCACGCATACACACATACGCACGCACGCACGCAGGCAGGCACGGACACACACACACGCGCGCACGCACGCATGCAGGCAGGCAGGCACGGACAGAAACACACACACGCACGCACACACACACACACACACACACACACACACAAGCCTCTTTTGCATCCCACGCCACATATTGGATTTATTACCGGAGACCCTTGCAGTGTAACAAACACGGCAAGCCAAGAGGCCCAAAAGACCAGCCAAAAATATATTTCATTTGCTCAAAAACCCCAAACGATTCACAACCCACCGTGCATAAATGGCAAGGGTCACATTTATGTGGGCTCATTCACCTTTTAATAGTGTATGTATGTTTGTGTGTGTGTGTGTGTAGTGCGTCTGTGCAACAGTGAGGGTCTAGCTGCATAAGAATGCATAGATCACTTTAAAATGTAGTGCGAAGCCACACCACAATACTTATACACACACACCGACAGACACGGACACACACACTAAAACACACACGCATGCATGGACACACAGAGACACACACACTAACACACACACACACACACACACGCAGACACAGACACATGCATTCATGGACACATAGAGACACACATACGACACATGACACACAGACACACGTGCATGCACAGACACACAGAGACACACAGACACACACACACACGGACACACACTGAAATATACATACACCCTCGGTGGTCTGGAAGTCATGGCTGCTCCTGGAAGTCTTTGCATGCTCGAAAGGTACACACTGAGAAACACATATACTATACAATACATGCATAGCCAAGCACACACACACACATAGACACACACGCACGCACGCACACACACACCCTGATAAATGTGCAAAATGATGATGACGATGATGATGATGGTGTGTTTTACATTCAAAGCACACCTGACCTCTTTACCTCGCCATTTCTTTTCATTTTGAAGCACACATGTATGTGTGTGCACGTGTGTGTGTTGAAGCATGTGTGTGTGTGTGCGTGTGCGTGTGTGCAGGTGTAATTAAGACAGATATGCTGAAGACAAAGGCCCCACTCCAACATGTCTTTTTCTTGGATATTTTGTTATTAATGACAAAACTAAAATGCAGAAACATTGCTTTACTGACAGATTATGGGAAGGGATGGGATGGGTTTGGTCTGGGCACAGTTTATTTGTATATTATCATGGAAGTGCCCCACAATGATAGGAAGGGTGTGTGTGTGTGTGTGTGTGTGTGTGTGTGTGTGTGTGTGTGTGTGTGATAGTTACATTTAGGCATGAATGGGTAAAACCAGGAGGACAAATGAGAAGCACACTGCTGCTTTTTTGAGCCAAGAAATGCTCACAGACATTACAGCAGGGGATTCTCTCTCTCTCTCTCTCTCTCTCCCCTCCATCTGACACATACACACCACCACAAATATAAAGACAAAGTCTAAGAGAGACCGACTGACAGAGGTACAACCACAACATATCGAAAGAGCTGTGAAACTCTTCCAGACAGACAGAAATTCTGAAGGTGAAGGTGGTGTCAAAACCGTGGTGGAGTCCAAAGCTACACACATAAACCCCTTCAAACACACTCATCCACAGTAGTAGCACAGGCCTCACACTTAGCCTACACACAAGCCTAAGCCACCTCACACACAGTTACTCAGACATAAGCACCCTATTAAACTGGCCACACTTCAAAGACGCCAGCCAGGCTCCAGCGAGAACACCTGAGTCTTCAAATGCAGCATGTAGTAAAGGACTAAACATCAAACAGTCTTTATTGAATTACAGTGCTCTCTGTGTGTGTGTGTGTGTGTGTGTGTGTGTGTGTGTGTGTGTGTGTGTGTGTGTGTGTGGATTAGGGGCATATGCACCGTTTGAGTCACTTGGTGCTAAAACGCCATAGCGAGGCATCACTTATCCCATTCCGGACCCTGGAAAGCTCCCGCGCTGACGGAAGGTTAATCCCGGCTGCGTCAGACCTGGACAGGCGTGGCGCTGTGTCTTCCGCCACGTGCACGACTGACTGCCAAATTTTAAATGTTTGTGTTTATTTTTGGATTTTCATACATTTCCGCCGACGCTGCAGGTGAATGTAGCGCCACCCAAAGAAATCTCAGCCGCGATCAAAAAGAACTGCTGAGGTGTTGTAATCTGGCCCTGGACTTTGAAAGTAGGTTATGAAGCTCGCCTTGTCTGAAATATTAAGTAGTGGTGATCTCGGATTCACATAGCTTGTTTGACTGCGTCTTATCATTCCGTTACCCTTGATAGGGCAGCAGAGCGAAGAGTGATTTGTCAGTGTCTTAAGTTTTATGGGGCGCAAATGGGAATGTCTGCTGCCTTCACCGGGTGGCGAAAATAGTGCAAAATAAGCCCCAGAGAGGTGCTACAGTTTTCACCCTGCCGGTCCGCCAAAAAATTAACAGTCCATGCCACAGCTGGATTCGCAGCTTCGCTGCACGATTTCGCCCTAAGATAAGCCGAGCCGGCGTAAAGCCCCGGAAAGCTTCATCAACTGCAGTGCGGCACCACTCTTCTATTTTTAAGAATAATGTTATGTGATATGTATAAATATTTAATTCAAACCAAAGACACAAACCTCGGTGAGGCGAGTTTAAGTGCAGCCGCACCGTTAAAGACCAAACGAACCCACTCGTGGAGTGCTGATATAGCCTACCAGGCGAGTGGCCGAGAATTTAATGCCAAAATAGTTTTGCCAAAGAAATCTAGCAGATATCAACACAAACATCCGCAGCTGACTATTGTAATCACAGCCGGAGTGATCCGCTGGTGATATAGCACTGATAGGACAATAATCACCTCCAACTGATTAATATGATGAAAAAGGAGCATCAGACGACTGCTTGCCTCGCCGGAACATCCTGAAGACGCGCCTGACTCTCCTCAGGTCCGTCGGCTATATCCCGGTCAAAACAGATCCCTCATTTTCATCTAGGCTTTGGATATTCCTCCTCCAATTTGCTAAAGTTTGCGGATGTCGTGTTTGTTTACTGTAGGCTGTCCTCCTGTATCCAGCAACAGGAATACGAAATGAAATCAAATCCAGGAAAAGTAAACAATCTTCTTTGCACAGAGGCACGTCCAAGATATCAAGATCCTTCAGTTGACGTGGACTCATTGAGATGAATTATCCTATTTGTTAAGCCGAAGGCGCACTACTCCTTGCGAAATAGCCAATGGCATACGGGCGACACGAGTTTGGAGCTCACGCGTCGGCGGCGACTGAAGAACGAGGATTCTGTATTTAGGTCGACTTTCCCCTCTCACAGACCGGAAAACACCAAATAAATAAATAAACCTCAGTCCGTAAAGCCCACCTCAATTCCTCACTGACAGCCAGGACGCACAAACCAGACTGAAGAAGAAAAACCCGACACAGATCTGTGTTCTTGTGGAGCTCGTTTAAATTCCACGAGAGTGCTCGCTCGCATGTGAGACACTGCTGTTGACAGCGAGCACTTCAGGTTGTTGCTGGGCTCCGACGTCCCACATCGCCACCCGTGACGATCCCCTCGGCATGACCAGCCCGGTCTGTGCTGTCAGATACCTGGCGCAGGAGCGGGCGAACGAGCGGCGCTGGCCTCGTGCGCATGCGCCCCGCGCCTTGTTTTGAAGCGGTGGGGCGGGAAGCAGTAGCCAACACCTGCCTGGGGAGGAGCATCCCAGGTGACCGCGCAACCCAGCCCAGGGGGTGAGCAGAGCAAATCAGGAATGAACTAAAACTCTGATTGGACATTCACCTCGTGAAAGTTTATCCGACTGCTGTGGAGAGCTGTGGGGTTTAACGGAAAATATCCCCTATAATTCAATCAGCAACGGAAATAAATGGGTCATTCCAAAACGTGATCAACTGTTTGAGAGGAAAGTAGGAAACGCTTTTGAAGAGGACACGATTTGCATCCAAAAGAGTACCTGTTTATGCGATAAAGTAGACACACATTGTAAACGGTTAAATACACAATACTCACCAGAGCAAAGATACGCTAGCACTATCATGTCATAGGCTACAAGTTAAAGTAAAAACAGAACCAAACGACGAGACAACCAAATGGAGTGTGTGGCACTGTCTATGCGGTGTAGGCTCAAAACACGAGTCAAAACATGATTAACATGAATAATCCGGTCCTTGGGTTTGTAGGACATTGGTAAAAGTGTGTTTAGCCCAGATGCCTCCCTACATCTGTCCCCTTCAAGCTCAGAGAGAGAGGTTAATGTGCCCATCACCGTGACACACCCAAGCATTAGGGGCTGGCTGACAGCTCAGCATCATTTTGGGACAGCAAAGGGTCAATCGCAATGCCACTTAATCGGCTCTAGAAGGGATGAAGCGATCCCTCCCATCTCTCTTTCTTATGGACAATGCACACACACACACACACACACACACACCTCTCGTGTAGCAGACAAAACATATAGTCCACTTTCACTATCTCTACTCTTGATCTGTTTGCCTGTCCGTCAAACTCACATCACCCCCTCCCTCTCTCCTCTTCGTACCTCTCCATCAAACTCAAGACATTCTCCTCTCTCTCCTGTTATGGCTATATGTTCAGTCTCTCACTGTCCATTACTCTCTCTCTCTCCCTCTCTGTGTGTGTGTGTGTGTACTGTGCTGGTCACATTCCTAAATAGGCCCCTGATGGGTGTGATTATCTGTGTGGAACCGGCGGCCAAAATGACACTATCGCCTCATTGAACCGCTCATCTTAACGTGCCTAAGCACACAATCATGCGACTCATTAGTCAAGAACCCACTGAAGCCCCCACAGAGAGCACGAGTGGTGGCCCAGTGGGGGACAGCTGAGCATCAAGCTTCTTCAAGATACTCAAGAGGGTTCATTCTCGCCAACTCGCCAAAGCCCACGCACAAAAAAGTGTTTTATTAGGCCTATTGGCTACATGTTTGAAAAAGTTTTATGTTCCAATAACTACTGTATAGTCCAGTCAATCTAGCTCAAAATTGAGCCAAACCACATCAAACAAATTGCAATGGTTCCTACTTGTTATTGACCCTACATGGGCATAGTTTATGGTGTGGATGCTGGGGACGTGTCCATAGGGCCTACCACTTCTGAGATCATCTTCGTGTCCCCACCACTTTATAACAAATGTAATGTGAAAATATTAACCCTGGACAATTTGTCCCCACCACTTTCCAAACCAAACCTACATCCCAATCTTTCAAGATTTCACTTACAAAAAACAAACAAACACTATTCAGCATTGAACACACAGGCTTGAGACTTAGGCCCATTTCTTTGCAGAATACATTTTCAATTATTCAAGCTTACATTCATTGAAAACACTGACTGTCCTGGAACATTTGTCATATTCTATGTTGTGTGTGAATGGTGATACAGGGAAACGCGTCTTACAGAGGCCCTTGACAACATCTGCGAGGGCATCCTGCATTATAGTGTCCATGCTGAGCGACCAGGCAGCCTGCGATACTCCAAGGTATTAGATGTTTTTGTGTTATTTTGTGGATCGTGACATACGTACATGCATGCATGCATGCATGAAGGGACATGCATGTAGGGACACAAGACAATGCATTGACCTCAAAAGGGATTTACTGTAGTGGCAACCTTCCGGTCAAAGTAATGAAGCCAGTGCTCATTTCCCAACTCCCTTCAAACTGAATAATTGGGTTTTACCTTTCTCCTGTTCTTCCAGATGTTCTCTGACTGGTGACACAACTTGTACCTACAAGCTAGCAGGTATCATGGAACCGAATGGGACCAGCTAGCAACAAGCTGGTCCCATTCCGTTCAATGATACATGCTAGCTTGGTGCTAGGAGTAATATCACCAGACTCAGAGAATGACTGGAAGAGCAGGGGGGTATTCTAAGAACATGGCTAAGTGATAAACCAGGCTTAGTTAACCTACAGGCAGGGCTCTAAATTAACACCAGCCAACTGGCCAAATGCTGGTGAAATTTCAGTTTGGCTGGTAGAAAAGACCAATTTACTAGCCACGTTGTCCCATTAGTAAGTGTGCGTTTGGCTAGTAAGATTAACATCTACTAGCCATTTTGGCTAGTGATAAAAAAAGTTAATTTAGAGCCCTGCCTACAGGAAGTGGTAAACCTGCTATTAAATATACCTGCAGGCATCATTTAGTTAAGAAAATGAGGACTCCATGCTCTTCTATTAGTTGATTTACCTCTACGACAAGGTTAACTTAACCTGGTTAACTACTGAACCAGCTTCTTGGTATACCCCCCAGGCGAAAGGTGAAAATTGTTAACCTCGAGTGTAGGTGGGAAATGAGCATATTTCCAGAAATGGTGGAATATGGCTTCATGAGTTAAAAGATTGACTTTTTTTAAAATTCCTGAAACAATGTTGTGTTGCAGGGCACCAGTCAGACCATGGCTACGTTGAAGAACTTGGTGAACAAAGGGGTTAAAGTGGAACTGGGAATTCCCTATGAACTCTGGGATGAGCCCTCGGTAGAAGTATCCGACATGAAGAAACAGGTACGCATGATTGGTATCTTTTTTGAATGACTTCTTAGCAGCAGTGAAGCCTACACCAAAAAAGATCAATTAAGCCTGCTGAATAATTTATGAACTTTTTCGTTTTTAAGGCCAGAAAAAAGGTTTGTACCTGACAAGTGTCAGCTACTTTGCCTCTGCGGCAAGAGGTGTCAAGTGATGTTGGTGAGACGTCGTCTGTGATGGGTTGTATGTGTTTTGCCATCCCACCTGATGTGATGGGATGGCATTATGTGCACTAGCCTGGGCTGGGGCTGGAGGGGTGTTGGGGCACCCTCTGCTGCTTAAACCAGGGATGGCAACTTCATGAGAAGGGCCACATATTTCACCACCACCATCGGAGGGCCATATGACTACAGATCTGACTGCAACTCGCAGAGTTTGGGGTGCAGTTGGTTGCTCACTGACTGCCGATATTGTTTAGAAGGAATAGCATTGTTTTCTATTGTCCAACAGTATAATTACAATGTATTGATTCTGTAGTGAATTTAAAAAAAATGGTCATTATTATTTTTTATGTTTTATCTACGGGCTGCACTGAGTGAGGAGGCGGGCCGCATGCGGCCCCCAGGCCTCCAGTTGCCCATCCCCTGGCTTACAACACCAGACAGGAGAGGGTGGCCCAACCCCCATGTCCTCCAGCCCCAGCATATAACCCATCACAGAAGATGTCACACCAACATCACATGACGCCTGTTATGAGGCAAAGTAGCCAAAACTTGTCAGGTACCAGTCTCTCTACCCTGCTCATTTCCTGTCGTCTGTCACGCTGTCCTGTCATAGTATAGGCCCTAAAAGTTCCAAAAATACTAAAAAAGAAAAGAAAAAAGCCTAGCCAGTACAGGTCAAAATCTTGTGCCCTGGTGGAAAAACTAAACACCCAAAGAACTTAACAATACCTCCTCTTATGTAATACTAACTATAGTTCTTAACAGGAAATTTGTATTTATGAGGTTGATGCCTGGAAATTAGAGTAGAATATATTTTAGCATTTAGCCCAATTGACTCCATTCATGTTCTCTTTCAGTCGATTCGTTTTGACATTTCTATGGGGTGTGCACTCTCAGTGCAGACTATTTGCCGAAGCTCTTTTCAATCACGCCGTTAGGCCAATGAGCTGAGACGTGGGCGGGCCCGCCAACAGTCAAAACTGTACGTCCAGCCATTTCACGCTCATATTGGCCTCTCTTCGCCCCAGACATTTGCCAGATCCTGCGGCTTAACTGTCTAATGGAACTGCTGAGGAAAGCGTTCGCTAGGCATCCAGGCTCTGAAGCTCTGTCTCGACGAAAGAGTTGACATTCTAAGCCGAGTATCTTTTACGCCGTATCGATACCTGTTTTTTAGTTCAACAACCGCCCAGCGCTATCGAACTTTTTGCTGAATCACCCTGTGTTATCTATCCTGTTATTAGCATCTGTCTAGCTCGGCTAACCGAACTGGTAGTACCCGACTAGCATTCCACGAAGATGGCTACTTCTTCGTTCCACAACCGGAGAGGAGACGACCCCCGTCCTTGCCCCTCCGGGTGTGGATTCAACATCGCTGCCCAAGACCCCCACCTCGTCTGCACCATGTGCCTCGGGTACAGCCACGCCCTGGAAGGACTCACTGGCGGTGAGTGCTACGACTGCTTGGAGCTAAATGCTAGCACTCGTAAACGGCATTTGGCGTTCATGGACCACATGGTTAGCTTGCATGCTAAGAGTTGCTATGCCGAGAGAGAGTGGGATACTCTCTTTACTGAGGGACTTGACTGGGCCGAAGTTCCACAATTCCCCGGTATGGCCGGCAAGCCGACAGACTCGCGGCAAGGCGCTGAAGCGCCTGCGACCGCCTCAGAAGTCTCGAGCTCTCACCATGATGGCGACGCCGAAGCGGACGACACGGGTCTCCCGCTCCGCACACGAGCGGCTCCACACGAGCCACCCACCGCTCCAGAGGGTCCCAGCCCCTCTATGACAGTGCGGTTTCAGAGTGTGTGTGAAAAAGCGGCAGCAAGGCTCGGGGTGCCCTGGCCCAACGGCGCACGCTCCTCGATGGCAGGCATGCTCCTCAGCCCCAGGCTGAGCGTAAAGTGCTGCCGCTGTTCCAAGACGCCGTGGAGCATCTATCTAAGACATGGAACCACCCCCTTACGGCGCGGGTGCCTGTACAAGGATTCACGATGCTCGACACGGAGGATATGGCGAGCAGATGGGACAAGATGCCCCCCGTGGAAGCAGATCTCGCCTAGCCCGACAGGTCAGACCATTCATTTTGAATTACTTCGTAATCCACGAATGGTCTGATTAAGCTTCTCTGGGGAGGGTTTTCAGCTGGTGTTCAGACAACCGGCAGTGTTGCCAGATGTAAAATGATGAACTATCGTATCAAAATCTCAAAATTATCGTTTTTGGGGGCTTTTGGGAGGAAATTATTGTACACGAACCAAATGGTTGCTTTAAGTCAACTGAAGGAAAACTCTGAAATTATCATACAGCATGTGTTTTTGATCGTACAGAGGACAAAATTATGGTACAAATTATCGTACATCTGGCAACACTGACAACCGGTGTTACCAGCCAATAAGCGAACGCACTTGGGAGCATAATAACATACGTCAACTGTCAGCGATTGGTCAGAGCTCATTTCAAACCAGAGCTGAGCTCACTTCTCCTGCCCTGGTGCTCCAGGGCACCGAGGATCCAGACCTAAAATGAATTACGAAGTAATTAATGTGGTCTGGTAAAACCAGGCTAGATCTTGCCCACCACCTCGCTCCCTCCCCGAGCAGCCTCGGCCTCCCCTCCACTGCTCCTAAGCTCCCAGCGAAAGCGGACAGGCTCATGTCTTCGCTGTGGGAGAAAAGCTACAGGGCTTCAGCACAGGCGGGAAGGGCGGTGAACGCCTCAGCGCTCCTCACCGCATACCTCGCCGCCCTGCAGGAGGACATGGTGGCTGCTCATGACAACGACAAGGCGGTGGATGCAAATTAGAGGCAACACAAGTTATCCATTTGAGCTATTGAGTCGACATAGAGATAAAGCATGCACTTACACCCCGCAGCCACGGGAGAGGCGTCAGGGGACGGCTCCCTCTGTTTATCTGTCACCCACATTAGTGCACGCACAAGTTCGCTGCAGGTGACATCAAATATTAAATGCTAACTTCATTCTTTTCCCTTCTGTTTTTTTTACTTTCTTCCTTCACTCCTTTCCTTCTCTTGCAACTGACCAGAACTAGAAGGTCATTATAGGGCTGGGTTGCTGTCTGTCTGCCTGTCTCTGTCTCTGTCTCAATCTCTCTAAATCTCCTCCCCCCTCCACCTCTCTCTCTCTCTCTCTCTCTCATTCTCACTCTCTCTTTCTCCCTTTGTGCCCTTTATGAAATGTTAGAACTTGAAAAATGGTGTGTTAATTGAAATCTTTCACAAGGGAAATTGTAGTTACTCTCAATCCAAAACTATGAAAATGTATAAAGTTGCAAGAATTATTATTATTATTTATTATTATTAGAAATATATTTATTTATTATTATATTAAAATATCTATTATTATTATTATTATTATTATTATTATTATTAATGTAATATTTGTTAGGGGATGGTAGTTGCATCAAATCTTACTGTTTTTTAGATATTAGTTTTCATACAGCAGACTACATTCCTAATGCACTGTTGTAGATGGCGCTTTCATAAAAAAATAGCAAAGACCTTTTTTCTACTGTTAAATTTATCACTGTAGGCTTTGTGTAAATCGGAATGATGCAGCACCTCTGTCTGTCACAATCTGTCTGTTTGTCTGTCTGTCTCTCTGTCAGTGTGTCTGTCTGTGTGACATTTTGACTCCGCCAGCTGAAAGTCAGACAACAAGCTCAGCTGGCATTCGTCAACCATCCGCCACCACCACACTGGGTGTGTGACAGGCTGACACGTGCACGTGTGCTGCAGCAGCGGCTGGGCTGGTTGGTTGGGTTGGTTGGCATGTAACGTAGAAGGGCCAGCTCTTGGGGACAGTAAGCAGGGGACCGAGCGAGGGCAACGTCACTCTCGTGTGTCTGCCGCGTGACACCTCCCTAATCTGATAACGGATGGGGACAAGTTGTGTTCCCTGTACCTGGCAGAGTACCTCCCAACCTGCGCGCACGGATTTATGCGGATAAGGCCCCTGTCTTGGCAAATGCAAGCATCCTCTGGAGAATAGTTAAAGGGTGATTAATCATTGTTTAGGCGCAGAATGTGTGGGGAAGAATGGGAAAGCGCCACTTCACACCTCTGAAGCAATTAATCCCTGTGATCTCCGCCAGGTTTGTCTTGTAGATAAGTCAGGGTACAAAACTGTTCCTAATTTATCAACCCACTCATGCCATCCGGCATAAAACACACAATTTATTTCCAATCATTTATAGTCAAATTTTAAAAAGAGTGACTTTGCCACATCCAAGTGTGCCTTATATTAGCTTCATATAAACTAAATAGCCGAGATTACAATGGGAATCTTGTTTTATTGTGCACATCTGGTCGAGTCACAATGCATTTTCTCATTTGCAGCCTGAATTTTTGAGTGAATGTGGCATAAATCATTCTGCTAATCAGAAGCGTAAGTGACGGGAGGCCATCTCCCCCTCTCCCAGACAAAGGAACAACATATGGCTTAAAAAGCACTCTGATCTTTTATTTCCAAGGTATATAACCTGTGCATAAACCAACATTATTGGATTGATTTGCATTTTTGTTTCTCGCAGAGGCTGTGTTTTGCATTTGCATCGCATCTATGCAGATGACTGCAGACATATAACTTAATGTATAGAACGGGGGGTTGTGTTGTTTTCTGATGAGAGAGAGAGAGCGAGAGACAGACAGAGAGAGACACAGAGAGAGAGAGAGAGAGAGAGACACAGAGAGAGAGAGAGAGAGCAATGTTAAGTGTGTGTCCCTAAGCCCAGGGCGCTGAGTCCCCATCAAGAGAATCTATCTCCAGAAGAGCAGTGTGCTGTGGTGTGGATTGCACTGTAATCGGTGTGTGTGTGTGTGCGCGTGTTTGTGAAGTCAAGCGATAAGGTCACACAGCTCTGTGCAGGGTGCGAGATTCACTGGCTTTTGTCTTTGAGTGTGAAGAAGTGGGAACAGATAAAGGGACTAGTGTGTGTGTGTGTGTGTGTGTGCGCGCGCGTGAGTGTGTGTGTGTGTGTGTGTGCGCGCGCGTGAGTGTGTGTGTGTGTGTGTGTGTGTGCGCGCGCGTGAGTGTGTGTGTGTGCTAGTGTGTGTGTGTGTGTGTGTGACTGTGTGTGTGTGTGTGCTCGTGTGTGTGTGTGTGTGTGAGAGTGCGTGTGTGTGTGTGTGACTGTGTGTGTGTGTGTGCTCGTGTGTGTGTGTGTGTGTGTGTGTGCGCGCGTGAGTGTGTGTGTGTGTGTGTGTGCGCGCGCGTGAGTGTGTGTGTGACTGTGTGTGTGTGTGTGCTCGTGTGTGTGTGTGTGTGAGAGTGCGTGTGTGTGTGTGTGTGTGTGTGCTCGTGTGTGTGTGTGAGAGTGCGTGTGAGTGTGTGTGTGACTGTGTGTGTGTGTAAGAGAGCAAGAGAGTCCCTGGGTCGTGTTTCATTGGCGTGTCTGTGAAGCGATGTTAACACATACTGAAAGGACACCCCCCCCCCCCCACACACACACACACACACACACTTTGGCC
>JAPEKL010193494.1:0-17371 GCA_028877455.1 Bagre pinnimaculatus | reverse complement strand
CCCCCCCCCCCCCCCCGATGGGACAGGAATTCCGCTACCACCATCTGTGCCCCTGGCCTGTGGACTACCACAAACGTAAATGGCTGGAGGGTGAGACACCAATGGGTGATCCGCGCATTGGCATCCTTCATGCAGTGAAGACACTGGAGACTGGACACTGGACACTGGCATGGTCCAAACAGAGGGTGAAAGGGCGCCCCACCAGGTAGTATCCAAGGGCAAGGACCACCCACTTGATGGCAAGCCACTCTTTTTTCGATGGTGCTGTACTTGCTTTCATGCATTGAGAGTTTATGGCTGATGTACAGCATGGGGCGCTCCTTGCCCTCCACCTTCTGGGCCAAAACAGCCCCCAGCCCTCTGTCTGATGCATCCGTCTGTAAAATAAAAGGGAGAGAGAAGCCAGGGGAGTGTAGAAGTGGCCCCACACACAGTGCAGCTTTTACCTTGGTGAAGGCCTGTTGGCACTGCTCTGTCCACTGGACGAGATCTGGTGCTCCCTTTTAGTAAGGTCAGTCAGTGGGCTGGTGACATCTGAATAATTAGGTATGAACCTGCAAAAGTAGCCAGCTAGCCCCAGGAACTGTTTCACCCCCTTTTAGGTCTTGGGCCTCAGGCAAGCTGCAATCGCTGCAGTATTTTCAATTTGGGGACACACCTGTCCATGACCCAAGTGGACTGTCCGATGCATCAGTCTGCAAAATAAAGGGGATAGAGAAGTCAGGGGAGTGCAAAAGTGCCCCCTCCCCCCCACACACAGTGCAGCTTTTACCTTAGAGAATGCCTGTTGGCGCTGGTCCGTTCACTGGACCGGATCTGGAGCCCCTTTTTTAGTGAGATCAGTTAAAGGACTGTTGACATCTGAATAATTATGTATAAATCTACTGTAATAGCCAGCCAGCCCCAGGAACTGTCTCACCCCCTTTTTGGTCTTGGGCCTTGGGCAGGCCGCAATCGCTGCAGTCTTGTTAATTTGGGGGCGCGCCTGCCCATGACCCAAGTGGAACCCCAGATACTGTACTTCCACCCACCCAATTGCAGACTTTTTTGGGCTAGCTGTGAGGCCTGCACACCTCAGCGACTTTAGAACAGCCTACAGATGTTCCAGGTGCTGTGGCCAATCATGGCTATAGATAATGATATCATCGAGGTAGGTGGCAATGTAGGCAGTGTGAGGGCGGAGGATCCTGTCTATGAGCCACTGGAATGTAGCGGGACCCCCAAACAACCCAAAAGGAAGCGTGACAAATTGGTGTAACCCAAACAATGTGGAAAAGGCCATTTTTTTCTCAGGATAGAGAAGTCAAGGGGATCTGCCAATATCCCTTCATTAAATCCAGTGTCAAATAAAAGCGAGCGGAACCTAAGTGATCGAGTAAGTAATCAATGGGAAGCATTGGGTATGCACCAAATTTGGACACTGCATTGACCTTTCTATAGTTCACACAGAACTGAACTGACCTGTTGGTCTTGGGAACCAGGACCACTGGGCTGCTCCAGTCACTGTGGGACTCCTTGATTGTCCATCTTGAGCATGGCCTTGAGTTCGTCCTGAAGCGCCTTTTTTTGTGTTCAGGCAGGTGGTAAGGGCAGCTATGCACCACCACCCCCAGGGGTGTCTCAATGTGGTGTTCTATGAGGTGGGTGCGGCCGGGTTGCGGCGAGAACATGTTGGAAAATTCCTCCTGCAACTTGGCTACCTCTGTGAGTTGGTCCAGTAAGGTAGTCTCCACAAGGGACGGAAGTGCTTTGAGATGTTACCTTTTTTACCTCCGGCTCCAGCTCCACCTTCTCTCAAACTACCAACGGCAATGCCACGGGGACCCCCTCATTCTAGCGTTTTAAAAGGTTGAGGTGGTAGATTTGCAATGCTCCACTCCTATCCGTTTGCCTCACCTCATAGTTGACATCCCCGACTCACCGTGTGACCTTGAAGGGCCCTTGCTACTTGGTGATTTAATTTAGAATTCGACGTGGGTAATAATATGAGTACTTTGTCTCCCGGCATGAAAACTCTAAGGCACATGCCCGTCATACAGCCGGACTTGACGTTCTTGTGCCTGCCACAAATTCTTCTGGGTCAAGTGCCTGAGCGTGTGGAGTTTTGCATGCAAGTCAAGAATGTACTGAATTTCGTTTTTGCTAGGCGAAGGTACCTCCTCCCAATTTTCTCATAGCACGTCCAAAATGCCACGCGGCTTACACCCATATAATAATTCAAATGGAGAAAACCCTGTGGAGGCTTGCGGGACCTCTCATACTGCAAATAACAGGGGCTCGAGCCATTTATCCCAATTATGTGCGTCTTCACTTACAAATTTCTGAATTATGTTTTTGAGGGTTTGATTAAACCGTTCCACTAAGCCATCCATTTGTGGGTGATAGACACTGGTGCAGGTAGACTTAATCCCCAATAACCCATACAGTTCACGCAGTGTGGGTGACATAAATGTAGTGCCTTGGTCTGTCAGAATTTCTTTTGGAATCCTGACCCAGGAGATAATACGGAAGAGCACTTCACAATACTGCATGCTGAGATACTGCAGAGAGGCACCACTTCCGAATATCGCATTGCATAATCCACCAGAACTAAAATAAAGCGATATTCCTGTGCTGACCGATCTAATGGCCTGACAAGATTCATCCCAATCCACTCAAACGGGGTCTCGATTAAAGGGAGAAGGCACAAAGGCACTTTTGGAGTGGCAGCGGGATTTACTAATTGGTATTCACAGCACGCCGCACACCACCGACAGACATCCCCACGAATCCCTGGCCAATAGAACTGGTCCATTATTCGGGCTAGTGTTTTATCTTGCCCTAAGTGTCCAGCCATGGGATTAAAGTGAGCCACATGGAATACGAGTTTCCTACGGCTCTTTGGTATCAACAATTGAGTTATCTGTTCTCCAGTTTGAGTGTCCTGCGTCACTTGGTACAACCTATCCTTAATAATAGCAAAATAAGGGAAGGCCAGTGTTGCGCTCGGCTGGAGAGTTTCACCATCGATTACTCTCACTTTGTCAAACACATGCCGCAGAGTCTCATCTCGTGACTGCTTGAACGGGAAATCCTCAAGGGAATCCCCAAGAGAGGGAGGAGGGGCAGGGTGCTCCTCACTCCTCGTATCGCCCTGACATGGTGCTGACATAGATGGCTCTGCGACAGCTTTCCCAGTCAATGCCACACCGGGATCTTCCCGTGACATATTTATGCAGGACCCACCTCTCATTATGTGTTCCATCAGTTCTTTAAACCCTGACCAATCAGTTCCCAAAATTAACAAGTGGGTGAGATGAGGGTTAACCGCCACCTTAATTCTATGCGTTTGGCCCCAGAATAGAATATGGATGGACACTAGAGGGTAATTGTGAACATCCCCATGTACACACAACACCTTCACCATTTGTGCTCTCCTCAATGCCTCACCTTGCACCAGGCATTGGTGAATTGAAGTCTGGTTACAACCGGAATCCACCAACGCGTGATGGCGGCATTGAACACTTAGTGGTATGCAATACGTTCTGGCCCGATTCGGAGAGGTCTCTGGTGCATCGGGGATCTGGATCACAGCTCCCACCTCCCTTGTGGAGCTCCGACTCTGGAGATGCTCCGACTCCCTGCCGCCCCAGCACACCGGCCCAGGCTTTCCCTCTGCACCAGCGTTATGGGAGTCATTCACCTGAGAAGGAGACAGCACAGACATGGAAGAGGGAAATGGGAAAACGCGACGGGCCGGCTGGGGAGGAGCCGGCCGCCGCCTCCGTGGTAGGGGAATGGGGTGGGGAGGGGAAAGAGAGACAGAGGAGGAAAAGGGAGAGAGAGAGGAGAAGTGAGGAGAGACGCCTCGTCTGCCTGCCATTGGAGCCGCCTCCAGATGGTCCTCCAACAGCTTGATGGCTCATTCTAGCAGCGCCGGGCGATGACACTGGACCCATTCCACTGTTCCTTCCGGAAGTTGAGAGATGAACTGTTCCTTTGTCACCAGATCAATGATCTTATCAGTGTCGTGATCTTCCGCCCTCAGCCACCGCCGGCAGGCTTCCTAGAGTTGCTGGCCGAATGCAAACAGCCGGCCGACCTCCTCTAATGCCAGCGTCCGGAAGCGCTGGTGATGTTGTTCCAGGGAGCAGCTGACCCGCTGCAGGATGGCTTTCTTCAGGTTAGCATACACCAGTCAGCTGTCAGCAAGGAGCTGCTGCGCTGCGAGCTGTGCCTAGCTAGTCAGGAGCGGGAGGAGGTGTGCCATGCACTGCTCCAGCGGCCACCCCCACATCTCAGCTGCTTGTTTGAAGAGGGCGAGGAACGCTTCTGGATCGTTCTGCTGGCCCATATTCGTAAGGGTGCCGGCTGCAGTGATGGTCGATGCCCCTGCTGACACGAGTAGATGCCAGAATGGCAAATGGCAATCTTCCTGCTGGGCCAGCATCAAGGCTTTGAAGCGTTGCTCTTGTTCCTTTCGGAGGGCGATCAGCACTTGATGCTGGTTCTGCTGGGCGGTAGCGAGGGCAAAGATGAGCTCTTCGAATGGGGAGGACTCCATGGGGTGGTTCCCTTCTGTGCGTCCCGGGTTTCGACACCACTGTAATGGTTCCTGATGTGGGTGGACCACAGAAGCACGGCAGGCAAGAGTTGATGTTCACACACACACACACACTCTCTATTTTACTTATTTTAGCTTTTCAGCTTCACTCACTCTCACCGTCTCACATGCAACACACACACACATGCGTTGTGGTCGAGAGAGACTCTTCTCTGCTCTCCTCCTTTTATGCTCCATCCCTGCAACAAACACACACACACACACACACACATTAATTGACACCAGGTGTAATGACTTAGCCACTTATCTTCTCCGACCCCGCCCTCCATTCACAACCTGTTGCTTGGCCATGCCCCCGTTGCCACACATTTCTAATGTGAAACCAGTGATCTTGAGTGTGGGAGAAAAGATCAGGTTGTATTGAGGTATACAAAGATGAACTGGTTGGTGAAATCTTGCAAGATGTCATTGACCAGTGCTTGGAAGACAGCTAGTTCATTAGTGAGCCCAAATGGTAAGACCAAATATTCATAGTGGTCAGTGGGCATGCTGAAGGCTGTCTTCCACTCATCCCCCTCCCTAATGTGCACCAGATGATAGGCATTGTGGAGATCCAGCTTAGAGAAAAATTGGACCCCTTGCAGCAGCTTTGAAAACCATGGACATGAAAGGTAGCAGGTAACGGCTCTTGATAGCGATCTCATTTAAGCCTCGGTAGTTGATGCAAGACCTAGAAGACTAGTCTTTCTTGGCCACAAAAAAGAAACCAGCTCCTGCCAGGGACGATGATGGATGAATGATGCCAGCTGTAAGGCATCTCTGAAATATACTTGCCCATGGCCTTTATCTTGGGGGGGTGAGAGGGAATAAATGTGACTCCTGGGGGGAGTAGTACTAGGAAGCAGATCAATAGCACAATTGTAAGGTCTATGTGGAGGGAGTGAGGTGGCCTGGGCCTTACTGAACACCTGATTGAGTTTCTGGTATTCCACAGGGATGTTGGAAAGTTTGATGGACTTTTCAGGACTGGTGACTTGGAGGATGAGGGGAGTGTTGGCAGGAAGACAGGCAGGTATCCAAGCAGTGGGTGCTTCACGAGAGGACTGTACTGTTACTCTAATTTATATGTGGATTATGTAGGTGCAACCAAGGAAGACCAAGAATAATTGACTCTTGAAAGTTATTCATTGTGAAGAAAGAGATTCCACATGGCTCCCTGAGACCTTGAGGGTAAGCAGCTCTGTGATGTGGGAGACAGGACTGAGTTTGATGCCATTGAGTGCCCTGGTAGCAAGGGGTAGTCTAACTTTCACAGGTTGACTCTCAGCTCCTCAGGAAAAGAGGTCCTATAAAACTTTGGCCTGCCCCAGAGTCAGTGAGTGCCTTAATATGGTGAATGTTGTTCTGAAAGATAATCTTAGCAAGAAGCATCAGCCTCTTGGCAGGGGAAAACTGTGTTAATACACCCACCTGTATCCTTGCTGGTACTGGTAGGCAGGCCCTTTTAATGGGCAATGAGAGATGAAATGTCCAGGTTTGCCACAGTAAAAGCAGGACTTGGTTTCATGGTGGTGCCTTCTTTCCTCAGGGGTGACAGGTTCTGCTTAACTGCATGGGCTCTGGTTAGGGGTATGCAGCAGCCTCAGACAAGGAAATGGTGACCTTGGGTTCAAACCTGAGGCTTTTTTTCAGGTTCTGTTGGTATAACCGGGTATCCACCTGACCGGCAAGTTCCATGAGGCCATTCAGAGTCTTAGGGAGGTCGTGAGGGATGATCTTATCCAATATAGAGCCCTTAAATCCATGAAAAAATGAATCGTACAGGGCACTGGCATTTCAGTCCATGGCCACAGTCAAGGTATGAAACTCGATGGCATAGTCATAAACTGGCTGGTTGCCTTGCTTGAGCCCCATTAGTTGCCTAGCTACCTCCTTGCCCTTGGGTGACTGGTCAAAAACCTTCTGCATCTCTTCAGAGAACTCCTTGTAGCTAGAACAACAGGGGGCCCTTGCATCCTAAACTGCTGTTCCCCAATCCTGAGCCTTTCCAGTCAGAAGCGTGATGACATAGGCAACTCTAGAGCTCTCAGAAGGGAAAGCGGAGGCCTGGCATTCTATCGACAAGGAACACTGGGATAGAAATGAGCGGCAGGTCCCAGGCTCCCATTCATAATGTTGCAGGGCAGGCAGGTGTGGGTCCTGGTGGGGTTGCAGCTTTTCAAAAATCAAACATTATACACTGTACTGGATAATGCAATAGATATTCCTCCTTTTAGACTGAAACTTAATTCACTTGCATGACCAGTCAAAGCCTTCGGGTAACATTAGCTGGTCAGCTAATATTAATATTCTTTCCATGACACTAAATTGAGTTAAAACATGTAGTTTGACGTGTAATTTGCCAGGCTACATTATCTGATTTGATCATAGTGTTGGAGTAAGAAGAAGCTCCCTGTTGTGTGATTTTGATAAGTGTGTTAGCCACTATGCACTGACATGATTCTTGAGGGGTCTTTTTCACCACTTCAGGAAGTTAGCTTATGCTAGTTTGGGGTGAGTTTGTCAAGGTAGCTTACCCAATATTAGGGTAAGCTACCAATAATATTAAAAATGATATTAAAGCAAATACAATATTAATTAAGCTAATAATATTAAAAAAGCTAATATTAATTGTTACCAATATACCTTGTGTGATAAAGCACACTAGCTATGTAAATATTATATGTATGGAGTTTCGGGGACATTTGTTTCATATGTACACAAGCACCTGGATGTCATCATAAAAATAGTAATGTGACGACTGTAGCAAAACATTTCTAAAGTAGTGATGTGTCATTGCGAATGAGTTGGCTTTTTTTGGTAAATGTTGAGAGCTGTTTCCCGAATTAAAACCTTTGGGTTTTTGCAACACATCTGTGCAAAACTTTAATTAAAGTAGTTGGCATTTAAAACGTTTAATACTATCGGATAAGACAGGCTGATTTTGCAGCTGTTCCTTCAAATTTAAATATGTAATAGCTTCGCACTGATCGCCTGACATCTTTTAACTGTCACCTATGTGCACTGATTCTGTTACCCAATCAGAGCAAAGCTATTTACATTTGAAAATTTAAAGGTGCAGCCACAAAATCAGCTAGCCTTATCTGATAGTTTTCGTACTATGCTAACATGGCATGAGAAGAAAAAAAAAGAACCAAGGCATTTGTCCAATTAAAAAACTTGCAAATATAAAGGGTGAAGGATTTTGTCCATGAGATGCTGAAACGTCACCGGTGCCTCAACGGAAGGCTGACGAATTGGTGTAAACTCAGTGGGGTGGAAAAGGCTTTTTTCGCCCCCTTGGGATAAGGGAATCAAGAGGATCTGCCAATATAATTTTGTTAAATCCAGTGTCAGATAAAAGCAAGCCATCCCTAACTGATTGAGCAACTCGTCAATATGAGGCATTGGGTATGCGTCAAATTTAAACACTGCATTGACCTTTCTATGTTCGGTTAGTCCACACATAACCGAACTTACCTGTTGGTCTTGGGGACCAAGACCACAGGGCTGCTCCAATCGCTGTGTGACTCCTCAATTATTCCCATTCTGAGCCTGGACTTGAGTTTGTCATGTTCTATAATTTTCTTGTGTTTGGGTAAGCGGTATGGCTGGCTATGTACCACCACCTCCTGGGGCGTCTCAATGTGGTGTTCTATGAGGTGGGTGTGACACAGAAGAGGTGAGAACATGTAGGAAAACTCTGCTTGCAACTTGGCCACCTCCATGAGTTGGGACGGTGAAAGGTGGTCTCCACAGGGGACTGGGGGTGGTTGAGAAAATACTTTAGTTTTTACCTCCAATCCCAGCTCCTCCCTCTCTGGAACTACCATTGTCAATACCACAGGGACTCCCTCATTCCATAGTTTCAGCAGATTGAAGTGGTATATAGAATTAGAAGGTCCTACTAATACTATTAATATTACTATGAGAAGGCCCCTTCTGCTGCAAATTCTCCTAAATTAGGTGACTGAGTGTGTGGAGTTTTGCATGCAGGTCAGGAATGTATTGGATTCTCGACCTTTCACTATTAGAAAATCCCTCTTCCCAATTTTCCCATATGACATGTAGGACGCCATGAGGCTTGCGCCCTTACAATAATTCAAGTGGGGAAAACCCCATGTAGCCTTGTGTGTCCTCTCACACTGCAAATAACAGGGGCTTGAGCCATTTATCCCAGTTGTGTGTGTCTTTGTGCATAAAGTTATGAATGAAGTTTTTAAGGGTTTGGTTAACTCGCTCAACAAAGCCATTTGTCTGTGGGTGATGAATGCTTGTAGAGATTTATTTAACCCACAGTAACTCATAGAGTTCATGAAAGGTGTGCAACATCAACACAGTGTCCTGATCAATCAGGATTTCTTTTAGAAATCTTGAAATCCTCAGGAGATAATTTTAAATAGTACTTCTGCAATATTATGTACAGAAATGTTATGTAGTGGTACTGCTTCCGAGTATCATGTTACATAGTCCACCAGGACTAAAATAAAGCAATGGCTTTGTGCAGAGCAATCTAATGACCCAACAAGATCCATCCCAATTTGTTTGAAGGGGTACAATGGCACTTTCAGGGTGGCTGCTGGATTCACCATCTGGCATTTGCGACATGCTGTACACCACCTACGGACATCCCCGTGAAGCCCTGGCCAGTAGAAGTGGCCCATGAGATGGGTTCATGTTTTATCTTGCCCTCAGTGTCGTGCAATAGGGTTATAATGAGCTGCATGGAATACAAGTTCTCTACAGCTCTTTGGAACCTGTGTCACTTTATCACTGGTCTGAATGTCCTGTATCACTTGATACAACCTATCTTTAACTATTGAAGAGTACTAGCAGGAGAGTGCAATGTTTGGCTGGAAGGTTTGATCTTCAATTACTCACTTGGTCAGAAGCATGTTGCAGAGTCTCATCTCACGCCTGCTCCAGAGGGAAATCTTCCAGGGAATTGCCAGGAGACAGGGGAGGGTGGCGCTCCTCACTCTCTGTGTCAGTATAATGTGGAGCTGACACAAATGCTTTGGGACAGCCTCCCCAGTTAATGCTACACTAGGATCCCCCCCATGATGTGCTCCTGCAGGACCCACCCACCACTACCCACTCCATTAAATGCTTAAACCCTGGCCAATCTGTTCCCAGAATTAGTGGGTGGGTGAGGCATGGACTAACTACTGCCTCTACACTGTGATTTGTTCCTTGAAATTGGATTTTGACAGATCCCAATGGGTATTCATAAACATCCCTGTGCACACACAGTACCTTCACTAAACATGCTGTACCCAATACCAAACCTTGCACCAAGCTTTGGTGCATGGAGTTCTGATTACAGCCTGAATCCACCAATGCATGATAGGTAGCCCCTTGGATACTCACCAGTATGCGGTCCAACTCGATTGGGGGTGGTCTGTGTCACGTCGGGGATCTGGACCACTGCCCTCATCTCCATCGCATGGTATTGGTCCTGGAAGTGCCCAGGCTCCCTGCAGTGCCAGCACACCAGCCCAGACCTCACCTCTGTACCAGTGGCTCGAGGATCACTCATTTAGGGGGAGGAGACATAGAAACATGAGGGGGAGGGCCATGGATTTGGTGAGCTGGTTGTGTGTGGGGGGTCATCCTCCGCTTCCATGGTGCAGGGACAGGGAAGGTATTGAAGGGAGGGCTAGAGAGAGAGTGAGTGAGGGAGAGAGAGAGCAGAGGCAGGATGCCTGCCTGATGCTGGAACCACCACCAGATGGTCCTCAGCCAGAGTGGTCACTCTATCCTGCAATGCTATGTGGTGGCACTCGACCCATTCTGCTGTTCTCCTTGGCAGTCAAACAATGAATTGTTCCAGTATGTTATCTTTTGCCCTCAATCACCACTGGCAGGCATCCTGGAGCTGCTGGCCGAATGTGAATGGCTGGCCAACCTCCTCCAGAGCCAGTGCGTGGAAGCACTGGCAATGTTGCTCGGGGGTGCAGCCAACATGTTGCAGGATGGCTCATTTCAAGCCCGTGTACTTCAGCCTGCTGTCCAGGGGTAGTTGCTGGGCTGTGAGCTATGTTTCCCCGGTCAGGAGCGGCAGTAGGCTCACCGGTTGGTGTTTGACTGGCCACACCCATGCCTCTGTGGCTTGCTCAATGAGGCCTCCGGGTCATCATTCAGCCCTATCTTTGTCAGCATGATATGGTAGAAGCCTGCAAACACTGCAGCTTGTGTACCCGCCAATGAGAGCATGCCTTGCAATCCTCCTATTGCTCCTGCTCATTGCGCAAGGTGACTGGCGCTTGATGCTGGTTCTGTTGGTCGACAGCAAGCATATGGATGATTTCCTTAAAAGGCAAGGACTCCATGTCGGCAGTTCGCTTCAGGATCCCAGGTTTCAGCATCAATGTAAGTTTCTCTAGTAGGGTGGGACACTGAAGCACTGGAACAGGTGGGTACTTTTTCATTACTCTTTATTTTATTTTTTGCTTTTCAGCTCGCTACACTCACACATACAGTACTGTGCAAGTCTTAGGTGCATGCAATGAAATGCTGTAGAGCAAAGATGCCTTCAAAATAATGAAATTGAATGTTTCTACATAAAAAAAAAAATACCATAAAGATCAGTAAGCAGTAATGCATGAAAAAAGTCAATGTTTGGTGTGACGACCCTTTGCTTAAAAAAAAAAATATATATATATATAACGGTCTCGGTTACAGTTAGTGCAGTTTTATAAGGAACTGAGCTATAAGTTTTACTGAGCATCTTACAGAATCAGCCGCAGTTCTTCTGGAAACTGTCACACTTCTTTCTTATTTTTGCAGCAAACCCCAGCAGCTTTTATGATGTATTTTTCTGAAAAGTGGTCTGTTATGTTATATACTGCTTTCTTTACTGACATACAGACACTTTTCTGTAACCTTTAATTTTGTGCTGGAAAACTAATGTTTGGAAATCTAAAGTGTTTTTGTACTGTTTCCATAATGTAGAAGTCATAAAATAAAACTTTAACAAAATTTGTATATATAAAAAAGAAGGTACCTAAGACTTTTGCACAGTACTGTGTACACACATGCAAACTGTGCTCCAGACGAAGCTCTCCCCTCTCTGCTTTCTCCCTCCTTATTAGTCCTTGGCTGTCATACACAACACTAATCAGACACCGTTGTAATTGTTTTGCCACTCACCTTCCCTGCCCTCACCCTCCATTCACAAACTGGCACTCGACTGCATCCCCGCTGCCACAATAATATAAAATAATTGAAAAGTATGTGAGCTTACTTTTCAACTCTCATTCTCTCATTCAACTCTCATAAAACGAAACTGTTGTCTGCAAACCATAATATATTCATAAAATGTTAAAACACCAAACTCAGGACATGACATTCTACTGTAGAAATTGTATGTAAAGGATTTTAAAATCCTCCCAAGTGTTGATTCCATTCTATTTCTGCTACAATTTAAGCTCCAATAAATTAATAAATCAAATTCCTATCCCCAAACTGTAATATATTCATGAAATATAGACACTACAGAACTCATGCCATGAATGTCATCAATTTCTACTGTAGAAATTTAAGGTAATGGCATTTTAAAAATCCCATAAAATGGCAATTCAATTCTATTTCTGCCACAGTTTAAACTCCAATAAAATTAATAAATCATGCATGCTTATGGGAATCATCACATGGAGAAATGTTAATTAGCTGGTTTTCAGGAATCTTGCAGAGTTCACACAAAACAATTTAATTATTTTTGATTATTTAATTTTTTTTTTACTGAATGCCCACTTAACTTTTTCTAATCTGATTATTCTCAATGATGGCAGTATTATGAGGTCAGGCACTGTGGGACCAGAAGGCATGCCTTATAATCAACATTCCAATTAATCCCAGGTTCAGTGAAGTTGAAGTCTGTGCTCTGTGCAGGCCAGTGGAGTTTCTCCACACCAAATTCTTCAAACCATGGACCTTGCTTTGTTCAGAGGGGTACAGTCAAGTTGGAACAAGGCCTTCCCCAAACTCTCGCCAGAGAGTTGTAAGCATCCAATTGTCTAAAATATCTTTGTATGCTGTACCATTGATATTACCATTCAATATAACTAATGGGCCTCATCCAAACCCTGAAAAACAGCCCCAGACCAATATCACTCCTCCACCAAACTTTACTGTCGGCAGTATATGTTCTGGTAGGTAGCTTTCTCCTGGCGTTTTCAGGTGGATCCCAGGTACACCCAGGTGCATCCATCAGACTTCCAGATAATGAAATGTGATTCATCACTCCAGAGAAAATGTTTCCACTGCTCCAGAGTCCAGTGGTGGTGTGCTTTACACCACTCCAAGTGCTGATTGGCATTACATTTTGGTCCCAATACACAGTGCTTGCACTGACATTGCTTCCAGAGGCAGTTTGGAGCTCTGTAGTGAGTGATGCAACAGAAGATAGGTGATCTTTGCATGCTACATGCTTCAATTATCCTGCTCTCTGAGATTGTGTGGTCTACTGCTTTGAGGGCAGTACTTCTTGTTGCTTCTTGATGCTTCTGTTTCACAAGAGTAGCACTTGGGTGTGGCCTGAACTCAATAATTAAGAGGTGTGTCCACATACTTTTGCCCATTTTGTGTACATAAACACTGAGAAACACTGTATCTAAAACAACACAGACTTTAAGAGATAAGTGGGTCCCTGATGCATGTGCCAAGGTGCACAGGTGTGACACTCTGACATGAAATTAGTACAAAATTACTGTAGATATAAATATCTTATGCAAAATTATGGCATGTTACAAAAAATAAAGAAAAAATCGGAGTCCTCATCTCCATTTTCCGAGTCCTAATGCAGTTAATACATGAGTATGAGTCCAAATCTGAGTCATCAGTGCTCAAATCTGAGTTGAGTCACAAGTACTTAAAATTAGGGCATGAGTCGGACTTGAGTCCGAGTCCTGGACTTGAGTACTACAAGCCTGGCTTAAGCCTAAGTTCGGGCTCTGGACAAGACCAAGACTTGGGCTCAGGACTGGACATGGACTCTGGGCAGGACTTGGGCTCTGGACTGAACATGGGGTCCTGACTGGACATGGGGTCCTGACTGGACATGGGCTTGAGCTCTGGGCAGGACTTGGGCTCCTGACTGGACATGGGCTCAAGCTCTGGACAGGACTTGGGCTCCGGACTGGACATGGGCTTGAGCTCTGGATAGGACTTGGGCTCCTGACTGGGTTCTGTCTGAGCACTGCTCTTGTCCTTGTTGAAACCCGGATGTACGGTGGTGACATCCTCATGACCCAGTGGTGGAATGACCTCTTCAAAGCCAGGTAGCAGTGGGGCGATGACATCTTCAAAGCTGGGTGGCAGTGGGATGACTACATCTTCAAAGCCAGGTGGCAGTGAGACCACGACGTCTTCAAAGAAGTCTGGGGCAGAGGCTGCTCCATTGGCCTCTGGTGCTGGTTCTGGAACTGGCTCTGGGTCTGGCTCAGTCACTGGCTCTTGCTCAGGCATTGGCTCTGGTTTGGGTATTGGTGCTGGCTCTTGCTCTGGTGCTGGCACTGGCTCTAACTCAGGTGCTGGTGCTAGTTCTGGTGCTGGTTCTTGTGCTGTCTTTGGCTCTTGTTCTGGCTCTGGTTCTTGTTCTGCTGCTGACCCTGGCACTGGCTCTGGAACTGGATGTGGAATTGGCTCTGGAGCAATGGCCTCCTCTGCTGCTGCTATCTCAGTCTTTGGAAGGAGCTCTGGAGCGACGGTCTGCTCTGCTGCTACTACTTCAGCCTTTGGAAGGAGCTCTGGAACAACAGCCACCTCTGCTGCCACTACATTGGCCTCTAATGTTGTAGCCCCCCCCCAAAAAAAAAATAATAATAATGGGGTCCTCCCTCTTCAAAGCCTCATACAGGTACCAAAGCATAACATGAAATGACTGTGAGTTTCATAGGCAAGGGTGTTCAACTCTGATAAGGTAATCAGTGTGCTTGTCCCATGAGCTAGTTGATCATGCAGCTAACTCATACTGGCTCTGGAGGCTTGGCCTCTTCCAGGTCAGCATAAAAAAAAAAGGCACATTGTAACATGAATCCCTTTGGGTGATATTCCACTCCATCATAGGGTGCCAGGGTGTCTATTCCAAGTCACTGTCAGAAAAACATGGCTAGGGGCTGAGGCATGGAAACCCAGGCATGGCATTGAGGGGTGTGCTGATTAACTTATGCTACATCCATGTTATGGCAAAGTATTCTGTCAGGGTTGGGTGGTGGAGATGGATGTAGGTGCAGAAGATATTTATTAGATATTAGATAATCAGGCAAACAGTCCAAATTGGCAGGCATAAACTGAAAATGGCAAACAAGTAGTAAGTCATGCAAAACAGATCGTCATAGGCACAGACAAAGGCAGACTCAAAAGGACTAGGAACAGGAATCAGGAAACTGGGAAATCAAAACCAGTATCATGGCTCAGTAATGTATTTAAACAACTCAATACTTTGCAACCTGCTTGAGTGTTCAGAGTCATTATACAAGCATGCTGATTGCGCCTTAATCCAGTGCAGGTATGTGTCGTTAGCAGTGGGCGTGTGGGTCAGTTTGGAGCACACACTGTCCAGAGCACACCTGAGAGTCCATCTGTTGCACGCGGTGTGACATTGGGTAACTGACATCACTTTGTTTATGCACCATTTCTGTTGGTGAGTTGGAGTTTTTGTTTTGATTTTCTGTCGTGATTCTAAAAATGTGACCATGATAGGTCAGTGCTGCTACATCAAGAACTGCCATAGTAGGTCTCAGCATTGTTCAGTAGGAAAACTGGACAATGGAATCTATTTTTTCAACTTTCTTACTTAGAAAAAAACAATCTGAACTTGTGCATCAGTCCATGAGATCGCTATGGCTCACAACACAGCAGATATATAGCTTTAATTATTAATAATGTGACTGATGAAACCCATTGCATATGACTGAATAATCACACAGCTGAATGTTTTTAAAAGTTTTGTATTTTGTTTGTCACCTTACCTTTGTGACTATGACTGTGCTCTCGCAGTTGCCAAGAGCAGAGAATTTCAGTCTTGTTAAATCATATTGGCTCCATTTAAGTGTGATTCAGATGATTCAGTCCATTCAGATGAAGTCTATTCAAAAGCTTGCTTTCAAACATGTAAATAACCTCCTTACATAATGCTCTAAAACTATACTCTAACATGCTTTCTAATACCTGGACTTATATTTGGACTTTAATTTGAACAAAATGTGATGTGAAATGCTATTGATTTGTGTAGGTTGTTATTCATAGTAAATTATAAATTTTAGGGTATCGAGAAACCTATGTCATTTTGTCTGTTTTGATGTTCACTCAATTTATAAATTATCAAAATGTCTTGTGGTTAATTTCGTTGTGGTTTTAAGGTAACTGTCTTTCAATGCGCATTAATGTGATGGGGGTCTTTTCCCAGCAGGGGTGTTGATTTATGGCAGAAAACTGGCTTGTGAGTTAGCAGATCTTGAATCCAGTCACTGCAAAACTGCTGATGAGCTTCTAGGGTTTTTGTACTGCAGTTAAGCCAGCTGCTCTTCCTGAAACCATTGTTAAACTAGCAGCACATAAAATATGGGGGTGTGGCTTTTAGACACTTGGAGGTAATAGCAAAGAAAGTGAGCATTTAAATTCCACTAATTTAACATGATCTATGCGTGATGGCGCCAGTGTTTCAGGCTTGCCGTCTGCTGCTGTCAGCGTTGGCCTCTGTTTGTGTGTCTGTTCTATTGCTGTCAGTTATCACTGATGATGTGATTGCCTTACGGATATATGATCGCCAATCTCTCCTTGATATCCGATAGTCTATTGAAAGACTGACCTTCCATGATCTGGGTAGAAAGATCCCTCATTCTCCTCCATTCCAATCAGACATACCTGCATACATACGATGCACTCCTGTACTGCCATGCAGGAGGCACAAACGCCACCGGGGAAAGTGCAGCGGTCTCCTGGTTAAATTTAGGATCTACCTGTCGCGGTCATCAGGGGTACCTCATCGAATTCTGTCTACCTTTGGACCGGAGTACCTCCGCTTCCTGGCCTGCCGTTCCTTGGAACCTGTGTGCACCTGGCTGAGGCCCGTTGTTGGACCGGAGAATCACCACCCCTGACGCCTGAGCTCACTTCGACTCCAAAAAGGAGGGATAACCTGCAGCCCCTAGGTCTGGCACCCTGGAAGGCATGTGGCTTGACTTCAGCCAAGATTGCCTTGGTTAATGCGAGATCAGTTTTCAAGAGGACTTTTATTTTGAATGACTTTTTCAGAACTGATGTACTAGATGTGCTGTGCGTAACAGAGACGTGGCTAAATGTGGGTGAGTTTAGCCCTTTCTCTGAACTGTTCCCGCCTGATTGCACCTATTTTAGCTCTCTGAGGACTATTGGAAGGGGTGGAGGCATAGCCTCTGTGTTTAAAAGCTGTTTGAAATGTAAGCAAATTTTGGACTTTAACTTCTCTAGCTTTGAACTAACTGTATTTGAACTCAAGCATTCCCAGCCGGTATTATGCGCTGTGATCTATCGCCTACTGAACTACAACAAAGACTTCATCAGTGACTTTTCTGATTTCCTGTCGGGAATCATGCCAAAGTATGACTGAATCCTAATTGTTGGCAACTTTAACATGCATGTCTGCTGCCCATCAAAGCCAATGGTTAAAGACTTTCTGAACATCATTGACTCTTTTGGTCTTGCACAGTCCATGACTGAATATACAACACCAATTCCAAAAAAGTTGGGACAAAGTACAAATTGTAAATAAAAACGGAATGCAATAATTTACAAATCTCAAAAACT
>JAPEKL010192937.1:0-11741 GCA_028877455.1 Bagre pinnimaculatus | reverse complement strand
CGGGACTATTTTATATCCCTTGAATATTGGTCGTGACATGTCACGACCGTCCATACCCAAACCTACGCCCATGGTTCAAGTTCAACCTTCCATCTTTAACACTTACCACAGAAAGTATGTTAAGTCAAGTTTGGGTTTAAATGATTTAGTAATGTTCAGCACAGCAAGCCCCAGTTCAACAGAAACAGGAACTAAAATCAGTTATGACTCTTTCAGTGAAAACAAGCCTGAAGTTTCTAACTTCCTGTGGCAGCAGGGGTGTGATCGAGCATCAGCTAAGAACGGCGGAGAGTCAGGTTGAACCAGCAGGTAACATGTGATGAGTTACACCTGTGTCTAATTACTGGCTGTCTACTGATGTGTGGCTCTGTGTCTTTCAGATGGCCAGTAAGGAGCAAGAGAGCTGTGTTCCCCAATATGTGTATGTGTGTGTGTGTGTATATACACACATGTTAGTAGTCACCGAAAAGTGCAAGTAAAAATAAACCACACCTTGAACTGTCGCACCTGTCTCCAGTTCCTCACTGCCCCAACCTAGGAAGGTGCTACATTGGGGCTGAAACCTGGGAATTTGAGGAACAAACGCCGCCATGGAGTCCAAACAAGTCAAAGAGTTCCCCAAGACCCATGCCAATGACCTCCAATGCCAGCACCAAGAACTCGTCACACTGTCCACTGAGCAGGGGCAGCACTTCCAGGCTCTGCTAGAAGCCCAGGCAGAAGACTAGCATGTGATCCGGTGCTTGGTCCAGTCAGCAGATACTCCAGTGTTTGCTCCTGTGGCCAGCGTTCCCATTCAGATGGTCAAAATGGGACTGCAGGATGACCCAGAAGCCTTCCTCAAGCTGTTCAAGCATGTCGCAGAGGCGAGCTCATGGCCAACCTCACAGTGAACCACCCATCAGTGAACCACCCATCTACTGTTCCTCCTGTTGGGGAAAGCACAGCTCACGGCTCAGCAGCTCCTGGCCACCAGCATGCTGGTACAGTATAACCAGACCTGAAGTGGGCTATACTGCAATGGGTTTGTTTGTGTTCGCGCAACAACTCCGAAATGCTTGCTGATGGTGGCTGCTGGCAGGCGAGTACGATGTGGAGGACCTCATCAGTTGCGTGACACTGGAGTAGTTTGCTACCCAGCTGCTGAGCGAGACCTCGATGTGCATCCAGTGTTACCACACAGCATCACTGGAGGTGGTCTGGCTGGCAGAAGACACACCTGATGGTGTTTCCAGGAGCAGGCGCTCCTGCAACTTTTCTCTCTCACTCTCTTTCTCTCCCCCTTCTCGCCCTCCCCTACCCCAGCCTCACAGAGATGGGGGCCAATTGCCCTGACACCTATTCCCCACATTCATGTCTGTCCTCATGTCTGCCCTCTGTCCTCATGTCTCCTCACCCCTTTCTTCTTCTGTGTCTGTGCTGCCACTACCCCCCTCCCTCTCCACAGGTAGACCCATCTGTGCCCACCAAAATTGAGAGAAAGTCCAGGCAAGTCTGTTGGCACAGCAGGAAGGCTGGGATTTCCCAGGATCAACACTTCTGCAAAGAGGTGGGGATTCTGATTTGCATTCCTGATGCACTGCGGGCTTTGGTGGATTCTGGCTGAAATCAGGCTTTGTATTCAAGCCTGTACACATCAGGCTTTGGTGGATTCTGGCTGAAATCAGACCTCCATGCATCAAAGCCTGATTCAATGCAGAGCACTGGGAAATGCATGATTGGTGAAGATGAGGTGTGTACATGGGGGTGTTCATAAATATCTGCTAATTCCCCTCACTATTCACTTCTAGGGTGAAAAACATTGTGTGGAGGTGGCAGTTAGCCTGAGCCTCACACACCCACTTATTCTGGGGACAGCTTGGCTGGGGTTTAAAAAAACTAATGAAACAGTTAGTAGTGGATGGGTTCTGCAGTAGCACATTATGGGGGAATCCTGCAGTAATACTGTATAAAAAAATTAAGGATAGGTTATACCAAGTGATGCAGGACACTCAGGTGAAAGAAGAGATGACACAGTTGTTGGTCCTGAAGACCCGTAGGGAACTTTTATTCCATGTGATTCATCACAGCCCTATGGCCAGGCACTTAGGTCAGAATAAGACACTAAGTCATCCCATGGCACACTTCTATTGGTCAGGGATTTGTGTCAATGTCTACAGGTGGTGTGCGGCTTGCCATAAATACCAGCTGGTAAACCCAGCCACCACGCCAAAAGTGCCATTGCTCCCATTACCATTAATCAAGATCCCCTTTAAAAGAATTGGCATTGATCTTGTTGGGCCATTAGATCAATCTTCATGCGGGTATCACTTTGTGTTGTTCATAGTAGATTATGCAACATGATACCCAGAAACAGTGTCTCTTCACGATATCTCTGCACATAGTGTTGCAGAGGTACTCTTCCACATTATCTCCGAAATCAGGATTCCGAAAGAAATCCTGACTGATCAAGGCCCTACTTTTATGTCACATACACTATGCGAACTGTACGAATTACTGGGGATTAAATCATCCGCAAACAGGCAGGCTGGTCGAACAATTTAATCAAACACTTAAAAACATAATTCATAAGTTAATTCATGGGGATGCTAGAAACTGGGATAAGTGGCTAGACCCTCTGTTATTTGCAGTGCACAAGGTCCCACAAACCTCCACTGGGGAAAGCACAGGTTAGCAGGTTGCAGGAGGAATTCTGCAATGTGTTTTCGCCCCTCCCTGTTTAAACTGACCTCACAGAGCACCACATAGTGACTACCCCAGGGGTGGTGGTGCGCAGCTGCCCGTATCGGATCCCCAAGCACAAGAAAAATATGTGGATCAGGATGAACACAAGGCAATTCTCGACATGGGAATGTCCAGTGGTCTTAGTTCCCAAGACCAACAGGACAGTCAGGTTCTGTGTGGACTACAGAAAAGTTAAACCAGTGTCTAAATTTGACACATATCTGATGCCTCACATTGATGAGCTGCTTGATCGGTTAGGCATGGCTTGCTTTTACTCGACACCGGATTTGACAAAGTGATATTGGCAGATCCCCTTGACTATCATCCCAGGAAAAAAATGGCCTTTTCCACTCCATTTGGTTTACATTAATTTGTCACCCTTCTGTTTGGATTTTTGGGGCCCCAGCAACGTTTCAGCATCTCATGGACTGAATTCTCTGTCCCCACAATGCATATGCCACTGCCTATTTTGATGACATTATTATTTATAGGAATGACTGGCACTGGAATTTACAATATCTAAGGGCTTTCCTGAGATTATTGAGATGCTATCACACCTATCTCCAGTTTCTCACTGCCAACCTAGGAAGGTGTTCCACTTCCTGCAGTGTTCCTGCAGTGACAATGTGTCTCTATGTGGTACTTTCTTTTTTTTTCATATATCTTTTTATTGCACAAAGATATATATCATCTCATTATCTGTAGCCACTTTATTCCAGGCTCATTTTCATAACCAGTTAGGTGTGCTTGTAACTCAAAAGTTCTTTGGCACTCAAATATTTTGTAGGCACACTGGCAACATTAAACATGGCAGTACAAAAATAAAGTGCAGTAATCTCAAATACAAAAGACAAGAAACAAAAAAGCAGAGGAGGAAATGAAGAAAAAAGGGAAACCCAAGGACAATTAACATAAGGTGAAGGACAATAAAGTACTTGACCAAGGTCATTTGACTTTCTCAAAGTGACCTCCCACACTCACCCCACTACCCTCCCCTCCCACCCCATTACCTCCCATCCCACCATCCCATGCCCCCTCCCCCCCAGGGACCCATCACTCATCAATTGTCTCAGTTGGTGTGTGTTGCAGTGTGGGCGTGGCCTAGCATCCGTTTGTGAATGGAGGGCGGGGCCAGGGAAGGTGAGTTGCAAAGTCAATGCATCTGTGGTTAATTAATGTTGTGTGTCTGTGTTGTTGCAGAAACAGAGGATAGAAAAGGAGGGAGAGAGCAGAGAGAGGGAAGCTCTCCTGACCAGAACACATGCACGCGTGTGTGTGTGTTGCATGTGTGACTGCATGCGAGCAGCGAGTGAGTAAAACTGAAAAGCAAAGGAAATACAAAAAATAAAGTGTGTGTGAGAACATCAACTCCCACCTGCCATGCTTCTGTACTCCACCCACATCAGGAACTATTACAGTTTTCCCAAAACCTGGAAGTACAGAAGGGAACCCCCACATGGAGTCCTCCCCATTCAAGGAGCTCATCCATGCCCTCACTACCACCAGCAGAACCAGCATCAAGCACTGACCGCCCTCCAGAAGAAGCAAGAACAATGCTTTGAAGCCTTGATGCTGGCCCAGCAGGAAGATTGGCAGGCGATCTGGTGTCTGCTCGTGTCAGCAGGGGCTTTGACCACCACCACAGCGGACCCTCCTCACGTGACCCTCACGAAAATGGGCCCATATGACGATCCAGAAGCTTTCCTCGCTCTCTTTGAGCAAGCGGCTGAAACATGGGTGTGGCTGCTCGAGCAGTGCGCAGCATGCCTCCTCCTGCTCCTGACTGGTGAGGCACAGCTCGCAGCACAGTAGCTCCCTGCCGATAGCCAGCTCATGTACGCCGACCTAAAGAAAGCCATCCTGCAGCGTGTCGGCCACTCCCCGGAACAACATTGCCAGCGCTTCCGGATAATGACGTTGGAGGAGGTTGGCCGGCCATTCGCATTCGGCCAGCAACTCCAGGACACCTGCTGGCAGTGGCTGAGGCCGGAAGACCGTGATGCCAATGGGATCATTGATCTGGTGACACTGGAACAGTTCATCTCTTGACTTCCGGAAGGAACAGCGGAATGGGTCCAGTGTCATCACCTGGCATCGCTAAAGCGAGCCATCGAGTTAGCAGAGGACCATCTGGAGGCGGTTCCAATGGCAGGCAGACGAGGTGCCTCTCCTCGTTTCCTTTCTCTCTTTCCTTTTTACTCCTCTCTCTTTCTCTTCCCCACCCCATTTCCCCACCGCGGAGGTGGCGGCCGGCCCGTCCTCAGCCGGCCTATCACACCCATGGTGTCCTCCCATCTCCCTCTTCCGTGTCTGTGTCTTCTCCCCCTCAGGTGAGTGACGCCCATAACGCCAGTGCAGAAGGAAAGCCTGGGCTAGTATGCTGACACGGCAGGGAGCCATAGCATCTCCAGAGTCAGGGCTCCACGATGGAGGTGGGAGCTGTGATCCAGATCCCCAACACACCAGAGGCTGCCCCTGATCGGGCCGGAACATATCGCATACCGGTAAGTGTTCAAGGGGATACATATCATGCGTTGGTGGATTCTGGTTGTAATCAGACCTCAATTCACCAAAGCCTGGTGCAACGTGAGGCATTGGGGAGAGCACAAGCGATAAAGGTGTTGTGTGTGCACGGGAATGTTCACAATTATCCTTTAGTGTCTGTCCACATTTTTTCCGGGGCCAAAAGCATAGAATTAAGGCAGCAGTTAATACTCGTCTCACCCACATGCTGATTTTGGGAACTGGTTGGCTGGGGTTTCAAACCTTAATGGAATATGTAGTAGGGAGTGGGTCCTGCAGTAAAGCGTCACGGGGGGATCCCGGTGTGGCATTGACTGGAGAATCTGTCACAGAGCCATCCACATTACCATGGGAGGGTGATACGAGGAGTGAGGAGCAGCCCACCCCTCCTCCTGCTCTCAGGGATTCCCTCGAGGATTTCCCTTTAGAGCAGTCATGAGATGAGAGTCTGCAGCATGCGTTTGACCAAGTGAGAGTAATCGATCGTCAAACTCTCCAGCCAAATGTGGCACCCGTCTTCCTGTACTTCGTGATTATTAAAGATAGACTGTATCAAGTGACGCAGGACACTCAAACCAGTGAACAAATAACCCAAATAATCCCAAAGAGCTTTAGGGAACTCGTATTCCATGTGGCTCACTTTAATCCCATGGCTAGACACTTAGGGCAGGATAAAACACTAGCCCGAATAATGGCCCGGTTCTATGGGCCAGGGATTCACAGGGACGTTCGGCGTGCCGCAAATGCCAATTAGTAAATCCTGCAGCCACTCCAAAAGCGCTTTTGCGCCCTCTCCCTCTAATTGAGACCCCCTTCGAGAGAATTGGTATGGATTTTGTTGGGCCATTAGATCGGTCAGCATGAGGATATCACTTTATTTTAGTTCTAGTGGACTATGCAATGTGATATCCGGAAGCAGTGCCTCTCCGCAATATCTCAGAACAAAGTATTACAGAAGTGCTCTTCCGCATTATCTCCCAGGTCAGAATTCCAAAAGAAATCCTGACAGACCAAGGCACTTCGTTTATGTCATGCATGGTGTGCGAGCTGTATGAGTTGTTGGGGATTAAATCTATCTGCACCAGCATTTATCACCCACAAACGGATGGTTTGGTGGAGAGGTTTAATCAAACACTTAAAATTTTAATTTGAAAGTTTGTAAGTGAAGATGCATGTAATTGGGACAGATGGCTCGAGTCCCTGTTATTTGCAGTACGAGAGGTCCCGCAAGCCTCCACAGGATTTTCCCCATTTGAATTATTATATGGGCGAAAGCCTCGTGGCATCTTGGATGTGCTGTGGGAAAATTGGGAGGAGGGACCTTCACCTATTAAGAATGAAATTCAATAAGTTCTCGACCTGCATGCAAAGCTCCACACCCAATCCAGGAGAATTTGTGGCAGGTACAAGAACGTCAAGCCCAGCTGTACGACAGGGGCACGCACCTCAGAGAGTTCACTCTGGGAGACAAAGTAATGTTATTCCCCACATCAAGTTCCAACTTAGTCACCAAGTGGCAAGGGCCCTTTGAAGTCACACGGCGAGTCAGGGACATTGACTATGAGGTGAGGCGAATGGATAGGGATGGGGCACTGCAAATATACCACCTCAACCTATTAAAGCATTGGAATGAGGGGGTCCCTGTGGCATTGGTGTCGGTAGTTCCAGAGAAGGCGGAGTTGGGTCCGGAGGTAAAAATAACCAAAACCACAACCCAAACTGCTCCGGTCCCTTGTAGAGACCACCTCTCACTGGTCCAATTCACAAAGGTGGCCAAGTTGCAGGAGGAATTTTCTGATGTGTTCTCGCCCCTTCCTGGCTGCACCCCCCTCAGAGAACACCACACTGAAACGCTCCCAGGGGTGGTGGTGCATAGCTGCCCTTACCGCTTGCCTGAACACAAAAAAAGGTGGTTGTTTGGAGCTCCCGCTACGTTGCAGTGGCTCATGGACAAGATCCTCCGCCCCCGTGCCACCTATGCGGCAGCCTACTTAGATGACATAATCGTGTACAGCAGTGACTGGCCGCGGCACATAGAACACCTTAGGGCCGCCTAGAGTCACTGAGGCGGGTGGGTCTCACAGCCAACTCAAAAAAGTGTGCAATTGGGCGGGTGGAAGTATGGTATCTGGGTTTCCACTTGGGTCATGGGGAGGTGCATCCCCAAATTGACAAGAGAGCAGCAATCGCGGCCTGCCCAAGGCCTAAGACCAAAAAGGGGGTGAGACAGTTCCTGGGGCTGGCTGGCTATTATCGTAGGCTAATACCTAATTATTCAGACGTCACCAACCTGCTGACTTATCTCACTAAAAAGGGAACACCAGATCCAGTCCAGTGGACGGAGCAGTGCCAACAGGCTTTCACCAGGGTAAAGGCTGCACTGTGTGGGGCCACTCTTACACTCCCCTGACTTCTCTCTCTCCCCTTTATTTTGCAGATGGATGCATTGGACAGAGGGCTGGGGGCCGTTTTGTCCTAGAAGGTGGAGGGCGAGGAACACCCTGTGCTGTACATCAGCCGAAAGCTCTCGATGCATGACAGTTAGTACAGCACCATCAAGAAAGAGTGCTTGGCCATCAAGTGGGCGGTCCTCACCCTCCAGTACTACGTGCTGGGGCGCCCTTTCACCCTCTGTTTGGACCATGCATCCCTCCAGTGGCTCCACTGCATGAAAGATGCCAGTGCATGAATCACCCGTTGGTATTTAGCCCTCCAGCCATTTAAATTTGAGATGGTCCACAGGCCGGGGGCACAGATGGTAGTGGTGGACTTCCTATCCCGTCGGGGGGAATCCACTGCAGGCTGGACAGCTCCTTGGCCTGAGTCAGGCGGTGGGGGTATGTGGCAGTGGGGGCGTAGCCTAACATCAGTTTGTGAATGGAGGGCGGGGCCAGGGAAGGTGAGTGGCAAAGTCAATGCACCTGTGATTAACTGATGTAGTGTGTCTGTGTTGTTGCAGAAACAGAGGATAGAAAAGGAGGGAGAGAGCAGAGAGAAGGAAGCTCTCCCGACCAGAACACATGTGTGTGTTGCGTGTGTGACTGTGTGTGAGCAGCGAGTGAGTAACGCTGAAAAGCAAAGAAAATATGAAAAATAAAGTGTGTGTGTGAACATCAACTCCCACCTGCCATGCTTCTGTACTCCACCCACATCAGGGACTGTTACAGTGTATAGTGTGTGCTAGGATATAGACTGCTGTATTGGATTGATGGTTGCAAGATATGATATGAGGGGTTCCCAGGCTTTATTAAATTGTTGAAGCCTATCTTTCAAAGTATATTTTATCCTTTCCAAATGGAGTGTGTCAGTTAAGTCCTTTAGCCACATCTTAGAGGTAGGGACAGTCGTGCTCTTCCATAAAGTGAGGACTAATTTCTTTGCTGTTATGAAGTAGTAAGAGAGAAAACGCTGTTGCGCTGCATTTAGTTTTATGAAGGTCTCAGATGTTCCAAGAATGATGAGCAGGGGTTCTGGTTTGATCGAAATATTCAAGATCTCAGACATGGTATTACAGATATCAATCCAAAAAGAGTGGAGCTTTGGACATGTGACAAAGCTATGAAGAAGTCTTGCCACCGATGATTGGCATTTATTGCATATGGGCGACACCTCACTTCCTTTGAGTAGTGGAGTCTGTGTATAATTTTAAATTGTATGAGACAATGTCTAGCATTATTTCAACAGATACATACATACTCAAGGCACTTTCCCCATAATGTATCTTGAATTGGTTCGCCAAATTCCCTTTCCCACTGATGCTTGTAGTTGTCAGTCAAGGGGGAGCTCATAAGAGAGCATTGTACTTGTGGGATATCAACTTGCCTTCATATGGTGATAGTTTTAGAAAATCATCTATTTTTGAGTGTGTTCTGGTTTCAAAACCTTTTGAGTGTTTACATATGTAATCCCTGAGTTCTAGATAGCAAAAGAAGTTATTGTTTTCCAGTCTGTATTTCCTCTGAAGTTGTGGGAATGAAGCAAAGGCACCTCCTATGTAAAAGTCCCCAACACAATGGATACCTTTTTCACTCCATGTTTGAAAGGTTCTGTCTAGATCGGAGGGGGCAAAAGTAGGATTCCTAGCAATGGGTAGTGCCAGGGATATCAGTTTAAGGTTAAAATGAGACTTGATTTGCTTCCAGGTACGGCTCATATTATGTATAACAGGGTTGCTGTTATAGAACAACTTATTTGTCTTAGTTGGCGCTAATAGGATTGCGCCTATAGAATATGGGTAGCAGTCTTCCTGCTCCAGTTTCAACCAGTTGGGCGATGGAGTTGACGTGTCCAGCCAAAAGGTAAAGGTCTTGATCACTGAGGCCCAATGGTATAGTAAAAAGTTTGGGAGCGCTAATCTTCCCTCAAGCTTTGACCTGCAGAGGTGTTTTTTTTTTTTTTACCTATTCTGTGAACTTTATGTCCCTATAGGAAGGGAATAACTAAAGAGTCCAGATGTTTGAAGAAAGATTTTAAAAGAAAAATAGGGATACTTTGAAATAGATATAATAACTGTGGGAGGAAAATCATCTTTATGGCGTTAATTTATCTTTATGGCGTTAATCATCTTTATGGCTAGAATGACAGTCTAGCCTGTAATCTTTCTATTTGGGGGGGGGGATTTGCTTGGAAAAGAAAGGAGTATCGCTTTGTTACATCAATTCCTAAATAAGTGAATTTTTCTGAAGAGACTTTAAATGGGAAATTTAGGCATGCCAGATCATTCATGTGGATTGGCACGAGAACACTTTTGGTACAGTTGATCCTGGAACCTGAGAAGGTTCCAAATAAGTTAATTTTGTCTAGAAGAGTTGAAATAGTAACTTGTGGTTGAGTTATGTATAGAAGGATGTCATCTGCATACAGCGATATTTTGTTAGTTGTATCTTTAATAGTATATCCGTGTATCTGAGGATCTAGTCTGATACATTGAGCTAGTGGTTCTATAGCCAGAGCGAAGATTAATGGGGACAGCAGACATCCCTGTCTTGTCCCTCTATGCAAGCTAAACGTGGAGGACATCATCTAGTTCGTTAGGAATTGAGCTGTAGGATTCTTATAAATTAGTCTGATTAATGACAGGACTTTGTCCCCAAGGTTAAATCTATTAAGAACTTCAAATAAGTAATACCACTCAACCTGGTCAAAAGCCTTCTCGGTGTCAAGTATGACAAGATCAGTAGGTGGCCCTCTCTTTGAGTACATAATATTAAACAGATGTCTAATATTGAAGGTGGCATTCCTATTTGGTATGAAACCTGTCTGGTCTACATGGATCTGCTTTTCTAACAAGGGATTTAGCCTATTGGCCAGCATCTTGGCAAATAGCTTCCCATCCACATTAAGGAGTGAGATAGGGTGATAGGCACCTACTTCCAGTGCATCCCTCTCTTTTTTGTGAATTACTGTAATCACCACCTCAGTTAAGGTAGGCAGTAAGCTACCATTTCCCTGAACATATTCATATAATTTTAGTAAATTAAGGGGATAGGATTTCACTAAACACTTAATATACGTAGTTCCCCTGGGAGTCCATCAGGACCAGGTGTCTTATTATTTTTTAGCAAGGCAATGGCGGTCTTAACCTCTGCAGTTGTGAGCACAGAGTTCAGTGTTTCACAATCTTCCTCGCTCAGTCTGGGAAGGTCACTTTTGTCTAGAAATGCGTTGATTGTAACAGGTTCTGGAGTAGTCTCTGAAGTGTATAAGCCAGTGTAGAATTCAAGAAACCTGTCATTTATATCTTTAGACCTTGTAAATACTGTATCGTTGTGAGCTTTTATCTTGCGTATTATTCTGTTTTCCATTTTTCTAAACTGTTTAGGTAGTAATTTGTGTGGCTTGTTGCCAAATTCAAAATACTTTTGCTTGGTGTAGAGAAATGCTCTACTTGTATTTGCCGATATGATTTTATTGTATTCATACTTGAGTGCTGCAATTCTTCCATATAGAGCAGTAGAGGGGGATTGTGCATTTGCTTTATCAAGTATTTTACCTTGGTCTTCCAAAACTTAACTTGGTCTTGTTGTCTTTATTTTTAGTAGCTTCGAATGTGATTATACAGCCTTGTATGTAGGCTTTGAATGCCTCCCAGAAGATAGAAGGGGAGGTCTCAGGGATGTCATTTGTTTCAAAGTACAAGGATAACTGAGCTTTTAAATATTCGTGAAATTTCTTTTCAGTGAGTAGTTGTGGATTAAGTTTCCATGAGGTGGGCGGTTTATCTATGTGGTCAAAACACAGAGAGAAGGTAAGGGGGCTGTGGTCTGAAATCATGATACTATGATATTTAATATTCATTGTACAGGGTATGAGTCTGGAGTCAACTAGAAAATAGTCTATCCTGCTATAGGAGTTATGAACAGGGGAGTAAAATGAGTAATCTCTGCCTGAGGGATTCATTGTTCTCCATAGGTCCAGGATCTCATCTCATTATCTCATTATCTCTAGCCGCTTTATCCTGTTCTACAGGGTCGCAGGCAAGCTGGAGCCTATCC
>JAPEKL010192200.1:0-17680 GCA_028877455.1 Bagre pinnimaculatus | reverse complement strand
ATCCATCCATCCATTATCTGTAGCCGCTTATCCTGTTCTACAGGGTCGCAGGCAAGCTGGAGCCTATCCCAGCTGAGGTGGGGTACACCCTGGGCAAGTCACCAGGTTATCGCAGGGCCCACATCAACTACATGTTTTTAAAATAAGTGTTTGAATCAAGAAGCATCCTCTGAAGAGCAGGAAAACTGCCTGAGGAAATGTCCAAACATGCACCCCCAATCACAGGCTCTTGCAGAAACAAATGTATGGAGGATACTGTGTCTTTGCACTTTGAACATGGCCCAAATTCTGAAAAGATTTCAATAGAAAGGAGGCAAACCAGAGAAATGCATTCCCTGTGGAGTCATTAAGAAAAGGGACTTATCCAGCCCCAAATCTCCAAAAGTCCTCAAATTGTGCAACTCACAAGCTTCCATGCAACAGCTGTTGGCCCAGTCAAGAGTTTCTTCACAAACTGCAGTCCCTAAGCAGGAACAAAGCAGACTGTGGAACCCAATGTAAATTAGCCCCCCAAAAATTCCCTAAAATTGACTGCATTTTATTCAAAGGTCCAGTGGAGGGTCCACACAGGCTAGTCAATGCCAAAAAGAAGATGCCACCAAGTTGTTAATTATTAATATGTGCGCCCTGCATGACATTTTTGGCAACAGCCATTTCCACCCTTCAAGACACCCTTTGACCTTTTCAACTGCTCCCTCACAATTTTTCAGCATGACAGTGTTGTTCCCCAGAAAAACACCCAAATACTTGAAGCCATCTTTTTTTCCAAAGCAGCCCACCTGGAAGACTTGGCACCCTCTCCCTCCATTGACCAAACAATAAAGCCTCGCTTTTGGACCCATTTACTTTGGATGAAGATATAGCCCCAAACTCCCTAAGTGTACTTAAAACTACCTCGAAATCCTTTCCCCCATTAATTAATAAAACTATGTAATCAGCATAAGCTGACAACCATAGAGGCAATATACAACCTGGCACATATTACACCACTCAAGGTCATTCTTAATCTGTATAAAAGAGGCTCTATTGCTATTGCATATAGCATCCCAGACAAAGAACAACCCTGCCTCACAACTCTACCAACCTTGAAGGGAACACATAAACCACCATTAATTTTCAGTATACTCTCCACATCACTGTACAGGACCCTGAGCTTCTGAATGAAGCCTTCACTGAAGCCAAAGGCATATAAAACATCCCACAGGTACCTGTGCTCCACTTGATCAAAAGCTTTCTCCTGATCCAGAGACACCAACCCCACGTCCAGTCCCAGAAGTCTAGAAATACCTACATCATCACAAATCAAAGAAACATTGTCAAAAACATGATCTACTGGGAACAAAGTAAGTTTGGTCCAGATAAATGACCTGGTCCATTACTTTACTTAGCCTGTTAGCCAACATCTTGGATAACAATTTGCAATCACTACACAGGAGCAACATGGGTTTCCAGCATGTAATGTCGGTAAGGTCGCCTTTATTAGGGAGGAGTGTGAGGACTCATTGGGAGGCGTCCTCCAGCTAAAGTGACATTAAGTACAGCAAGCAAGTCCTCCCCTACCTCTGACCAGAAAGACTTATAAAAGTCCACTGGAATACCATTCAGGCCAGGGGCCTTGCCACACTCCATATCTTGAAGTCCCTCAAAGTCAGAGTGGCATCAAGCTCGGCTAAGGACTCCATTGAAACCTGAGGCAAACCTTCCAAAAACTCAGCTCATTCATCGTCTAATTTGCTCCTGTACAGATGTTGATAAAACTGAATGGCTCTATTGCGAATTTCATGATCCCCAGACAATAGAACTCCAGACTCAGAATGTAATGATTGAATGAAACTCTTCTGGCCATTTTTCTTCTCTAGGCTAAAAAAGAACTTTGAAGGTGCATCCATCTGGTCCACACCCTGAAACCATGGACTGATCAATGTGCCCTGTGTTTTAATTCCTAGCAACTCAGCTAAAGTGTTCTTATTATTCATATTTTCAATGTTATCATCATTCCCAATAGAATAAGCCAAATTCTGAATTTCTAATAACTCCCCTTCCAGAATCTCAATACATTGGTGTTGCGAATCCCTGATGTGGGTGGAATATTGAAGCAGGGTAGGCGTAAATGATGTTAACACAGACCTTTATTTTTACTTTTCATACTTATTTTCCAGTTTTACTAATCTCATTTATTTGCTCATACACACGCACATGCTTGCGTTGGGAGAGAGCCTCTCTCGTCGCTCTCTCCCTCCTTTCTACCCTCCATTCTCACTGCAAGACCCACACAGACACAACATTAATTGCCAACACGTGTACTGATTTTGCCACTCGCCTTCCCTGGCCCTGCCCTTCATTCACAAACCTATGCTTGGCCACGCCCCTGCTGCCACATACTCTCACCGCTCATTCATCCATTGTGGTGGCTCAAAGGATCTTACACCGTCTTTCAACCCAGAGACCCAGCCTGACAGAAGAACTCAGCCGTCATAGGCCAAGCAGAGAGCCCAAGCCCTCCTGAGCTCTTGAGCACTGTTACTTGTCTTGTATCTGCTGTAAACAGCCAGGAGGAAACTATGCAGCATCACGAACAAGTTTTGAATGCTCAGCAGGCAGAGATGAATCAGAATGGGACTATGTTGAGGGAAATTCTCCAGTGAATTCAAGCCCTCTCTACAACTCTGACTCCAGCTGCTCAAGCCCCTGCTCCTCCCCAACCTCAAGTCCCACCTGGGGGTGCATCGGAGGCTTGCCTGCCTAACTTGCAAGAGATTCAGTGGAGACCCAGATGAGTGCCGTGGGTTCCTGACACAGTGTCATTTGATATTCGTTCTAAAACCCAACAGCTTCCCCACTGAGTCTTCCTGAGTTGCTTATGTCATCACCCTTCTGACTTTGCAGAGCTCTGGCCTGGGCAACAGCTTTGCATGACTGACAAGATCCCATCTGTTCTTCCTCTGACCGCTTCTCTGAGGAGATGCAGAGGGTCTTCCATCCAACAACCAGTGGCCAGGATGCTGCTAACAAGCTCCTTCAGCTGTGGTAGGGGAGTCAGCGGGCTACAGACTACACCATCTGCTTCCGGACCCTCGCAGCTGAGAATCAATGGGGCCAAGAGGCCCTTCTGGCCACCTATTACCAGGGACTGTCTGACTGGATTAAAGATGAGTTAGTTTCTTGGGAAGAGTTATGGGATTTGGAGACTCTGATAGCCCGGGTCATTTGTCTGGACAATCATCTTCAGGAGAGGTCCCTAGCTAAGAGCCTCAAAAGGACCAGTCCTCAGGTTCCCCTAGATCTGACTGACTTTGTGGTGGAGAATGGCCATGAGCCGATGCAAGTGGGGGGCAAACGGCTTTCCCAGACTGAATTTGACAGACAGATGAGGGAATGTTGCAGTGCATGAGGCCATTTATGAAGTTCCTGCCCAGAGTTACTGGGAAAAGGCCAAACCCCATCCAGCTTCAGGAGGGCTGTGATGGGGGTGACCTCCTCTCCTGATCTACCTGTTGCTGGTCTCTTCATTACAATTTCCATCGCCTGGTGGTGAGGAACACTCTCTTAGAGCTTTTGTGGATTCAGGGGCAGCAGGTAATTTTATGGACTCTTCTCTCACCGAGTATCTGTCTATCCCTACCACCAGCCTGGATTCTCCCCTTACTGTAACAGCCCTGGATGGTCGACCCCTGGGTGATGGTTGTGTTTGTCGGAGAACTGTTGCATTGAGAGTCCTGATTGATAACTATTGTGAAGAGATGTCCTTCCACCTCATCCAGTCCCCAGAGTACCCAATGGTGTTAGGATTTCCTTGGTTAAAGCTCCAGAACCCACACCTAGACTGGTCTACATGCTCTGTAATTGAGTGGGGCCCTGCCTGTCACACTTCCTGCCTCTTACATCAACCTGTCTAGTACTCTGAGCCCTTGTCACCTACCAAGTTATCCTGAATTCCCTCTCAGTACCATGACTTGCAGCAAGCATTCAGCAAGAAGAGAGCAATGGCCCTCCCACCCCATAGCCCCTACGACTGTGCCATTGACCTGCTGTCAGGTACCTCTCCTCCTAGAGGCTGCATCTTTTCTTTGTCTGCCCCTGAACACCAGGCTATGGAGAGTTGTATCAAGGAGGCTCTGGCATCAGGTTTCATCCATTCCCCATCTTCACCTGCTGGGCTGGCTTCTTCTTTGTAGGAAAGAAAGATGGAGGTCTTCAGCCATGCATAAATTATTGAGGTCTAAACAAGATCACTATCTGGAACCGATACCCGCTACCCCTCATGGCCACTGCTTTTGAACTTCTTGAAAGTGCCACCATCTTTACAAAGTTGGACTTGTGAAACGCCAACCATCTGGTACAAATCCAACAAGGTGACGAGTGGAAGATAGCCTTTAACACACCTACTGGGCATTGTGAATGCTAGGTTATGCCCTTTGACCTCACCAATGCACCAACTGTCTTCCAGGCTTTTATTAGTGATGTCCTTCGGGACATTTTAAATCAGTATGTCTTTGTGTACCTTGATGACATTTTGATCTTTTCCAAGAGCTTAAACAAGTATGTCCAACACATTTGCCAGGTCTTGAGTCATCTATTGAAGAATGGTCTATTTGTAAAGGCAGAGACATGTGACTTTCATGTTAAGGACGTGGCCTTCCTTGGGTTCATTGTTTCTGAAGTTAGTGTTCAGATGGATCCTGGGAAAGTCTAAGCTGTTCAAGACTGACTGATCCAGAGTTCAGTTAAGGAGACCCAAAGTTTCCTGGGATTTGCACATTTTTATCATTTTATTTGGGGTTTTATTATTTCCACTGCTGCTCCTATTTCTGCTTTGACATGAAAGGATAAGGTGCCCTTTTCTTGGTCCCCTGAGGCAGACAAGGCCTTTAACATCCTCAAACAGAAGTTCACCATGGCTGCCATTCTCTGTCTGCCCGAGCCGTATCAACCCTTCATTGTAGAGGTGGAGGCTTCTGATGTGGGAGTAGGAGCAGTTTTGTTACAGATGGCAAGTGATGGGAAATTACATCCCTTCTTCCACAAGCTTACGGCCACAGAGAGAAATTACAATCTAGGGAACCAGGAATTACTGGCTGTAAAATTGGCACTTGTGGCATGGAAGCATTGGTTGGAAGTAGCTCAGCATCCTTTCTTAGTCTGGACTGATCACAAAAATCTAGAATACATCCAACAGGCCAAGCGGCTCAGTCCAAGACAGGCACGCTGGGCTTGTTCTTCAACAGGTTTGACTTCACCCTTTTCTACCATCCAGGGACCAAGAATCAGAACCCCAGTGCCCTCTCCTGACAGTTTCTCTCAGATTCTCCTGAGATCCAGCCCGAGCACATTTTACCCAGCTCCAGAGTCATGGCACCAGTCCACTGGGGCATTATTACTGAGGTACAGCGAGCCATTAAGAATGACTCTAGTCCAGGTTCTGGGCCCACCAACTGGGTTTATGCCCCTAAGTCTATTCAAGCTAAGGTTCTCCAGTAGGGTCACACTTCACAACTAACAATGCACCCAGGATCCTTAAGAACTCTGGAGTTTCTCCAATACCAGTTCTGGTGGCCCAGCATGGAGAAGGATGTTAAAACCTTTGTGGCAGCTTGTTCAGTCTGTGCCTGGAGCAAAGATCCATGTCAGAGTACTCAAGGCATGCTCCACCCCTTACTGATCCCTCAAAGACCATGATCACACATCTCCTTGGACTTTGTCATGGGCTTATCTCCATCCCAAGGTAAACACAGTTAGTCTTGTTGTAGTAGACAGATTCTCTAAGACCTGCCATTTTCTGCCCCTACCCAAACTTCCCTCTGCTGCTGAAATGGCTAGACTGATGTGTGAACATGTCTTTCGAGTTCTTGGTCAGCCCCAGGACATCATCTCTGATCATGGACCCCAGTTCATTCTGCAAGCTCATCGGCACCACCGTCAGTCTATCATCCAGCTTCCACCCGCAGTTGAATGGGCAGACAAAGAGACTGAATCAAGACCTGGAGTCCACCCTGAGATGTCTAGTGTCAGCTAATCCAGCCTCCTGGAGTATCCACCTTCCATGGGAAGAATATGCCCAGAACACTCTCAGGTGCAGCTCCACGGGCATGTCTCTATTTGAATGTCTGTTCGGTTATAAGCCTCCTTTGTTTCCCAAGCAGGAGGAGGATTCTAGTGTCCCTTCAGTCCTGAGTTTTGTGTGGAGGTGTAAGCGGACTTGGAGAAGGACCCGACAATCTCTGCTTAGAGCCTCCAAGAGGTACCGGGTCCAGGGAAACCGACAGCGCTGTCCTGCTCCATCTTTCCACCCTGGACAGAGGGCTTGGCTGTCTGCCAAGTACCTTCCCCTGAGAGTGGAGAACCAGAAGCTGGCGCCTTGCTTTGTGGACCCACTCAAAGTGGAGAGGCGGGTCAATCCATTCTCTTATCATCTACAGCTGCCCCGGTCCATGAGAGTCAACTGCACTTTCCACGTCTCCCAGTTGCGGGCAGTTATTGCCTCACTATTAGTCCCTGCCTCCAAACCCCCTCCTCCGCCTCAAGTCATTGATGGACAGCCAGACTTCACCATCCACAGGTTCCTGAATTCGTGACAGGTCTGGGGTGGGATTCAATACCTGGTGTATTGGGAGGGGTATGGGCCAGAGGAACAGACTTGGGTTCCAGCCAGGAACATTTTGGACCATGACCTCATAAGGGACTTTCATCAGGCACACCAGGATTGCCCTGGGAGCATCAGGAGATGCTCCTGGGGGGAGGGTGTCCTGTCAGGATCTGTAGACTTTTCTTACATTGAAGTTCCTCTCTTTCACCACTAGAAGTAACCATTTTGCCCTTTTGTGCCTATTTTGCTAATAGCTTACACCTGTGTCTAGTTTGCATGGAGGTATATATTGTGTACCTAGCCTTGTGGTCCCTGCTGAGTTCTACAGTCTGCTGTGCTCCTGAGAATGTTAGCCTTGCATTTGAGACCTTTTGACTGCTATTATTTTTTTTGATACTGTGCTTAGTTTCTTCGTGCTCCTTTTTGCTGCTCTCAGTTTTTGGATTCTCATCTGTGTCTTTTTTATTTTTTGAGCTTCTGTGTTTTTGCCTTTGGTCTGTTTTTTCCTGGACTTTGCTTTTTGGACTTCCTTTTGTGAACTCTCTATTATTGAGACCTTGTATGTGATCTGTTTGGTGCAAGATCTGCATTGTTTTGGAATTTGACAGATCTAAGCTAAAGTTCTGCAGCTATTTTCTTGCGATTGTGTCTCTCTGCAATTGGGGCTAGTTCATCCATTGTGGTGGCTCAGGAGATCTTACACCATCTCTCAACCCAGAGACCCAGGTCCAAACCCCTGTTCACCTGACAACACGTGATACACTTGAACACTCACTTGGTATGCGATACGTTCTGGCCTGATCGAGGGCAGTCTCTGGCATGTCAGGGATCCAGACCAAAACTCCCACCTACTGTACATCACAGAGCATTGGCCCTGGAGATGCCCGGGCTCCCTGCAGTGCCAGCATACCAGCCCAGGCTTCATCTCTGCACAGGCGATACGAGAGTCACTCACCTGGGGGGGAGAAGACACAGAAGGGTAAGAGGGGAGGGAGACACCACGGGTGCAGTGGGCCGAGTTGCCTGGCAATCTTACTGTTGGGCCAGCAGCAAGGCTTTGAAGTGTTGCTTCTGCTCTGTTGAGTGGCGGCGAGGGCATGGGTTGGTTCCCTTCAGTATCCTGGCTTTTGGCACCACTGTTGTGAATCCCTGATGTGGGTGGAATACAAAAGCATGTCAGGCGGGAAATGATGTTAACACAGATCTTTATTTTCGCTTTTTGTACTTGCTTTTCAGCTTTACTAATCTCATTTATTTGCTCATACACACACACGTGCTCAGGTTGGGAGAGAACCTCTCTTGTCGCTCTCTCCCTCCTTTCTACCCTACATCCTCACTGCAAAACCCACACAGACACAACATTAATTGCCAACAGGTGTACTGACTTTGCCACTCACCTTCCCTGGCCCCGCCCTCCATTCACAAACCGAAGCTTGACCACACCCCCACTGCCACAATTGGGTTCTGTCCCTTGTGATGTTTCGAGTATACTGTTTACACAACTGCTGAATTTGTATTTTACCAAAATCCCACCATTGTTGCAAAGAATTAAAAGATACTTTACTTGCACTAAAATCATCCCAATAAGTTTAAAAACCATCCCTAAAATATTTGTCGTGCAGTGTTGAAGTGCCAGTATGCACTTTTTGGCTGTACAGAACTCAAAGTTACCACACATGACACTAACCCATGATCTGAACAACTTACAGGAGTCATCACACAATTCCTAAAAATATTAAAATGGTGTGTAAAACTGTAGAACCTATCAAGCCTTGCCAATTAGAGCATGTTACTATGAGCATGAGCCCAAGTGAAATTTGCTTGCGCCCTGTGAAAATTCCTCCACACGTCCCTTAAAGCATGTGTCTGAATACACTGAACAAGTTTTCTATGGGAAAGCATGTGCGGTTCAGTTTGGTTTCTGTCTAAATCTTGTACTGTGCAATTAAAATCCCCCCCCCAAAAAAAACAAAAACAAATAAATACTCTTGTATTTGTATTTATTTATTTAAATATTTAAATACTCTTATTTATTTGTATTTCACTGTTGCACCCATATACAGTGGTGGATAAAATATCTCAAAAAGATACTCTTTCTGTTGCTTTAGTTGGGGCATATGCACAAATAAAAACAATAACATGATCTTCAAAACGAGCTATTTTAATCATTTGCCTTTTACCACTTCCACCACCTAGTAGGATATTGGAATAAAACTGCAACAGCCCACTAACTGACATATTATGGCTTAACAGGGAAAACCCATCCCACTAAACCGCCCAATCGGCTACATTCCCTGCATCGCTGTGCATCTCTTGCAGGAGAATGATGTCTAAATGTTTGTGCTTGAATATTTCATAAAGCTCTGCCCTCTTCAAGTGGTCCCTTGCCCCATTCATATTTAGGGAAGCAATATGAACCTCACCCATGCGCAAAAGAAAAAAAGGAAAAACTGGTACATCATTTTAAATAACAGGGGCTTGAGGCTGACTATTGTCACTGTAACGTAGAAGGGCATTTAACTTTGTGAGGAATTTTCTCAGACAGAAACGCTCCTGTTCAGTAAAATGCTTTTCAGCCATGAACAACCTTGTCTTAGCCATGAACTGTTCAATATCAGGAAAATAATCATCAATCTGCACATTTCTGGTGTGTTTAGTTTGTGCCAGTAATTTTTTTTCATGTCATTCATGCTATAAGACTGAGCAGAGAAACCTCTCCTATGCAGACTGCATTGCATTCAGATTCACTCTCACTTTCTGTGTCAGCTGGATAGCCTTTAATTAGACCCTTCACATCTTTTTTTTGGCTGAAGCATTGGGTTTATTTTGTCTACTCTTTTTTGAGGCTTTTTAAACACATCCTCTGTCTCTATTTGATAACTTTCATCTCCAACATCATCATCAAAAGACTGATCAATATCATCCACTGATACATAATTATTTTGTGAGTTGTCAATACACATATCAAGCTTGTCTTGAGCATTCTCTTCCTCTACTGATTCTGCAGGAGGAGGGCTACTCTGATCAGAGGCGATAACCTCAGGAGGGGTCACTGCTCTATCTTCCGGTGTTTGAGCTCCTTCTGTCCCAACATCCTCCTCCAGCTGCATAAACAAAGCTTCAGTTTGTCCAGAAAGCGGCAGCCAGAGTTTTTACTAGAACCAGATATGACCACATCACCCCTATCTTATCCACACTGCACTGATTCCCAGTAAAAATTTCTCATTGATTTTAAAACACTACTTACTTACTTACACTGCAAAAAAATGACATCTTAGCAAGTGAAAATATCTTGACAATAGTTTAAATGGTCTAGCATTTCCTATTAGAAGAATACAAAACACCAATTCTGAGATTATATAAACCTAGTTCTAGATTGCAACCAACTTATTCTAAGATGTCTTATCAAGTAAAAATGCAGCAAGCTAATTTCACTAGTATCAAGTAATTTTTTCCTCAAATTCAGTTTTCAATTGTTTGCAGTATACTTACTTAATGCCCACTATGCCAACTGGCATGTAGGGCAGCAATGAAATTCTTCCACTCATGTCTGCTCTGGGCCAGTCACTCCCAGCATCTGGGAGTGTATGCTGGCATGTTTGTCTGCCATTGCTCACTGGATTGCTCTGCATCTTTTCTCATTATTACATTTAAGGTGTTTAGATTACTGCATCACTCAATTGTCGTGGACTTTACAATCAATCATCGATTACAACCACTGAACTGTCTATTCCACAATAAAGTAGTGGACTGATAAATTATTCCTGGATCTGCTGTCTCTCTTTGCGGGTAACACTATGGTTTCACCGGCCTAATTCAGACCCGCTCTGCCACTGACTGCTCAGTGTACGTGTGTAAGTCTTCATCCTCATGCTTGCATTTCTGGTGTTCCATTTAGCTTGGGAGGGTAGGTTTGTTTGGCTTCTCTGGCTGGTGCTGATCTCTGTGTGTCTGTTGGTAGATGGCTTATCGAGGTGCACTCTAATCTGGTGGTGTTACTAGCTAGCCTAGGAGTTTATGGAGATTTTACAATGTTTTGTGGTTGCTTAGTCCTCCTCTCTGTTGCTGTCTGGACACTGCAGAGCACCTACACTTGCAGCCCTCCCATTATTTCCTGTTTTACTATGGGCTTTTCATACACCTCATCTGACCTTCTACAACTGAACTCATCTTCTCTCCATCTGTCAGCTGGAGTTTACAAATGCTGCCCTGATTTAAACATCACTCACCAGCCTCATTATATACACACCGAGGCTCACATCGTAGATTTTGTCAACTACCTGACATTTCTCAAGGCATTATCCCCACTATCTGGAGGTGGTGACATTGATCTTCATAACCTCATATCCCTAAATGCAAACTCTCTCTCAATGACACCTGTGGACATCTATCTAATGAACAAGATCTCTGTACACTGGACACATCATCCACTCTCTCCTAAAGACAGGGTCAGAACTGGTGGAGCAATTGCTGCTAATCTGCAGGTGTTACAATTCCATGGGTCTGTGTCATCGGAGTGAGCTACACAGTGACTACCAGAAACTCAGTCAGCTAAATTTGCTCTCACAAATGCTCGATCCCTATCTGACAAGACTTCCAAATTTTAAATGACATCTTAGAGTCTCGTCAACTGGACTTTCTTAGCTTCATGCCAGGGAGCCTTCCTCACTCAGTGACCTCTGTCCTCCTCACTGTATTTTTTTTAAATTCTCCAAGGTTGTGGAAGTGGTTTAGCCACTGTTTTTAATAGCAATTTTAATTGTAGACTTTTGCCTGTGGATGTTTTGCCTTCTTTTGAGGTGCATCTTGTAAAAAATTGACAGCAGGGTAGATGCAATTGTGTGGTGGAGAAGTGCCCGGGAGGAGGTCAATGGCACAGTTGTAGGGACGGTGTGGTGGTAGGCCACATGCCTTACCCTTACTGAAGACCTCCCTTAGGTCCAGTATCACTCTGGGACCCCTTCTAGGGAGTCAGGCTGGAGACTCTCTACAGAGGTGGAGGAGAGACTTAGCTGAGGACACTGAAGACAGTTCTGAAAACAGGTCGGGGACCACTGCAGAATGTACTCATTCTGCCAGGAGATGAGTAGGTCATGAAGCGGCAGCCAAGGATAACCCAAAATGATGTCATGATGTATGGTAGTGATAACTAGGAGTAAGATTAGCTCTGAATGGAGGGCTCCCACCTGAATGTGCATGAGAGTGGTCCAAGTGGTGATGAGGCCCTCCGCTACTGGACCTCTGTCAATTGTCCAGATGCTGAGTGGGCTCTGCAGAGGGTTTGTGGGCAAACTGAACTCCTGGATGACTGAGCTGTCGACGAAGTTCCCCTCTGCCCCTGAGTCAACAAATGCAGAAAGCACATGGGTTGAGAAAAGCAGTTTCAGCAATACAGGAACCTTGAAAGACTGAGTTCTAAATGATCTCACTGGACTCACCAGGTCAGCCTCAGTCTCTGCAGAGCTGGTGCATGGTTGGCGGACTGGACACTGAATATGGCTGGCACTCCCGCAGTAGAAACACAGGCCATCACTCCTCCTCTGATCTCATTTGGAGCATTTTAGATGAGTTTGTGAGACCTCCATGGGTGTGAGAGCATCGGTGGTTGAAGTGGGCATGGCCTCCTCCTTGAGTGATGGGAGACTGGATAGTAGATGGTCCAGCTGAATCGTGAGATCAATCAGGGCGTCTAAGGTGAGATGTTCATCATGGCATGCCAACTCACTCAATACAGCAGGGTGGAGCCCATGGCAGAAGACAGCCTTTAGAGCTGACTCGTTCCATCCATACAGCTTATTGTGCATTTTTTATTTTTTATGTTTTTCCCCCTAACAGATTTGTTTGTTTTTCAATTGGATTGTACAGGTTATAGGTCACATTAAAGGTAGGAAAAATTTTGAAATTATTTATAGTGGTCTCATTTTTTTACATCAGAAAAACCTATCATTTTAATGCAGTGTGTGCACTTTTTTATATCCACTCAATGTGTTTAAGTTAGTTTAATTGCATGTATTGTTTTGGGAGTGATTAGTAAACTAATAAAGTAAACTATAAAAGTACAGTGCACCTTGAATTGTCATGCCTGTCTCCAATTCCTCATTGTCCCCCCTCAGGGAACTGTTACACTGGTGCTGAAACCTGGGAATTGAGGGACAAATGCGACCATGGAGTCCAAACCAGTCAGGAAGCTCCTCCAGACACTCACCATCGACCTCCAATGGCAGCAAGAAGAGCTCCTTGCACTATCTATTGAGCAGGGGCAGTGCTTCCAGGCTCTGTGTGAGGCCCAGGTGAAGGACTAGCAGGTAGTGCAGAGCTTGGTCCAGTCAGTGGGTATTCCAGCGGATGCTCCTGTGGCCAGCATTCCTGTTTAGTTAGTCAAGATGGGGCTGCAGGATGACCCAGAAGCCTTCCTTGAGCTGTTGAAGTGCATCATGGAGGCCAGCTCATGGCCAAACTTTCAGTGGGAAGCTCGCCTATTGTCACTCCTGTCAGGGGAAACACAGCTTGTGGTTTGGCAGCTCCTGGCAACCAGCATGCTGGAGTACCCGGACCTGAAGCAGGCTATACTGCAACAGGCCAACCATGGCCCCAAAGAACATAGCCAGCATTTCCACTTGCTGGCCTATGGCGAAGTCGTTCACCCATTTGCATTCATGCAGCAGCTCCAGTTCCCCTGCTAACAGAGGCTGCTGGCAGGTGACTGTAACATGGAAGGATGTCATCAATTGCATGACACTAGAGCATTTCATCAGCCAACTGCCAATCGAGACCTCGATGTGGATCCAGTGGCACCACACAGCATCGCTGGAGGAGCCGGTCCAACTGGCAGAGGACCACCTGATGGCATTTCCGGGAGCATGCACTCCTGCAGCTTCTCTCTTTCTCTCTCTCTCCCTTTCCTTGCCCCTCCTCTACCCTAGCCCCGTGGAGACGAGGGCCAATTCCCTCGATTCCTGCTGCCCACACTCATATCTGTCCTCATGTCTCCTCACCTCTTTCTCCTTCCATGTCTGTGCTGCTGCTAACCCCCTTGCTCTCTCCACAGGTGAACCCATCCATGCTCGGCAAAATCAGGAGAAAGTCCAGGCAGGTCTGTCAGTGTAGCAGGAAAGCTGGGATTTCCCAGAATCAGCACTTCTGCAAAGAGGTGGGGATTTTGATTTGCATTCCTGACACACTGTGGGCTTCGCCCAATCGAGCTGGAACTCTGTGAGTATTCAAAGGGGTACACATCAGCCTTTGGTGGATTCTGGCTGTAATCAGACCTCCATCCATCAAAGCCTGATTCAATGTGGGGCATTGGGAAATGCACGATTGGGGAAGGTGAGGTGTGTCCACGGGGATGGTCACAAATATCTGCTAATGCCCATAACTATTCACTTCTGGGGAGAAAAGCATAGTGTGGAGATGGCAGTTAGTCCAAGCCTCACCCATCCACTTATCCTGGAAACAGATTGCCTGGGATTTCAAGCATTAATAAAACAGTTAGTAGTGGATGGGTCCTGTATTAGCCTGTCATGGGAGAATCATGCCATGACATTGGCTGGGGAGGTGGTCCCAGAGTCACCCACATCACCTCTGTGTCATGATGACATGGAGAGGAGGGAGAGCACCGCCCCTCCTTCCTCTTTAGGAAATCCCTCAGACAAATCCCTCAGACTTTGAGGCAGTTTTGACCAAGTGAAAGTAATTGATGGTCAAAACCTCCAGATAAATGTTGTCCTTTCCTTTCTGTATTTTTCCATTATTAAGGATAGGCTGTATCAAATGATTCAGGACACTCAGATTAAGAAAGAGACAACAAAAAGATGTAAGGTCCCAAAAAGCTGTAAGGAACCTTTATTCCATGCAGCTCATCATGATCCCATGGCTGAGCATGTAAGTCAGGACAGAACACTAAATCATCTCATGGCCCATTTCTACTGGCCAAGGATTCACACCAATGTCCACAGGTAGTGTGCAGCTTATCACAAATGCCAGCTGGTAAATCGAGCAGCCTCACCAAAAGTGCTATTGCACCCGTTACCATTAATTGAGATCTCCTTCAAAAGAATTGGAATGGATCCCCTTGGGCCATTGGATCAATCTGCAGGTATCACTTTGTGTTAATCATACTGGATTATGCAATGCGATACCCGGAAGCAGTGCCTCTTCACAATATTTCTGCACATGGTGTTGCAGAGGCACTCTTCCACATTATCTCCTGAGTTAGGATTCCAAAAGAAATCCTGACTGATCAAGGCACTACTTTTGTGTCATGTACATGATGTGAACTGTCTGAATTGTTGGGAATTAAATTGATTTGTACCAGTGTTTACCATCTGCAAACAGATGGGCTGGTTGAATGATTTAATCAAACCCTTAAAAACATGATTCATAAGTTTGTTCGCTGGGATGCTAGAAAATGGGATAAGTGGCAAGACCGTCTGTTGTTTGCAATGCGGGAGGTCCCACAAGCCTTCATTGGATTTTCCCCATTTGAATTGCTGTATGGGCACAAGCCCTATGGTGTCTTAAATGTCATTAAGGAAAATTGGGAGGGACCTTCTCAAAGCAAAAATGAAATTCAGTATGCTCTTGACCTGACAGCAAAACTCCACACACTGAGTCACATAACCCAGGAGAATTTGCTACAGGTGCAAGAATGTCAATCCTGCCCGTACAGCACAGGGACATGGCTAAGAGAATTTGCACAGGAAGATAAAGTGTTTATTGTGCTGCTCATGTCGGGCTCAAAATTACTCGTCAAGTGGCAAGAGCCCTTTGAGGTCATAAAGCGAATAGGTGAAATTGACTATGAGATCAGGTACACAGATAGGGGCGATGCATGTCAGATTTACCAGCTCAATCTCCTGAAACTGTGGCGAGATGAGGTTTCTGTGGTTCTGGCAATGGTAGTTCCAGAGAGGGCAGAGCTGGGGCCAGAGGTAAGTCCAAAAGGTGCAGCCCAACTCACCCCAATCCCCTGTGGAAACCACCTCTCACCATCCCAAGGAGCACAGGTTATCAGGTTGTTGGAGGAATTCTGAGATGTTTTTGCCCCTCCCTGGTCACACTGACCTCATAAAAGCACCACACAGAGACTCCCTCAGGTGTGGTGGTGCACAGCTGCCCATATCAGCTCCCTGAGCACAAGAAAAATGTGGTTTGGGATGAACTCAAAGCGATGCTTGTCATGGGAGTAATTGAGGAATTGCACACCAGCTGGAGCAGCCCAGTGGGCTTAGTTACCAAGACTGATGGGATGGTCCAGTTCTGTGTGGACTATAGAAAAGTCAATATGGTGTCTAAATTTGATGCATATCTGATGCCTCACATTGATGAACTGCTCAATCGGTTAGGTGTGGCTCACTTTCATTGGACACTGGATTTGAAAATGGAATATTGGCAGATCCCCTTGGCTCCATTATTCCAGGAAAAAATGGCCTTCTCCATGACATTTGGTTGACACCAGTTCATCACCCTTCCTTTTGGGCTGTTTGGGGCCCCAGCAACGTTTCACCATCTCATGGACTGAATCCTCTATCCCCACAATGCATATGCCGCTGCCTCCTTCTATGGGTTACTACCTTGTCATGGTGGAGGAGCTTGTGTGCCTCAATGACCCTGAGAGCTACACTGGCAGGAGCTTACGCTTCTGATAGGGCCACCCAAGCCAGACAGGTCAAAGGATAGAGGCCAGACTAAGAGTAACCCAACCTGGGTGTCTTGGGCATTACATTAAACTGTATCCAATAAGGGCATTGGCACCAGGGCACCAATACACCAATAAAGTTCCAACAAAACTGGTTCAATCACCTCAAGCCGGCAGTGTTATTGTTCACAAAAAAGTCTGGGGAAGCCGAGTACAGCAGGTGTGTGTGTAAAAATAATCATGTTGTAATATCTAAATATAGATCATTAGACTTTGAATTCACTAAAATCAAAGAATTAGCAATCAAATACCTCAATAAAATAAATATCTGTGGTGAATCTTCATTTCATTTGGACACGCATTGTATTTTTCTTTTGTATGGTACACATTAACCATCACAAATGTCATAAAATATTTCGTGGGAATTTTACGACAGTGCACTTACAGTTTGTTTTCATTCACAGTGTCATTCTGTCACCTTTATGATGTATAACTTGTTTTCTTTCAGTTTCATTTATTTAAATTAATTTATACTTCAAGTTTTACTGGATTAATCAAGATTTAACTTTATTTCCTCCAGAAGGTTTGAATTTGGGTGAGTCTGACTCTTAAAATTGCACATCAGGTAATGGGTTATAACAACACGTACCATAATGGGGCACTGGATAGTTTTTGTTTATTGTTATAATTAAAGTTTTAGATTTATTGAAAATAAATCTCAAACTATACCTATACCAAACTATACCTGCTTTATGATAAACTTTGTTAACCAATTTCCTTTCATTGACCTAGTAAATACATAGTAATGAAAAGGTTATGGTCAGGACAAGTCTGACTGGACAAGTGCTGCTTGTCCAACTGGGCAAGTGGATTAAAAAGTTCATATCAAGCTCTGACATAATGACTTTTATTTTATTTTGATGTGTTTCAGCGGAGGTGATAGCATACACTTCTTCAACTTCTTTCTCTCACTCTCCCAATTTGAACCTGAAGTCTATAATTATGTAGACATTGTATAAAAAAAAATAGTGACGGCTCCGGAGATTTTTCCTTAGAGTGGCAAAGGAGGGGCATAGGTTCCAGGAGGGGGGCATAGGTTGTCGATGCAGCAGTTTATGTAAATTGTAGAAATCATTTTTACTTATGCTCAAGAAAGACTCACAATCAAGTCATCTTGTCAAATATATATTGAGCTATTGTACCATCAAGGAAAACGGATTTAACCATCTAAACCACCTTTTTTGAAAGTATATTCCCAAGCAATGAATGGAACTATTCTGCCCTAGCGACCTATCAAAAAATAGACAGATAGTGAACGGTTTAGATTGTGGATCTTTACTGAAGATTTCAAACTTATACAGATGTGTTCATCCTCGATCTCCATAAAACTAAAAGAAACAAATTAAGTATATCACTAAACTGAATAGCACACAGGCGAAAACGCGAGCTAGGCTGACCTG
>JAPEKL010191947.1:0-12008 GCA_028877455.1 Bagre pinnimaculatus | reverse complement strand
TAACTTTCCAGCTAAAATAATGTTGCATACCAGGTCCGAGAACATCAAGGATTATGAAAAAATGGTGGAAATGGGTAAATAATTAGAGTGGCATGGCCTCTTTAAGGTAAATGGTGACGTTTCCTTTATGTACAGTAAAATATCCAGCATCAGGGAAATATGAACTTCAGCTGGAGGTTACATACATGTAAACCTTTGCTAATGAAAGGGTTTTTTTGTGTATGTATAATTTAAGTATTTCCGATCTTGGTGTTGACACACTAGTCATCATGTGCTTAACTTCCTACTTTAAGGATCTCTCCAAAGAACCTTGAGAGGCCACAGTGTTCAAACACTGACCTGATTTAATAGTTGGCTTGTAGAGGAATAAAAAGGGTGAAGAGAGTGATGCTATTGTGAATTAAAATACTGTCATCAGGGAAGTCTTACTGATGGTCATCACTCGACTGAATCAAACTTTCTAGCTGTAGCTATATAACCAGTTCCTGAAGTGGATAGGCAGTCATTTAAAGTCTTTCATTTACATAAAAATTGACGTTTTGGTGATTGCATGTGACTCCTGGTGCTTAACAACTGTTGTGTTCTGTAACGTGAGCCTTCCAGCATGTTAAAAGCCTCATATCAAGAGCAGCTATGCGTCATTTTTTGCTGATCATTTTTGAAAGCGTTTCTTTAAATGATAAAAGTTGCACTGATTTGATTGGGGCTTTAATAGTTCCCACAGCCTGATGGGTCTGACCACCGTGAGTTTTCAGCAGGTGATGGCGACTGCAGAGGAATCCTCTCTCCCTAAGTGCATCGGTCCTGGCTGTGAGAGGGACGCTCTGCCTGACTCGGTGTATTGTGGTAATGACTGCATCCTCAAGCATGCTGCTGCTGCCATGAAGACCATCACTACTGACAGCAAGGAGACTAAACCCAAGGACAAGCCCAAGCCAAAAATCCTGAAAAAGCCTTCAGTCATATCGACAGTCAAGGTATTATTTCAGGACTGGTGTATTTAGTCAGGTTTTAAAGTATTAGGGTGTATATTTTTAATGCACGGTAAATGTAAACCATTCACATAAACTGATGCTATGATGAATGAAAAAAAAAATGGTGGTTTTCTTAGGACGCTGTTCAGAGAGGTGTAGTATCTGCTTTTCCTTATGCGTAGGTTCCATATACGCCTAGAGTGATGGTTTCTGAAATGGTTAGTATTGCATACCCACGTGGAACCTGAACCGTTTAAGAGCTGTTGTTAATTTTGATGTTCGTTTCTTTCGAAGAGTTCGGTTCCCGAGCGAAGGAGCAGCCGGAGGTCCGCCGACTCGTCCAACAAAGCTCAGGAGGAGTCTGTGGATTCAGAAGGTCACGAAGATGAAGAGGAGGACGAAGAAGACCGAGTTGCGGAGGAGCATCCGCCACCCCCAGCCATGTCGTCCTGGTCCAGCGACCATAATTACATTGCAGTAGCACCAGAAAAGACTACAGCAATAGCACCAACTGTGTTAAACAAAGCGTGTATGTATCTTAAAGGTTTTCCACAATTTAATCTTCGGTCTCTGTGACTTGGTGTAGAACTCCTATGAGAAATGAGATGTGGCCTGGAAGCCATGACTAGAAACTTGAAGACTTGAAATATCTGGCCATGCAAGATGAAAGCATGTGTATTTGTGGAAGTTTGTAAATTGGTGGCCCTTATGTGTAGAAGTCCTGATCAGGTAAGTATATGTATAAAAAGAAATGGTAGGTATTACTACCTCAGGTTGTATAAAAGGGTCTACTTTTTTAAAAATGATTGATTATTTATTTTTAATACTTGTTTAATTGGCCAGTTTTTATGGGCATTGGCAAAGCTGAACCCTACAGTAGACTACAGAATTTTCAAAGCCACATTCGTCTTGCTATTTATTTAATTCACAAGTTGGCTGAATCGGTCTTAAGAGACATCATCACAAGAGATGTAAAGTGCCTTGCCATGATGCTGTTGATTTTTTTTACATTTTTCTGTCTGGAATATATATATATTTTTGTATGAAATTTGAAGTTTTTAACTGTGTGTATGAATGTCAACATTGCCTCCAACTTCCGCTCTGATCTGGGAATAGTATCTTAAGAACAGGAGTACTGACCGCTCGTCTGAACAGGTAGGTCACGGTGTCTTTTTCTCCTGCCACCTTTTCACCAAGAAATAGAGCAGCGTTTCTGATCACATGGTGTCTGGCAGGGGTATTCTCTGCAAGCATCGCAACCTTTTCTGTTCCCACTAACATTTAAAAAAAAAAAATTTATCTGCCTTGCATGCACTGCTTTTTATGAAATCCTCTTTTGGGAATAAGTGACTTTTTAAAAATAAAGTGATATTACAGATAAATACTCTGATGCCCCTTGCTTCAATTTTGAGCAAAGTCTTGTTTCTTTTTCTTGGGAGTACATTGGATATCTTGGCCTCTGCCTGCTTTGGCCATCGCCTATCCAGCCAGCAACTGATCAGCGCAGATATTTGCTCTCGAGAGAATAAGGCCTGACACTCTGGTTGTGAAGTTGAAGCTGTGAAGACTACAAAAACTGGAAGACGACAGTCTGCCAGACAGCACCCAGAAGCAGACTTCTCCTCTCATTAGTACACAACACAGAGGAAATGCCACACCATAATTAGAAGTATATGCAGATAGCAGGCTTTTTTTTTTTTTTTTTAAATAGAAGTTTGCTTTACAATCAGAAGTTAAGCCAGCTTTGGGATTATGAGCTGTTCTTATCTTTGTGTTGATTGATTATTGATTGATCAGGTTTTATTGCTTGATATAAATAGAGGAATGCTAACTTAAGTTTAGAATGACTCACTTTATTCATGAATGAGCCTGCATTTTGTATTCAATGAAAGGCTTTGCTGGGAATAAATGTACTCATTAGCTTATTTTGGCACAAACAAATTTGCATCCTGACACACTTTAATGCCAAATTGTGTTTTGTGTATAGTAAATATGACCACAGTTTGACAAGTCAAGAGCCATGTGGATTAATACAGCACCACTTCACAATGAAAACATGAACTTTTAATAAAAAGCAATACATGCAGAAGGGCTGGAAATGCTGTTTCTGCTTGGATCAATGCTGTGACAAGTCTTGGGTGATCCTCTGCTGGAGGAGCTCACTTGGATTGGGATTCTGCGATTTTTATTTAACACTAACACACACTGTGAAACTATTTTAATCTGGTTGCTCTTGGTTCACACAACCGCACACGTCCTGCAAGCATGGGAGTACTTTTTGGAGGTTAAACCTGGAAAATTAATTTTCGGTGAATGGGAAAAATTAAGCTTGGTGTAATAGAGGTCCTTGAGCATCATCAGCAACAGGTAGGCCTGGCAATTTAGTCACCAAGACCAGCAAATGAACCATTTAATTAATATCTGGGGAAACATGACTGGTTGTCTTTAATCATTTAGGACACTTAAGGTATTTATCACTTGTTCGATGCATGTGAATGGCAGCTGCAATGGGTCATGTCCTTGAAGCGGAAGGGTAGAACTGGGTTTCCAATCAGGAACATTGCAATCCAAATACTGCAACTATATGTTTTTGATTTCTTCATTTTGGTATTCTGCTGGTTGGTTTATATGGAGCAATTGTCAACAAAAATAAGGCCAAATTATATTTTTCTACTTATAAACATGTCACTGTAAATTTTCTGTAAAGACATGGTCTTCATGCTCATCTGGACTTTGTATGGTGACTGAACCTTAAAAATAAACACTTGATTTTTCTACTTTTTAGATTTGTGTACTTTTCTTTCCTCCCACTAATTTTCTCATAGTTTTTCTCCCTTGTACACATTTTTTCCTCTCTTTTAAAATGATAAAATGTACAGGATCAAGGCAAGGCACAAACATTTCATTTTGGAAAACTATTAAATTAATCCTAAAAAATTTTTCTTGGAAACCACATGCAAAATGCAATTTAAAAAAAATATATATCTTTGTCAACTTTTAATAGAATTGGGGGTTTTTTTTAATTGCGATTTTAAAAAATGTCTGATTTTTGTCTTTAGCAGCTACTCAGAAAGATGAGGAAGACAAAACAGAAGAAAGTGAACCAGAAAAGAAAGAGCCAGCTCCTATTGAGAAGAAACCCCCAGCAGCAACTGTGTCTCCCAAAGGAGGCAAAAAGTCCCTAGGCCAGAAGATGGCCAAGCATGGCCCAGTCTTGATGCCCAAAGGCAAAACAAGCACTAGGTCCTCAAGCAGTGCCAAAGACCTGAAAAAACAGTCTCCAACCCAAGGCAAATTGGTCAAATCCAAAAAACCAGCACCACCCCCTCCTCCCATTCCAGTCTTCTCTTCTTCCGGTCCTCCTGGATCATCACGGCTCCATCCTACTGGTGCACTGAGCGTTGGCAAGAGCACCTTCACCATCCCCAAAAAGCAGCCACAGTCTGGGGTGAAGGAATCTGCAAGTTCTGGGCCCTCTTCGGCTTCCAAGATGCCTCCTGTGTCCGTGCCCTCTAGCTCCCACAGCCAACCATCGGCATCCAAGTCCACGCCACCAGCAGCACCTCTCCCCCCACAAGCACCTCCGAACAACCAGATGAGGTCCAACATCCGTCGATCGCTCACTGACATTCTGTACAAAAGGTTAGAAAATTACTTGATTTTTTCAATTTTTTGTGATTTTCATTATTCGTAGTTCCAAATTTAAAATTTACAAATGTTATGATGGTATTATCATAACGTGAACGGTTAAACTGTACGAGTAGTAATTATTAATTAAATCAGCGATTTGAATAATCAGTATTCACTATATGGCACACTTAACTGTATTGTAGGGTGAGTGATAGCGATGATCTTTCCATGTCTGAGAGCGAGGTGGGCAAGCTGGCTGTCAGCATTGAGAAAGAAATGTTCAATCTGTACATGAACACGGACAGCAAGTACAAGAACAAGTACAGATCCCTCATGTTCAACCTCAAGGACCCTAAAAATAAGGTTGGTCAACAGTTTTATGAGTTTCGGAACCACTTTTGAAGAACCGACATATGAGTGCTTTGACTTGTGTGTCTGTTCAACAGGGCTTGTTCTATCGTGTGATTGGTGGAGAGGTCAGCCCGTTTCGCTTAGTGAGACTCAGCCCTGAAGAACTGCTCTCTAAAGAGATTTCTGATTGGAGGAAAGCCGGTACCTCTGAGGTAATGTTCCAACAGTGAGGCATTCGTAATGTCTAACGATGTACTGGAACTTTATTAGCAGCTGTGTACAAGTTGGAGAAGAGTGCATGTTCCAAATGGTCTTGTCTTGTAAAACTTGTGTATTTTTGTTTGGTTTTTTTAAATAAAGAATCTGGATCCTAGTGGAAGGACCCAACCAGGGCAATCCAAAGTTGGATCCAAACAGGATGCAGCTCCCCCTGATGTTGACATGGAAGAAGCGCCTTCCATGTCTGATGGAGATGTATGTATCTCTGCTACTTCCCAATCTCCTCGCTTGGCTTCTGGGGCAGTAAGTGGTGGCTTTCTGTCTTTTGGCGCTTTTTTTTTTTTCTTTAAATCCTCTGGCTTTGTTCCTTTCCTTCCGTTTCTGCTCCTATCATTTCCAAAGTAATGCCTTTGTAAGGTGCTAAGCTTTTGGGGAGCTTGCCAATTTGACCTTTTCTGCACATTTGTATTGAGTGGTCTTTATAAGCTTATTTGAGTTTCAGTTCAGTATAATACAGTACATTTTAACTCATTTCTACCTTTTGAAATGTATTAGCTGGCTGATGTTTATGGTTTTTTTAATGTGAACGACGACGACAACAACCAAAAAAAAAAAATTCAAAGCTTCACAAAAAACTGACCGTTTAGTCTGTGTATCTTTTTAACAGGATCATCAGGAGTCCCACCCTTCTGCCACACCTCAGAGTTCTGCTTCTACTGGGAAAAGCAGTGCTGTCCCAGATATCTTGAGCAACATGTTGAAAGACACCACGGCGGAACACAGGGCTCACTTGTTTGACCTTAACTGCAAGATCTGCACAGGTAACACCTGATGGAGATGCAGTCTGAATAAATCTGATTTCTGTTGTGTTGCTAGAGTTTTATAATTGCTCTTTGATATCTCTTTCAGGTCAGAGGTTAGCGGACGATGAGCCAGCAGCCAAAAAGCCCAAAATGTCACTTCCGAAAAAACAAGACCCTCCTGAAAAACCCAAAACGGAGCAACGACCCTCCAAGGTGCCAGCAGACCAACCGAATGTCTCCTACTCTGTCAGTGACGTGTCTACACCTCTTCAAACAAGTAGCATGGAAGACAAGAGCAGCACGGTGCCTGTGGTCATGCCGGCAGTTTCTTCTGTCACAATAAGCCGCCGTGACCCTCGTACTGCCGGCCACCGCTCCTCTGCACCTCTCGCGCAGACTGAGCCCGATGTCAATATGCCTGTTGGGGCACCAGTCAGTGTACCTGTTGTGACCCCTCTGCCCCCTGAAGCCCCTGTGGTGGATACGAAGGGGCCGTTGCCTATGCCACCTCCAGCTCCGGTAACTCTGCCTAAACCTGTGATGCCAAAACCAGACACTTCAACAGAATCGCGGCACTATGGGGCCAGCGCATCCAGGTAGATGGTGTCAGGTGTTTTCACTCATTCATAATACGCTCTTCAAATTCAGGAGATTGTGCGTACAAGTACGCAGATTTTTCTCCGTGTCAGTGTGTAGCGATTATGTTCACCATTTAGCATGTTGGTGTTTTCTGATTGTGAACTTTTGTGTTGGAGGTGATTTTTTTAACATCTGGAATATCTCTCCAAATATATTGGAAGCAGTTTACTTTGACTGCATGCACAAATTTAAGACCGGATTTAAGTGCTTCCCCCCTGTATAAATTGTGGAGCATTTGGAAGTTACAGAGACTTGATTGGTCACTGAAGAGATGAAACAAATTTTAATATTGTTTTTCTGCAGCATGACCGAGCCGCCTCCTGAAGGAGAGACGGCGCTGTTCCTGTCAGGACAGGAGATTATGTGGAAAGGATTTGTCAACATGCACTCTGTTGCCAAGTTTGTCACGAAGGCCTACCTGGTTTCAGGATCCTTTGAGCATCTCAAGGAGGTTTGTTCCTTGGGCTTTTTGATGAATGTTTGTCGGTAATTATTGTCAACGACATGCTAAAGTCAGTATTTTGCCTCGCTTTCAGGACTTGCCTGATACCATTCACGTTGGTGGTAGAATATCACCACACACAGTTTGGGACTATGTGGGTAAATTGAAGACTTCATTGTCAAAAGTAAGCGATAATTATATTTAAGTAAAATAGCATAAGAGATTGAGACTAAAGTTAAACTAATTGCATTCATTTGTGTATCGTGTTGCTTTTCAGGAGCTTTGTCTTATTCGTTTCCATCCAGCAACCGAAGAGGAGGAAGTTGCGTACGTCTCCCTGTTTTCTTATTTCAGCAGCCGCAAGCGGTTTGGTGTAGTGGCCAACAGCAACAAACGAATCAAAGACCTTTACCTCATTCCACTGAGCTCCAAGGACCCTCTGCCTGCTAAACTCTTACCTTTCGATGGACCAGGTAAGCTTGTGCAGGAAGATAAAAACTGTTCACCGTGCACGTTAGCACTCAAAGTATTTTTATTAAAAATGCAGGTGTGGTGGAATCCTCAGGTAAGCATGTGCCTTTTAATGGTGCCAGTCTTGTACATGAAGAGAGGGCTTGTTCCGTGTCATCAATGGTCTCTACAAAAAAAAAAAAAAGTTTTTCTTTTTTTTTTGAGGGTGTGTATATGATTGTTTCTTCATGGGTTGTGTGTTTGTTTTTTTCCCCTTCATGTAATCTGTATCATGTCATTTGTGTGTTTTTCTAATAAAGCAAATTATGCATCCAGATTTTGGTGCAACCCTAGATATTTGTCTCAGCCTTGTTTTTTAGCTGCATCATGCTTTGTAATAATTTATTCATGGTGAGTTGGAGAAGAGCTTGAGATTTTAGTGCTGTTACAATACGCAAATGGTTGTAGAAAACAAATTTGATGTACCGTCTTTGGTTATCAGATGTTTAAACACTGATGTAATCGCTGCTGGATGCATCTGAAACACCACGGTGACTATATGGTAATTCATCTGGACCCAAGTGTTGGAGAGCGACATAAGCCACCTGAAACACTACTGAGAGTGGGACCAACTTGAAGAATCATAAATTTTTCCTGTTCTGCCTATTTGGACTATTTATCCATCTCTTCAGTTTTAGATGTGCTTGTTGTAGCACAATGGACAACTGTTGCGCTGCGATTACACGCAAGCATAATGACCTTCCTTCAATGGTAGTATGATTGGTTTTGCCAAAGTATATATGTGGAGCAAGAGAGGAGAAATTGTACTAGGTTTCACCAGATATATTGATGGTGTGTGTGTGCGCTTCTAGATTGACTGACTGGTTTGAAATTACATTGATGATTTCACTATATTACTACCAGTGTCTGACTATATCAAGGGAACAAAATCACCCTGATAATATGCTAAATCATGATGACTAAACTTTTGATCGTGTGTCTGTTCATTAATATACATTAATTTCTCCAATAATCACATCTCCAATGAGACCTGTTTTATAAATATGACATGGAACAAACTCTCTTTTCATGAGGTATGTACAGAAGTTTAGCACATTGACAAGGGTTTTTTATTTTTTTTGCTATCGTCAGTAGGCATAATTTTCTTTTTAACAAGTTATTTTGTTTTGATAGGTCTCGAGCCAGCTCGTCCGAATCTCCTGCTTGGGCTGTTAATTTGTCAGAAAGACAAGAAACGTGCTGGAGCCCCTCTGGAAAGTGAGGAAAAACGTTCTAAAACACAGCGAGATGATGAGACAGGCCTCCCAAAACCAATCGTTGTTAACAAAACTGATAAAGCCACGCGAATCAGTCAGGAGCCCATAAGCACGACTCCGCCTGGAACTCCACCCCCTCTCAGCAGCTCCGAGTCATCAGTTGGTCCACTTGCATCATCAGTGTTTTCCATCTTGTCCTCTGTCAAGGCACCTGGTGTCACCACAAGTGCAGGCGGTAATTCCCCATCAAGTACGGCCACTCCAGCGGTTCCTGCCGCATCCGCCACTCCTCTTCAGACCATCCTAAAAACGTTGTTTGGTAAGAAGAAGGATTCTGAAGCTTCTCAGTCTCCTACAGATCGAAGTTCAACGGATGTTTCTGTTCCTCTGCTGGATCCGATAGTTGAGCAGTTTGGCATTGCAAAAGGTAAAAAAGTAGATGAACAAGAGGATGATAGGCCATATGACCCAGAAGAAGAATATGATCCCAGTGTTGCATATGGTAAAGAAAAGCCTGATGATACCGTAGTCTCTAAAAGCATAACACAAACGGAGGTCAGAACTGGTATGGTAGATGATGTTGCATATGACCCTGAAGATGACTCTATTTTTGAGGAGGTGAAGGGTGATCCAAGTTCCAAGAAGCACCTAGAGGAACAGGACCAGCAAATGCCAGACTCTAAATCTCTCTTAGCCAACACTCAGTTGCTTCAACTTGGTAAAAAGGTCGAGCAGTTGGTTGCAAAAAGCACAGCCGCTACCCCAGTTATTAATCAGAGACGGGATCCCAGGCAAAGTAGGGACCCTAGACAGATGAATGTCAGTCAGAGGCTAAGCTCAGATGATTCTGTAGAGAAGGAAGAGGCTCCTGCTGTTACATCATCTATTACTACTACTTTGAGTAACGTGTCTGCTGTTACTACTACTTTGAGTAATACTGATGCTACAGCTACTTCTACTGCAATAACAGATAAACCTCCCCTTGACATTGCTGCAATACTAGACACGTTAACATCACAACAGCCTAAAGTCTTAGACACTCCATTACAAGATGGTTTGAATGTAGAACCAACAGAACCTTGTGCAACCACAGATGCGCCACCATCACAAGATGATGCTAATGTTGACGCGCAAAAATTGAATCCAACTGATTCCCAAGTCGAGTCATCCAAGCCAGAAGAGGAATCAAACAGTGAAGAGGTGCCTTTCTTGGATGCGGATAGCACAGAAATTCCACTTTTAGGGGAAAAAATAGACCCCGATCTCGTAGAAAGTTACCTGGACACAGAACCTAAAGAAAGTCCCAAAGAAAATGATGTTCCATTTGAATCAGAAAATAAGAGTTTTGAAGAAATTTGGCCTAATTCTGCAACCATTTTAAAAAAAGAGCCAATCTCTTCAGTTGGAGAGTCTGCATCTTCTACGACGACATATTACAACATCACAACAATCAGTACACCAATAACTTCTATGGGGAGGCCACAAGATGTGACCCAAGTGAGTTCGTCTTATATGGATTCACATAGCTCTCATATGCCACACATGACTGGGCCAAACTCACAAACCGATTATCGAGGTCCTTCCGACATTCCACCTCCAGTGCCTTTCCACCCGCCAGTTGGGCCTCCACCTGCACTTGGTCCATTACCAATGACAGTTCCACCCCCCATGCATATTCCACTGCCGATGTCAGGGCCACCTCCTATGCAAATGCCTCCACCAATACAAGGCCCACCTCCACCTCATGGGGAAAATGACCCATCACAATATCCACCACCTGGCCCATATGCACCTTACCAAAATCAGTGGGGAAACAGTCCACAGTTTGACGCTTCAAGAGGACCACCTCCTCCTCCAATAGTTGCACCCAGAGGACCACCACCTTCAGTCCCACCAATAGGTCAAAGAGGACCTCCACCTCAAATATTTAATAACAACATGCCCCCACATCATATAGGATCACGAGGCCCACTTCCTGGTCCTCCTCCACCTGGTCCACCACCCCCTCCTTTTGATGGACAAAGATTCAACGGGCCTCCCCCACCTTTCAGCTTCCCTGGACCCCGAGGCCCACCACCACCATTTGGAGGCCCTCCCCCTGGTCATTTTGACAGCAGGGCACTGCCACCATCTCACTTCCCTGGGCCAAGAGGCCCTCCTCACAACATTGGAGAACCTGGACTACCGCCTAAGATCCCAAGAGGACCTGCTGACAATGATGGTGGAAGTTATCAGCCAGGGATTGAGCAACCCCAGGGAAAAACGGCATCACACAATTACAGAGACAATCAGGGACCTTTACATGGGCCTCCGTTTAGGGGACCTCCACCAAACCACTTTGATGGACGAAGAGGCCCACCTAGTTCTGCAGGAGATATTCCAGGGCATCGATTTCCTCCTCCACCAAACCAATTTCGTGGTTCACCGCAGGATAGAGTATCCTTTGAAGAACCGAGAGGAGGAGGGTCATCCCAAGACTTGGAAAGACACAGGGGTCCTACCCCTCAGCATTTTGGAGGGCCAAGAGCTCCCCTGCCAGGACACTATTCTGATAATGATGCTGGAGGTCAGACGTCACGCTACCAGCTCAATGACCATCTAAATGACATAAGACCTGTAAGGGGGCCTCTGTTACCTACTCCTTCTGAAGGTCCCATCCCGGTACCAGGCCGCATGGGTGGGCATAGCCCAGAATCCCATCGTGATGACCACTGGAGAAGACACTCCCCTGAAATGAGAAGACGCAGCAGCTCAACTCGAGATGGTTCTGAAACTCAGGACAGGTCAAGTCGCTTTGACAGTGGCCCCCGTGATCGAGATGGAGAAGAAAGGCAACGAGATGTGTCTGAAGACAGAAGGAGGGATAGAGACAGGGATGGGCTGCATGGAAGCCGATCATGGGGCTGGACCAGAGACCGTGAATGGGATCGTGGTAGGGAGAGAGACCGCGATAGAGATAGGGATAGAGACCATAGCAGAGATAGGGATAGAGATAGGGAGAGAGACCATAGCAGAGATGGGGATAGAGATCGAGAGGGAGACCACAGTAGAGACAGGGATCGGGATCGGGAGCGCAGCAGGGAGAGGGACCGGGAGAGAGAGCGCAGCAGGGACAGGGACCGGGAGAGAGAGCGCAGCAGGGACAAGGACCGGGAGAGAGAGCGCAGCAGGGACAAGGACCGGGAGAGAGAGCGCAGCAGGGACAAGGACCGGGAGAGAGAGC